>JAWPHD010000329.1:105000-504928 GCA_037043455.1 Cyrtodaria siliqua
CCAAAGATGGTCACGTGATTGAAGCAGGCGAGATCGCTGTTGGATACGTCGGGGAACTGAATCAGATATATTGCCAATCACAATGCACGGGTTTCGGTCCCTCACCAGCAGCATTGAGCTGGTACAAAGACAGGAGAAATATCAATTTATATGGCAGCAGGTTTGACGTAATATTACACTATAACATTTTGTTCAGAGGGCGTCGAATTAAAATAAGTATAAAAGTCGAACAGGAAATGCAGCTTTCACAGAACACAGTAAACCCAAAAACACGCAAAAACACAAAACAAGAATGGCAATGTTCATAAATAATAAAGACATATGACGTCACAAACACAAACAATGTTGACAATAGCGCTAAGGCCTTGTAACTATCAGTGGCAAAAGAAAGGCTTAAACGAAACGAGCATGCCTTAGTATAAAGTTGCTGGAAAACAATCTGTCCACTGCACATATAGACAATAAATAGCGATCAATTTCTTCAAGCTATCTATAGAATACATTTAAATGGACATGTCCCTAGACGTATTAAAAGCTGCGAAAGCATGAATCAAATTGAAATATCGGGGTGAGGGGCGGGGGTAGGGGGCAGGGTCCTCTTGCACGGACGAATCCCGTAAGAATCACACACATGTTGACACCAAACAAAAGAGACTATAACATATCACTGCTCACGTGTGTTACATGTTTACGGACGCTCCATAAAATACGTAAATCATCCGATTTATTCGCTTTTTAACTCGACCTTTCTAATAAATGCCGAGCCGTTCTATTGTCTGCGTCGGCGTTATTTATCTGTTTTTCGGTAAGGTCATATCTCAGAAACTGCTTGACAGAATTCAATGACACTTTACACATGGATTTGCTTTCCTATGAGAAATTCGTACATAAAATTGCCATAACTCTGTTATAAACTGTAACAGAATTATACCCTTTTCCATTTAGTTGCCCAATAATAGACAATGTCTCGAAAGTTGAGCGCGTCAGCGTTTTCATTAACTTTTCATTTTTGTTTTATCTCGGTGTAATAATCTATCGCATGAAACAATTCAGTTGACATATTTTCTGAACATCTCATTGCAAAAAACGTAAAAGATTAAAGAAGCTAACCCGCAAAATTTCACTACAAAACCGTTTATCAAAAGTCTATCCAGGTGTTCAGGTCATATAATAATGTATATGTGCCGACTGAAAGTATAGTTTTTTTTCAACGGGTTTTTAAAACACGCCTGGTTGAATGAATTATGTCTTGGTACCTCTTAATTCGACGCTCCATTTTTGGGGTTTGGCTTGGCTGGTTAAAGACATTAATAGTGTGTCAGTAGGTTTAGAAACGGTGTACATATGTTGAAAAAATTGGCAGTTGTTGGTGGGATAATTACTGTAAATGTAACACTGGTATAAAATTCAACACCCTCTACACCAAAAGTCACACTTTCAAAATGGCGTCTGATGACCACAGCATGAGTGGTATCCTTAATGCTAGGCGGTACAAGATGACATTTTGCAGCCAGTCCTTGTTCCACATATCTCAGAAAATAGATGATGTCCTTTGCTGAAGATAGTCCCCCATGTACTGTTGCTAGAACCACCCGACACATGCCAGAAGCCGACCATTTCAGAGTTCGTCCATGGCCTGCGAAAAGTCCGGATCTAAATCCAATTGAACAATTAGGGAACTTGTTAAAACGTCGCCTGCGAGAACTTCCACTGCAACACAGTCTCTTAGAAATTGGTCAAAGTGTCACTAAAACATGGTATCCTATCCCACAACGATACCACCAGCGCTAATTGTGTCAATGAGTATCCGTTGCCCAGCTTAAATTGCTGCTTATGGAGGCCGCATCAGATATTATACGCCGTTTGGAAATTTTGACTTTTGATTTTGAGGTTTTTGATTTTATACCGGTGGTATGTTTGAAATAGTATGTCTTTCACAATAACAGTTTCACCAATTACGTGAATTGAATTGTTTCATACGACAAATTATTAAATTACATTCATTTTTTATGTTTTCAACATCCATAAAACCCCGGTGACCAATTATACAAAATTGTTCAGTGTATGGGTTCAAAATATAATAAAATATCAATTTCTTCCAAATGTGATGTTGCTTTACAAAACACCGATCATCTTTGGATCATCTGACTTGACGTTTCTTTCCAGAACCATTTTTAGCAGAACAGGTCGCCCGGCTATCAGTATAAGGTGACTGTGTGGGGTATCATGTCATATGCTACGGCGTTGTATTCCTACTATTACAGTGTGACAAGCACTATAAAGCTGATCATTGAGCTGACTGCTACGAGCAGACACCGTGATATGGCTGAACGATTGTTAAAACGTTAAAGCCATTACATACAAAACGCTGGAACGACGTTTGAAATGACCTATGCTTATCAATTCCAGGGTCTCCGCAGACAAGACGACGGTTGGTCGGACGATTATTTTAACCCTACGTGACATGCTAGAGTCTGATGTTGGAGAATACACATGCCGTGGATGGTTAAATACAGTCGGCTGGATAGAGAAGACGATCACACTACAATATGGTAAGCAACCATCAGGTTAAATACCATCGGCTGGATAGAAAGACGAGCTGACTACAATATGGTAAACAACTATCAGGTTAAATAGCATCGGCTGGATGGAAAGACGATCATACTACAATATGGTAAGCAACTATCAGGTTAAATACCATCGGCTGTATAGAGAAGACGATCACACTGCAGTATTGTAAGTTTCTTTTATATCAGGAACAGTGTAACAACGCAAAAGTTAACAATTCCGCTAAAGGTAATAATTTTAACGCTAAAGGTAAAAACCTCCGCTAAAGGTAACAATCATAAGGGTATTTAAAAAATTGATATTTTGACTTAAGATAATGCTAAGAAGCTTTATGAAATCGAACCCTGGTCCAACCATTTGGTTCACCTCTGTTTTTATTGATGTGTATCTATGCAATTATAAACTGTTGTACATTCATTTCCTATTACAATTCTTTATGAAGAAAATTCCGCTTTAAGTCATTTCTTTTTTTGAAGGTAATATTGTTTGAAATGATAGTTATTTATGCAAGAAATACGTTTGACAAGACGCACAATCTAATTACAATACAATGATAAGCACAAATGAGGTCGAATATCAGGACCTGGAGAGAATTCAAACAATGCTAGAAGGGGATTAATTTACAGGTTACTGATATCTCCCATAATCGTATATAGGCGAATATGTACAACTTATACTAGCGTAAATGGTTATCCATGACCCTGCCATAGTACATACAGGTTACTGTTATCTCCCATTATCGTATCTAGGCCAATATGTACAACTTATACTAGCGTAAATGGTTATCCATGACCCTGCCATAGTACATTGAGGATGTTGAGAACCAGTTAAAAAACACAAACTTTGTTAGAATTTGGGAAACTTACTTTAACTTGCAAATTAACATGTCTGATATTAAACATCAACAAGAAAATGGGGGTTCGGGGTCGAGGAGGGTGCATATCTTCTAAGAAATATGTTTTCATTGGTATAATAAGACCGGGTCAAAGGTCAATATTATTTTTACCCCTTGTAACTGCATACAATTTCTACTTTCACTTTTGAAATTTATATCTAAAACTGTCAAAAGAATGATGCATTTCCAAAGATCTGTACCATGTCCATATAACGGTTACAATAAAAACACACAGGAAACTGCACTCAAAAAAAGGATTAGCACTCTTTAATAGAGCAAACTACTTCCGACTGCACCAAGATGATGCATCCTGTTGATGTAGTGCAATTAAACCTATACTTATGCATAAGAACATCTCGAGGAGGCTTAACAATTAAACACTACCAAGTACTAGTATTGAGTTGTTATTATGAGAATTTGCAAAACATTTGGCGCATTAAAGTTTTATTCTAAACACGTACGTTACATATATCAAATGTGTCTAGTGGTAGATCGTTGGACCCATGATCCAAACGTCGTGGGTTCGATCCCCGCCATAACCATATGCGTTGTGTCCCTGAGCAAGACACTTTGTCTGCATTGCTTAGTACTGGTTCTACCCAGGAAGTTAATCAAGAAGTTACTTATAAGCGAATAGCTTACAAAAGGTATAGAATACTGTAAGTCAAATGGTATAGAATACTGTAAGTCAAATAGTTTTTCATACGCGTCATCACACCGGTATGGGGTGTGCACCCATACTTGCATTTAGGGAGATTTATATGTGAGGGTTTAGTATTATCGTCATGGTGAGGTATAATATTTACGACGAGGGCTTAATATTTCCGGAGAGTGTTTGATTGTGAAGGCTAGTTTTAGTCCAGCATCAAATGTGAGAAAAAATAGTTTTGCGGGTACATTTTATTTATCCACACTAATTCTGTCAATACTTGATTATTAATTATATTTACAGCTTGACAAAGAATAAAACTATCGAAATAATGTAATAGTTTGAAGTTTTGAAGTTTTTATTTTCTAAATGCCATGTAGGCCAGATTGGCCCATGAGGCAACCTATTAACTATACAAACATAGAGTCACATGACTGATGATCAATACATACATTCATCCAAATACAAATAATGAAATTCCACAGGAATTTGTGTCTATTAAAACATATTATTTGGGAAACTATTAAAGAATATTCCTGGGAGAATATACATACAGTAAATTAGTTTATCTTAGCAAATATCACCATACAAAGAGACTGCTACAGTGTTTTTGCATATTCATAATTAAGAAGAGAAAAAAAAAATTTACTTTGGAGAAGGAAAATATAGTTTAATTATTATATAATTATGCATTTCGTAGTTTAAATGCTTTGAGTATAAACAATCCAAAATTAAACACTTTCCTTTTATTTTCACTTTTTAACAGCATTACAAATTTGAACATACTTGGCCGTTGGAAATAAAAGCTTGAAACGTAGTTCTTACGTAAATCATTATACAATGGACAACATAAAACAAAATGGTACTCGTCTTCGAGTATGTTACAATGTCTACATAGTCTCTCATCTATATGAAATCTATTTCTGGACCACCTGCCCATGTCCACTTCTAATCTATTCGACGATACACGAAGTTTTAAAACATTTACTCTTAACAATATTTAAGTAAGGTTGTAGCTCAACATTTGAGATATTTCGGTAAAACAACGCTCTGGAAGAATGCCACCTTTCTAAAAACATTGCTTAGTTTTGGCGGTATTTACAACTAATTTCCATTTTTGACAGTATTCATATAACAAATCGGCATAAAGTAGCAAAAATAGTTTCAAAAAGTAAATATCAATACCATCTAAACATTTTACAAAAAAAAACTGCTTCAATATCATTTAATAACATTGAAAATAAAAAAGGAGATAAACATTCACTTTGGCGAACGCCTAATGTACATGTAAATGCATTGCCAATCGTATTATTTAGTTTGATTTGTGATTTTATATCATTATACATGGATTTTGGAATATTCAATATTTTACCACGTATACCAAGTTTTATAAGCTTTAACCAAATCTCGTACAACATAATCAAAGGCTTTCTTAAAGTCTACGAAAGCACTAAACATGTTTTCACTCGAGCTTAAAACCCTGTTAAAACCCTGTTAATTAATGCTTGCAAAACAAAAACATTATCAGTTATGGGCATACCTTTTCTAAACCCTGCCTGAGCCTCAACATAAACATTATACTTTTCTGCCCAACTATTTAACCTGTTGTTAAGTATTCGAGTAAACAGTTTTCCTAACGCACATAATAGTCTAATGCCTCTATAATTCTCGACATTATTTACACTACCTATTTTATGAAGTGGGATCACATAAGCTGAAGACCATATTTTTGGAAAGTACCCTGAATTTAATACCTTGTTAAATAAACATTTTAAAATAAGTCCTAATTGGCGTATTCCAATCTTGAAAAAATCATTAACATACAGGTCTGGTCATCCACTTTTACCATTTTTAAGTTGTTTAACAGCCATTTCTAATTCATTATCAGATATTGCATTATCTAATTCCGAGAACATGACTGCAAACTCGTCATTAACATATAAACATAATGACACCATCATCTGGTGTAAAAAATCTGTCATCAGGATTGTTAATTGCCTTAAAATATTGCTCATATATACTAAGTTCTATTTTACCCGTTTTTAAACCACAAATACCTTTTAACATAGTCCAATAGGATTTTGTATTTTTATACCATAGTGTTATAAGTTTCTGTGTTTCATTTTGTCTGTATTCAAATTTGGCTTTACGTATAGCTTCTTTATATTTTGTTCTAGCATGTACGATTTGTTTTCTTGGTATTTCATTTTTGTCATTTCTAAAATTATTTAGTTTCTGATAAAATACATATTTACATTCTGCACAGTTATTGTTATACCATCTTTATTTTCAAATACATCATTGTTTTCATCGTATTTGGAACTGTCAGTGTTTATATTCCTTTTAAACAATGGTGAACAAACACCATCAATACTATTAGATAAGTCCTGCACATACTTATCAATATCATGATCACTATAACAATTATGTATTTGATTTTGCAAATTGTTTAAATGCATTATAGTTTCATCAGAATCTAAAGCATTCTTATAATCGTTAACGTGTTCGTAGTTCCATGCATATTTAAATAGAATTTCTGGGTCTGTTTCGTTAATATAATCACTAATGGTATTCGTTTTGGTAAAACAAAACGACCCAGTGACGATACAATGATCAGATACCTTGTTTGGCTCGTCAACTGCGAAATCAAATACATTAATCACATACTTGTTCAGATATAAGAAAATAATCAATATGACTACTGCCACGGTTGCATACATAAGTGAGTTTTCCAATAGCTGTATCATTACTGAACCTACAATTCATAATACGTAGACCGGCTTGCTCGCAAAAATCTAACAATTGCACTCCGTTACTATTTGGGCTGTATTATCTTGTGAAAAACGAGGTAAAGCATTGTCTGGCATGTACTCATCTGAAAGCGGTAGTACATCATTCAAATGTAACAAAATCAGGGCCAGTAGCTGTTCTAGCATTGAAATCTCCACACAAAATAATATGTTTACCTAAATTATCACAATCGAAAGCTACAAAAGAATCAATTAGTCTATCAACCATTTAATACAGTTCGTCGAGTAATTTTAAGACACTTACTATGTCATGCATGATGATTGTTTCGTAACGCATGTAATGCGTTTAGAACAATAAACTCTGGCGTTTCCACAAACCAAAATAGTCTTGTCGTAGCTCATAATTTATATATACTTTTATTTGTTATCCTTATGTTTTTATCATTGTGTTTATATTCCGCCCGTTGCCAAGCCAGCGCACATGTTGGGAGTTTTGTTCATCATTGCTAATCATTACGTGGTCCGAGTATTACCTTTCATACCACATCCAATCCCTTCACCAAGAAGGGAAAACTGGGTTGGCCGAGGTATGAAATAAAACCTTAATTTCGGCTTAACAAGTTTGCGTATTTTAAAAATAAAACATTTCTAAGGTAATTTTAAACAGGTTATCGCATTTCTCCAGTAAAACATGTTTTAAACGTGTTTTATGGATGAAATATCCATTATAAAATCCTACTAATATAAGCTTTCCCATCGCTTAATGGAATTAAGGCGGGACCACGTAATGTAGATTCAATTCATTCATCGTTTATTGTGTAGTATGTGCCTTATAATTTAGCCTTTGTATTATTGGTTCGTGATGATACCGTTATTTCTTGTAGCATGCAGCGCTGATACGTTTGAGTGCGGGAACGGAACATGTTTAGATATATCAAATGTCTGTGATGGATTTTCTGATTGTCAAGACGGGCGGGACGAGGATGAATGCCGTATGTTTACTTAACTTTTCTCTTGGAGGGATTCGTGGTAGATAAACTTTTGAGTCGAAGACAATACACAACAATAGTTCTTGAGCTGGCTGTAGACCCCCTCCCCACCCATCAGGGGGAATTTTGTAGGGTATGATTTTCTGAAAGAACATACATTAAGCTTCAAAATGAGACATGTGTGCCATCTGAGCGTTGGGACTTTAGTGAGTTTTTTGGGGAAAACGTTGCGTTTTCAGACAAAAATTGCAGAAATCTAGAATTATTTTTTAGAAAAAAAATGGAATATATTAGAACCAATTTGAATTGATGGACTCTTTCTCGGAATGCATCTCTACATGTCCCACCATATAATTTATGGATCCGATACTTAAATATTGAGATTTTGGGTAAAAATGTTAAAAAACTGAATACAATCGCTGTTTTCTGTAATACATTGGCGTATTTAACTAAAAATTAAGAATATATCTAATACAATATAAAAAATAAATATTGTAACCGTTTTGGGCAGGGTAAGGTCCAGTGATTAAATAGAAAAAAGTTCCAAACCGCATGATGTTTGGAAATGCCTTAATTTTGGGGCGAAACATGTCTATTTCCTTCAAAAATCGACGGAATCTGGAATTATTTTTTTAAATTGTTTGAACATAAACTTATTCAGTTAATTGAAGCAATAACATGTTGCACACTATACATATCCAAGTCATTTATTGTATCAGATATAACATATATGCTAAAGTATTTATATTTTGGGCAAAATGTTGAAAAATTACTAAAATTGCTGATTTCTTTAATGCATAGAGGTATTGAAAAAATAAAAAGTACATAGCTTGAAAGAACGGAAATTTTTTTATAACATTTCTGCAGTCCAATGTGCAATAATATACCAGGAAACCCATAAGAAAGTGGTAAATGATGCTTTATTTTGTTGGAGGAAAATATGTTTTTAATAAAACATAAACGAAATCTGATTTTTTTTCTTCAAAAAGTTTAAACATACATGTAACAACGACATATCGCCAGATGAGAAAAAACAAAAAGTGCCGTCTTTCTTCTATGAAACATTCCTACTCTCACCTGGCGATATTGCCATTGACCCATCATATGTTTCCATGGAGTGCATGGCACGCTGACATTTTATTTGCTTTTATAAGCCAACAAGCTTGCTCTAGCTGATACCTTATGTGAATTTGTTAAAAAATTACATGACAGAACCTCCCGAACAAATACAACACATCATTTACTAGTTCTTGAGCTGGCTGTAGACGCCCCCTTCCCCATGGGAGATTTTGTAGGGTATGAATTTCTGAAAGAACATACAATAAGTTTCAAAATGAGACAGATGTGCCATCAATTCTGAGCGTTGGGCTTTAGTGAGTAACGTGCATGTAAACTATGTTACCTTACATTACATTAAAATTTCAATGTACATTAAAAACATTGAATATAATTAAATCAAAACCATGTAAAAACATAATGCATGTACTTTTATTAATATAAGTTGAGAAGCGCTTCAAACTTAATGGAATCACTTGCCCCTCATCGCTGTAGGTTCGATCCCTCAGGGGCCTTGGAATCTTTATGTGAGGAAGCTATCCAGCTGGCATGCGGAACGTCGGTGTTTCTACCCAGGTGCCCGCCCGTGCACGAACATTTCCCGGAGGTGCACCTGGGGTCTTCCTCCACCAATGGAAGCTGGAAAGTCGCCATATGACCTTAGCTGTTGGTGCGACTATAAAATCCAATTCAATTCAAACTTAATGGAACTATTCTGTAATTTACGTTACACCACATTCTTTACCAAAAAACTTATTTTTAGTGCAAATGGGTTGCTGTAAAAACTGGTGTTCGTCTGTAAGTAAGGGTTTCTATATATCAAAATGTTAATTAGATTGTGTATAATATGCATATGTATAATAGCCGACATTTAGGTGTAACACAATAAAAAGAAATCAAACATGGCGTCCAAGATGGTCCCGTTGTGTCACAAAATATGTAGGTCGGCCCAGCAGCCGTCGGCCGAAGGTCGCTCAACGCTATTTCTCTATAACTATACTGTATATAGCTCTAGGTGCCATGTTCGAGGCCCGAACTCAGGTAGCCCTCCCCCTGATACGGTCTAGCGACCGAGTGCCACGCGTAGCAGGGACCTATGCCGAGGCTGGCCACCGTTCCCGTTGAGTCACAAAACCTGTGGGTCGGCCCAGCGGTCGTTGGCTGTGGGTCGCTTAAGGCTATTTCTCTCTAAATAACTACACTGTATATAGCTCTAGGTACCATGTTCGAGACCCGAACTCGGGAAGCTGACCACCGTTCCCGTTGTGTCACAAAACCTGTGGGTTGGCCCAGCGGCCGTCGGCTGCGGGTCGCTCAAAGCTATTTACTATATAGCTCTAGGTGGCATGGTCGAGACCCGAACTCAGGTAGCCTTCCCCCTGCTACGGCCTAGGGACCGAGTGCCACGCGTAGCGAGAACCGTTGCCGACGGCTGGCCACCAGTTCTGTTGTGTCACAAAATATGTGAGTCGGCCGAGCGGCTATCGGCCGAGTGGCTATCGGCCGAAGGTCGTTCAACGCTATTTCCCTATATAACTGTATATAGCTCTATGTGTCATGTTCGAGATTCGAACACGGGTAGCCCTTACCCTTATAAGGCCTAGGGACTGAGTACCACGCATAGCGGGGACCTTTGCCGATGGCTGTCCACCGGTCCCGTTGTGTCACATAATATGTGGATCGGTCCAGCGGCCATCGGCCTAGGGTCGCTCAACGCTATTTGGCTCTATACATATATAAATATACTGTATTAAGCTCTTGCTGAGTTACGAGGTTCGAGACCCGAACTCGGCCTCCCCTCTGATACAGGGGGAGGGTTTCTCTTACCAGCTCACAGCCTACAAAGTTTTAATGCTTTTTCAGGTTTCTATTTGAGCTCATGTAGACGTTATTATATCACCTTTATATTTTCAGCGTGCGAGGACTTTGAGTGTGATGCTAACACGTGTTTGCCGTTGGACCGTGTTTGTGATGGAATCTCAGACTGTGCAGATGGATCAGACGAGTTTGGCTGTCGTAAGTACCTGCATTATACCATGCACACGTTTGGCACTCGCATCTTGGCTTTGACTTCATGAAACAAACTACGAGTATTTAATAGTTACGGTGAACGTTGAGGTCTAATATTCAGGGTTAGGTTAATCTAATTTGACGAAAACCATGTTTGTGTGATTACTTTTAAATTTATTTGCTCTGTGCGATTACTTTTAAATGTATTCACTCTAATGCCATGGTCATACTTAGTATAACATTTTTATTAACTATATGTACAGCTTGACAAATAATAAAGAGATCAGAACATAGAATACAGTTCGTTGAGTAGTTTGTAATTAAAGTAGTTAAATTGTTATGCGAGATGAATATTTTGTAAAGCGTGTCACGTGTCTAGAATACAAACTCTGGCATTTTCCCAAACCGAAGTGGTCCGGCCAGATGCCATAATTTGTATATTAGTTTAGATTGTCATCCTGTAGCCTATTTATTATTTTTGTTTTGGCCATTTATGCAAACACTATATCATATGAACACGGACTTAACGTCTCACAAAACAGTTAATTTAACATTGCTCTACATATGTACCAGGACCCCTCTGGACCACTGTAGAACTTCCTGAATTTTCTTAAAAATATTTTCTTTGTGAAATTTTACGTCTGTTGCTCGAATTATCCAGCAAAAAAACACGAGGTTGACCAGTTTGCTTTTTTTAATATCAATAGTTTGAATAGACCCTCTTGAATTTTTCCATTTCACTTTCATTTCAAGTGTATCACTACCCGGTATTAGATTCTCAGATCTGGGCTCAGAAACATTCAGGCATATCCAAACATGTATGAAATCATGACATTGTCCTATTCTTGTCACCTGCAACAAAAAAAGAGAAACTATTTGCACATTTTAAGAATAAACAAGAACCGAATAACACAGATCTTTTTTTTAAGCGCAAGAAAGTTCCTACCGTGACTGGCAAGGGAAATAACTGTTTAGTGAGACCTAACCCAGTGTCGGCATACATGAAGCGCGTTTCACTTTTTATTTAGTGAAAATCCTCATTCAATTAAATCAAAACTGAAACTTATCGTATATTGGGGGTATTATTTGCTTAATAAAATATCCACTGTATTATTTCTTAATCTCTTTTAGCGTGCAGCGATGATACGTTTGAGTGCGGGGACGGAACATGTTTAGACATATCAAATGTGTGTGATGGATTTCCTGATTGTCAAGACGGGCGGGACGAGGATGAATGCCGTATGTTTACTTAACTATTATCTTAGAGGGACGACTCCAGGTAGATTGGCATTATGGTCGTGTGCCAATTTTGTTTAAAAAGACAATATGCAATAAAATGTTAATGTCAGGTAAAAAGCAAGGCATGTGACACCACAAACAAAAACGGGTTGACAATAACGCTACCGCATTGGAACGGTCAGTGGCGAAAATACTGCTGGGTGTTTAAACCAGGTTCTAGTTTGCACACAACCTCAGTCTTACCCTATTGACATATTCTTTAACAGACAAGGCGATATAAGTATAAGACATAGATGTTAAAGTATATATGAATATAGAAACAAAAACCTAGAAGCCACGCTGCAAGTAGTTAGTGACTTGACAGAAGCCAGAGCAACAAGAGAACACACATTTAGGGGTAACAACAAATTTAAGACAAACATCAAACAATACCGACATTTGAAGATTTATGTAGACGTCAAAGGGTCCGCAAGCTTGTAATATGAATATTTCACTTTCTTGTATTACCTGTATTTGTATACAAGCTCACTATCTATATGCTCGCTTTCTAAAATGTGTTACAGATGTAGACGAATGTTTGAGTAACACGTGTCAGAATGGCGCCAGATGCTTCAATGGACAGAACGGAGTCACGTGCGCATGTTCCTCAGGATGGATAGGGGATGACTGCAGCACAGGTAACTATGATTAGGCAGACCTGCAGTCGCACTTTTGTACCACCTTTCAACATTTGGTCGATCTATCAGACATTTAAAGGAACTAACTAGCCAAATAATGGCAAAATTACACTGCAAAACCGTTAAATCAAAACGTTATCAAGATGTTCAGGTCATAATGCATATATGTGCTGATTAAAACTATAGGTTTATTCACGGGTTCTTAAAATTCCTGGGATTGAATATGCGTACAATAAATTATGAGTTAGTTACTCTTCTTAAGTCTTTATATTTCATTAAAATAATTAATCGTGAAGTTTGCTTTTTTGAGTTTTAAATGATTATATCGGTAAAACACTCGCATTATATCACTTTGACAACTCGTTTAATAAATTTAATAATGAATGAGCACTCATGTAAGATCCTCTATGAATAACATGCAATACAAGACATCACAAACACACAAGGGTTGACAATAGGGCTACCATAGATATATCAATTTAGTATATGTGTCTCGCTTAAAACACAAAACGACATGCTTTACGATTAATTATTGCGTACTGTTTGGAATCTATTGTTAATATACTATCAGAACAACCATCAGAAAGAATGGTACCTATGCGATATCTGTTTTGATAAGTATCCTTTCTATCTTATCCTCCCCAGTGGACGAAGACATTGATCCGAAACCGGAACCGGAAGCTCATGTTTGTGATCTGGTTATAAGCAAAGATGGGCACGTGATTGAAGCTGGCGAGATGGCGACTGGTTTCGGCGGAGACCTGAATCAAATATATTGCCAAGCGCAATGCGCGGTAGTCGGTCCCTCGCCAGCATTGCGGTGGTATAAAGACAGGAAACTCGTTAGCTTATATCGCAGCAGGTTGGCACTTATATTACAGTTGTTTATGTGATTGAGAAGGCATCAAGTACTACAATGCTTCGTTAACTTTAAATCTAGAATGCATATACTGTGTAAATTGTATTCTCTTTAGACAAATACTCGTGTCTTACATATAAACATAGATATGTTTCATCTTACAAGTGCCCCTTTTATTGAATTTTACCGCACTGGTATTTCATTGCGGTAAAATGTCTTCAGTATATACAGAGCATATCTACTTTTGTCGTGCTAAAGCGTTTCAGAGACACTATGTACACTACTGAAAGAATAAAAACTGTTTTAAGCTTTTTAAATGTGTGTCACGTGCAAAATATATTTTGTTGTAAGGTGTGTATTGCTTGAATAGCGATGGTATATAGTTCGTTTTACGTAAGCTGAGTCGTTCAACACATTTCCGTTAATGCTCTTTGCAAATTGTCAGCGTTTACGGCCTATACATATTTTTATTATCGTAACCCTGATCTTCTTTCCAAAATATAAATGTAATTTAAGGACTCTTCTGCGACAACGACTATCACAACCTGACTTCTATGGTGATGTGATTTATAAACTTCGCAAGACTTTGGTCATGATCACTTTCATACTATCTTTGTTAAACTTAAACTCAAAAGAGGTTATGACCCTATCATTTTGCAACGTACTGCATGCTTGGTGGTGGACCCTTTTACAGTTCGCCACTATGCTTTCCTCTTTCATTGTACGATGACCGGACAGGCTGTGGACCCTATGATGACGCCTACCTAAAGCCCATTGGGACGGTGGCGTTTGATGTTTGTCCATGATCTTTCTTGTCGTGCCCTTAATGGTGTATTCTCTTACTGCTCTGGCTTCTGCCAAGTCATTGAGTACCTTCATTGTGGCTTTCTAGGCTATTGTTTTTTTGTATTATATTTACACGAGCATATTTGTGTTTTACTTATATTGCCTATTGATGCTGCCTTGTTGGTTAGAGTTTAGATCATGGCGGGGATTTCTTTATTTACACTATCCTGTTTTAATGGGATGACAGTAGGGTAAGTGTGAGGTTTGGTGCACCCTAGAACCGGTTTAAACCCTCAATGGCCTACTTTGCCACTGACCGTTCCAAGGCGGTAGCCCTTTTGTCAACCCTTTTGTGTTTGTGATGTCGTTTGCATTTTTTATTACTTTTGCCTTTTCATTTGTCTGTTTGCGTGTTTTGTTTTTGTGTTTTGTGGTTGACTGTCGTCCTTGAATGCTGCTTTCCCTGTCCGATATTTTTATTCTTCTTCGGGATGGTTAAAATTGTGTACTATTGATTTCATTAAAATTGAGTTCTGCTCAACCCGGCGCTAGAGGGCGTGATCGGTAGCTAGCATATTTCACTACCGCTCATGAACAGTCTCTATCAAACCGAGACTGTATATTTCGTATGTGTCGTGCTCGGCCGTTTCCAAAGGTCCATTAGCATACTCTTTTTTTAAAATAACACTCATTTTAATTAGATGACATGTTTAACGCTACATTTCATTGGACGACTTCATAGAAAGGTCGTATTCAACGAGCTGAATTGCACGTAGGATTTTGTGCCATCGTGCTGTTGAATCAAATATTTCCTAGAAACAACTGTTTTCCTGCCTTATTTGGGATACAAATTACTTTAACTATATCAACATGGTGGTCACGCAAGAAATGACAAAAATAACCATATAAGACACACTATTTGACAATTATATTGTTTTGGTAAAAAAAAAAAGAAAAAAAAAAGAAGATTTTTTACATTTTTATTTTTTATATTAATACGTATCATCATTTTTGACGATTGTCTTGATCTTTCTTGTCGTGTACATAATGGTTTATTCTCTTATTGCTCTGGCTTCTGCCAAGTCATTGAGTACCTTCATTGTGGCTTTTTAGGCTATTGTTTTTTTGTATTATATTTACACGAGCATATTGAGGTTTGGTGCACCCTAGAACCGGTTTAAACCCCCCCCGCCTCCACCCCCAGTGGCCTTCATTGCCACTGACCGTTCCAAGGCGGTAGCCCTATTGTCAACCCTTTTGTGTTTGTGATGTCGTTTACTTTTTATTATTACTTTTGCCTTCTTGTTTGTCTGTTTGCATGTTTGTTTCTGTGTTTTGTGGTTGACTGTCCTCCTTGAATGCTACTTTCCCTGTCCGATCTTTTTATATTTCTTTATTGTTTGTGGCGCTTGTTGCAGTCAAAGGATTTTCTGTAGTAACATGAGCAATTTAAATAACATCAGTACATCAGTTATATATCATTAGAACTGGCATTTTCAGTGGTAAATAAAACTATTTTACTTTTGAAAATAGGTTGAGAAATAAATATTTTACAGTCAAAATGATTTTTTGATGGGACTTTTCCTCTGTAAATTCCTTGTTGGTGGGACAGCAGAAAATTAAGAAATTTCCAATAACTTCAGTCATCCTTCATATTTTGCTATAACATTTTCAGCGTGTCTTAAAATACTCATATCCAAAAAATTAAAACCATTTTTGGATAAAAATTCTAAAAAAAATATATTTTCAAATTTTTCATGCTGCACAATTTTGCATTGAAAATGATCCACCAAAACAGATTTCGCACATGAAAGTTTTATTTTTCAATCGATTTTGAAAAGCAAGGTTTTTTCATTTATCACTAAAAATGTCTGTTTCACTGATATACAACTTATTTAGATAGTAGATGAATTTTTTTGTTCGAACAGTCCAAATCAACTTTGGCTGAAACAAGGACCTCAAACAATAGATAATTTTCATCCTACAAATGCCCCTTTTATTGAATTTTTCCACACTTTTATTTTTTTGCGTTAAAGTGCCTTCAGTATATACAGAGCATGTCTACTTTTGTCGTGCTAGAGCGTTTCAGAGACACTATATACATAATGAAAGAATAAGAACTGTTTTACACTTTTTAAATTTGTGTCACGTGCAAAATAACTTTTGTGTTAAGGTGTGCATTGCTTGACTAGCGATGGTATATAGTTCGTTTAACGTAAGCTGAGTCGTTCAACACATTTCCGTTAATGCTCTTTGCAAATTTCTTGGCTGATGCATCAGCGTTTACGGCCTATACATATTTTATGTACCGTCACACATTTTGCATGCCATCTTCGAGATGGTTAAAATTTTGTACTATTGATTTTATTAATATTGAGTTCTGCTCAACCCGGGGCTAGAGGGCGTGAGCGGTAGCTAGAATATTTCACTACCGCTCATGAACAATCTCAATCAAACCGAGACTGCAATATTTCGTATGTGTCGTGCTCGGCCGTTTCCAAAGGTCCGTTAGCATACTCTTTTTTAAAATAACACTCTTTTGAATTGGATGACATGTTTAAGGCTACATTTCCTTGGACGACTTCACAGAAAGGACGTATTCAACGAGCTGAATTGCACATAGGATTTGTGCCATCGTGCTGTTGAATCAAATATTTCCTAGAAACAACTGTTTTCCTGCCTTATTTGGAATACAAATTGCACCGTTGTGAATGCTTCTTGATATTTTTAACTTTTATTCATCCGATTGAGGTATTGGTAACTTTTTCTACGTCTTTATTTGAGTTATTTAAGTATAATTGACAAAGGTAGTAAAGTGAAAGTAGAAATGAGGTAAATATTTTCGCGGCGTGGCAAAATTGAATGGCAATTTCTGAACATAGCCCAATTTTTTCAAAAGAAACAAAATCTATTCGAAGACATCTCTGATTGATTTTTGTTTTAAACTTTGTATTGTGAAAAATTAGCATTTTTTGTTTCTGGACAAAATTCCTCTATAAACGAAGAAAGGAAACCAATGGTACAATGACAGTTTCAAATTACTTTAACTATATCAATATGGTGGTCACGCAAGAAATGACAAAAATAACCATATAAGGCACTCTATTTGACAATAATATTGTTTTGGTACATGCAAATAAGTGAAATATAATCAAAAGTGCCGTGTTTAACACAGTTTCCAAAACAAATAACAACTTGGAAAGATACATCGATTTTAACAAATACACGTCACGTTATTTCCAGGCATTTTGCAATTTTGTTTTTGCTCTGTTTTGAATTTGAGGAACCCAAGTTCTGTTAGTAAAGTAACTTTTCACACAATGTATCAATACTTTATTATTGAATATATTTTGTATATTTGAAATTTTGTTTTGCTAAATTTGTTGTAACAGTAACAACTTTTTGAATGTTTCCAAAAATAGATGTGCGCCTTGCTTTTTTGACTCAGTATATTAACAATTAATAGCAAAATATCATTCTATTAATCTTACTTTCATTAAAATAACCTTATTCTGATATAGAAAAAAAAAGAAAAAAAGAAGAAGATTTTTTACATTTTTATTTTTTATATTAATACGTATCATCACTTTTGACGATTGTCTTACAAGTCAAGGGTTTCACATATTGAACATTTTCGTTAAACTTCTTTATTGCGGATAATATTTACGTAAGGAAAATGCCATTATTGCAGAAGGAATATATTTGTCGTAGTTGTTGTAATGAATAAAACAAGTGTGCATTTACCGCTTTATAGGATGTGATTAGTAGCTGAAATAGTGCCTGCATTTTATAATCACATAATATAAATCTAACCACTGGGCAATTTAAAATTGAGATATATTTCAGTTTCCAATCTATTTGTTATTATGTCTGAGATAAAACGTACGCCGACCAACTGATATTATTTTTTCCAGCATAATTTACAGGCATTCATGGAATGACCTAAATGTATACATAATTGTTTATAAATTCCAGGGTATACGCAGTCAAGACGACGTTTGATCGGACGATTATTTTAACCATACGTAACATGCTAGAATCTGATGTTGGAGAATATACATGTCGTGGATGGTTAAATACAGTCGGCTGGATAGAGAAGACGATCACACTACAATATGGTAGGCAACTATCAGGTTAAATACAATCGGCTGGATAGAAAAACGATCATACTTCAATATGGTAAGCAACTATCAGGTTAAATACCATCGGTAGGATAGATAAGGCGAGTAGATTACAATATGGTAAGCAACTTTCAGTTTAAATACCATTGGCAGGATTGATAAGACGAGTAGATTACAATATGGTAAGAAACTATCAGGTTAAATACCATCGGCTGGATAGAAGACGATCACACTACAATATGGTAAGCAACTATCAGGTTAAATACCATCAGCAGGATAGATAAGGCGAGTAGACTACAATATGGTAAGCAACTATCAGTTTAAATACCATCGGCTGGATAGAAAGACGATCATACTACACTATGGTAAGCAAGTTTTAGGTTAAATACCATCGGCTGGATAGAAAGACGATCATACTATAATACGGTAAGCAACTATCAAGTTAAATACCATCGGCTGAATATAAAAGTCGATTAGATTATAATTTGTATCCTTTTTTTCAAAGTACATGAACGTTACATTGTAAACGTGCACGATCCCGGCAGTGTATATACTATGTGTCAGGGGGTACAGCTAAAGGGTCAAGGTGGCGGAAGGCAAGAAGTCTTGAATCAAGGACAACTGCCGAGAATATGATAAAAAAAATCATAGCCAGTGCGAGGTTCGTGGTGGGGGTGGGCGAGGGTGAAGGCAAGACACCTACTGTTAATGTTGAGGGAATCAACCGCCATGGGAAAAAACAATGTCTAAAAGCAAGGAGAAAAGACGATGCGTTATAAGAAGATCGTTGCCAAAACGAAACGAACCTAGAAATCCGTCGCCAAGTAAATATGTGTCGCGAAACCCACCGCCAGTGGGAACTAAAATACTTGCAGCAAAGGCGGAGGAAGACAAGTATCCTGAAACCAACTTTTTGAAAAAAAGAAGCATGTTGCCAAAACGAAGAGGCCAATAAACTTACTTCATGCAATCTGCAGAAAAGGCGAAGGCAAACAAAAAAATCAAAACTTGTTATTAATATTTGAAGAATTGACTTTGGAATGTAAAATATCTACAACCCATAGAATAGAATAGAATTTGTTTCATTATCCTCATCAATAGGTCTAAGACTGGTCGAGAACATCCCAACGAAGACCTACATATATGGTCAAAGTTGCATATAGAATAGTTTAGACATTAGGAAGATGAAATAATTATTTTGTTGATTCAGCTAATGTGCTTTTAAAAAAACTTCCAGATATTTTATATTATGTTCCTCTCCTAAATTCTTGTTCGTTTTGAAATACTACTACTACTACTACTACTACTGCTGCTGAAGCTGCTGCGGCTGCTACTACTACTGCATAATAATAATAATTATAATACTTTTAAAAATTATAACAATTAAAGTAATTATTATAAATAATAATAATAGTAATAATAATAATGGTAATACTAATTAATAATAATAATAATAATAATTACAAAACACACTTATAATCCAGGTTGCCAGGAACCAATGTTCAAGTGCGATACCGCACGATGTCTATCTCCCGAATACATGTGTGATGGAATACCCCAGTGTGACGACGGTTATGATGAACTATCGGAGATATGTAAATGTATGTGTTTAGAATATAACGTTAATGAACCTACTATTTTGCAAATTATCGCGAAGTACAAACACTGATTATAGTTACGCCACTGACATAGCAGATTGATAACTACCTGTACATGGTTTATTTACATAATGCCAAAAGGAAAATATACCTGATTTCACCTATTTGCGTGAAAACAAAACTACATGTCATTTGATTCATGATTCAAAACCCACTATTGAAATGAAGGCTTTAACATAATACATTACATTCTGTTACAAAATAAAGTAAAACGTGGCTATAACTCGCACAGTCTGGTGTAAAGTATTCATTTTAGATATTAATCAAAAGTATCTTAATCGAAAGTGTTTATATAAGTCTTTATTCCCAGGAAGTTGTAAGTATACGTTATTCTCGTCCGAAACAACCCATATTCGATGGAAAGGACAACGTGCACGATACCAAACAATGCATGTGCACAAAAGCATACTTTACCTTTGTTTTTAGACTCCTGCCCAAATGACACGTTTGAATGTGACGGTGAATGCAAAAACATTACCGTCAAATGTGACGGCTTCTACGACTGTCTGGATGGCATTGATGAGGTCGACTGTGGTACGTTGCTTACTGTTGTATATGTTGACTAAACTCAACTCCGATATAGCCGAATCACTAATGGCTACTTGTGTTGAAGTGGAAATATGTGTACTCAATTGCAAATGACATAGATAATTTGTACTCAAATGTGAGTGACGAAGCGAGATTATGTGTACTTAACTACGAGTAATGAAGCGATATTCTGTGCACTCAACTGTGAGTGACGAAGCGAGATTATGTGTACTTAACTACGAGTAACGAAGCGATATTCTGTGCACTCAACTGTGAGTGACGAAGCAAGATTATATGTACTCAGTTGCGAACGATGAAGCAAGAAAATGTGTACTCATGTCAGACATATAGTTAGATTATGTGTTCTCAGTTATGAAAGACGTAGCTAGTGGATGCTGGAGAAATAAACCCTTCGAAAATTAATTTCATTTTTATACCTCCCGCCAACGAATATGAAGGGGTGCATGATATTTTGAGCTTGTACATCCCCCAGTCCGATTTTCTGTCCGTCCGTCCAGTCATCCGTCCGTCCGCTCGTCCTGTTTTCCGTCTGTAGGTCAACATATAATGTGGTTGACTCCTCATTCAATTTAAGTGGATACCAAATGATCACCCTTATCAGTACTTATTCATATTTACCACTTTGACTAAGTATGCTGCGAAGCGCTCATAACGCAGAAAAATAATTTTAATTTGATAATTGTTACACGCGTTATGGCTCAAGTTGTATTGTTTATACTCCCATTAAAGCGCTCTTGCGACTTTTAAGAGTCTCTCCGTTCTACGAATCTGTAGGTGTTATTTTTACTGGTCCTTTGAGATCAACAAGCCCAATTTAGGTGACTTTGAAGTAGAATACCGCTTAAGCCTTTGCTAGGGAGAATGAGAGGTGTTGCTTCTTACGTTACCTCTCAGAAAACAGACTCCGTAAAACCGAGTCTGCTATTTTATTATCTTGGATGTGTTTGTTACTTCCAAATGATCGCCCTTACCAGTATGTATTCATATTTATTACGTTGACTAAGTATGCTGTGAAGCTGATAACGCAGGAAAATAATTTTAAGTTGATGACTGTTACACGATGTTATGGCTCAAGGTGTATGGTATATACTCCCATTAATGTGCATACACCTTTACATATATAGATAAATGTTGGAGTAACCCGTGTCAGAATGGAGGAACATGCTCTAGTGGTCAGAAGAGTTTCACTTGTGAATGTACATCTGGGTGGACAGGGGCTGATTGCGCAATAGGTAAATCTGACAGACAAGCCCGCAGTTTAGGTTTAATAAACATTTTTATAAGGCAACTAAATTAGGTAGACATAAACTATATTTCTAGGAGATATTATACTATGCGATCGTATGATGTGCACTCTATCAATAAAATTGAAAAGTGAACATTATTTGAAATAAACATACTGTCATAATATAATGGGACGTTTTCACAATGAAACAAAAATAGTATAATGTTAACATACCGTAACATGAATTGCGAATTGCACTTATCCCTAACAGTACCGGAAGTTCAAGTACTATAGTTCAAGTACAATGAGTTTACAACAAGTCAATACGAGCACGTCAATACGAGCACGTCCATATGGGCGAATATTGACGTTCCCTGTTATATTGAAAGTAAACAGAGTTTGTAAATACGTATGGTTTAAACATATTTTATTTTGAATTAGTGCATAAATACATTTAACAGTATATTAAGTAAAGGTTTGGAACGAATGAAAACTTATAAAGTTTCTCTCCTTGGAAAACTTTTTTACAATTTAAGTACACTCAAGTGATATGAAAACGCAACACGGGAATTTCCGCTATATAGTGTATATACTGAACACTTAATTGCACATAATATTCAAAAGAAATCCCAAGATATTTTTTAAAAAGAAAGTTGCAGTTAACTAGAGAAAGGACACAGCTGTGATGTGTAGACGTTTTAATCACACTACACTTTGTAACAAGAACTTCATAAATGTTGAAGTAGCTCTTTGAAACATTGAGCTAGTTCAGTACTGTATTTAACGTAAATAGTTTGCAAAATGTTGCATTCTAAGTTTGCTCACATGATTGAGCCAAACGCGTACTCTGTGAATAATAAAACATTGAAGGAATACTATTTGCTGTATTATTTGTTGTTTTAGTATTTTTTCCAAAAGGAAAGGTCTTACGTAGCCATATACCATTCGATTAAAAGCAGCATATTGTACATACAGTATATAGCGGAAATTCCCGTGTTGCGTTTTCATATCACTTGAGTGTATGTATTAACAGCTGCGTAGATATGAACCAATTGGTAGATTTATTATAATTATTCAATGTCACATTGGTTTCAGTTGATATTTGCTTAAACAAGAAATGTGATCACAGATGGTGAAGGAAAACATCAACACAAAGTAGTCTTGGACAAGACACATACCCACTCAAAAAATAATAATAATAATAAAAACAAAAACAAATATATATAACAAAAAAGTGAAGTAAAGAGTTTTGATGGATAACATGATAATAGCGGGTGACACTGGGGATCAGAAGGCGGAGTACACAATACGTATGGTAAACAACTGTTACGCAGCAATCTGATTCCTACCATGCTACAGGTTAGCGATCTTCGTTCTTGTCCTAAAAATAGTTTGTCATAATCAGTCGTATTTCGTCATAATAAGTCGTATTTTCACTTTAAAGTGCTTTAACATTTACAGATGTAGATGAATGTTTAAGTAACCCTTGTCGGAATGGTGGCACGTGTTCAAATGGATATACCAGTTTCACGTGCGAGTGTACCCCTGGGTGGAAAGGGTCCGATTGTGGCACAGGTAAATTTTCTGGATTTTTTAAAACTCGTTTTGCGTTAAATTCGTCATCGCTCATTGCTTGCAGTCTTGAACATATGTGTGGAGCTGTTGTAACACCTGTTATTCAGTCAGAAAGGCTATGCGTCCATAACAACATACAGAAATACCGTTGTATCCACTTGTGTAGGTTCAAGAAAGCAATGACTTTAATTCAGGTAATTAAACACTTTCATTAGACAGTTGTTTCATGCGCACTTGTCATGATCATATATTTTACAGATATAGACGAATGCTTGAGTAACCCGTGCCAGAATGGCGGTAGATGCGCTAATGGGCAGAATAGTTTCGCATGCGCATGCACAGCGGGTTGGACAGGGGCCGACTGTGGCACAGGTAAATGTAACATAATACTAATTTTCAGATTTCGAACTCCTTCTATATTAATACTTGAATGTAGGGCTATTTAACAGCTCGTCATCATGTAATAGGAATGTTAGAGCCACACCATTGGGAGGGAAAGGATATACAGGTATCCGTGAAGCTGCCATACTCGTACTAAATCATGGATTTGCTCTGGTTTTGTAACGGGCTTCGATGGTAGAATTCGATACATTGGAACGCCATGTTTAAGACCCCATTCGACGGACGAAGCTTTGTGCAAGTAGCGTGCTCAAGAAAACATCATCGACAACCGGAGACGCCGGTGAAACGTGCACATGGGTCCGCGGGTTCTAAGTCGAGTGTGATAACCACTAGGTCACGCCAGACGTCTTATAGATATTTTGAAAAATAATATATGAATTAAGTATATAACTGGTAGAAGCATATTCACTTTATAGTGGGATTTCATGAATCAATACACATTATCGATATTGTCCCCAAACAATCATCCAATATGCCATAAGACGGTAGCTATTTATTCATATAGGACCTGTGTTCAATCTATTTACACAACTAAATTTTAATACTATAAAACATCTGGTAGTTTCCCAGAGACAAATCATTTTTTATTGTAGCAAAAATATTTTTTATTAAACTTGTGTTCTCACTTATTATGCTAATTATGCCGTGCGGGCTTGTACTGTTGGATTATACACCTTATAGAGCTGACAGAGACATTCATATGTCTTGAGACTATATAACTAATACCGGGATTCCACTACATTATTATTACTAGATGTTGAATGTGAATTCCAATCAGTTTGTATTGACATCTATTCTGTTTCTTTTCTGAACACTATGCAATTTTAAATTGTATATACTCCCATTAAAGTGCAAAAAACTTTGCAGATATATGAATGAATGGTCGAGTAACCCGTTTCAGAATGGAAGCACATGCTCTAATGGTCAGAACAATTTGACGAGTGCATGTCCATCTGGGTGGACAGGGGTCGACTGTGGCATAGGTAAATCTGACGTACACTCCAGCAGTTTCTTTTATAACCCTTTTTTTAAAACGAATTAGGCGGATGTAAAGTATCTATCTACAAGATATGACACCATGAAATCGGTATCAGGCAACGTCTTTAATATCTGTTATTTAGACAATTCAATTAAACAGTTGTTTCATTTGCACACTTACCATGATAATATACTTTATAGATAGAGACGAATGCTTGAGTAACTCTTGTCAGAATGGAGGCATATGCTCAAATGGGCAGAACAGTTTCTCATGTGCATGTACATCGGGGTGGACAGGGGCAGACTGTGGTACAGGTAAATGTAACGTCTTTTTTTCGGATTTCAAACGCCTTTTATATCAACAGTTAAATGTATTGTTATTTAATTGCCTATCTTAGTGTAATAGCATTATATAAAGTAGAAGCATATTTAACTCATAATGGGATATTTATGAATCTATACATTATCGATAGTGTCCCCAAACAATCGTCAAGTACGTCATCATTATGTACAGCATGTATTTTGTAACTGGCTACCGGGAAGCTATTTGACTCTGTGTTCGATCCTTTTACACGTCTAAATTGTAATGGCATATCAACTATGGCAGTTTCCCAGCAAGAAAATGCTTCTTTTTTGTATTAATCATAATTGTTTTATTAATTATGCTTATTATAGAGAGTCATTGTTGAATTTCATATGCCATATAGAGCTGACAGAGGCATTCATATTTTTGGAAAATGTAACAAATATCGGGATTTCCCTTAAGGATTAATATAAGTAAAAGCTTCATTCTTAAGTGTGCGCCAATGGTTATGAGCTGAATAATTCCAGGAAAGATGTCATAGAACAACTCAGTAAAAACATTTGACTCATACATCTGTGTCCATTCTAACGCCGATAACAAGTAAGTATTAGAGTCGAAAATGGAATGCAGCATTCACTGAAACTGGTGTTGGATATACACTCCAATCACTTTGTATTAACATGTTTTACTTCGAAGTTTCACCAGGTTTTTAACTTTTCTATTTCTAGTCTAAACTCTGTGCTTTCACAGACATATATCTTAAATTGCATATTTTCCAATTAAAATGCTAAAACCTTTACAGATATAGATGAATGCTCGAGTAACCCGTGTCAGAATGGAGGCACATGCTCTAGTGGTCAGAACAGTTTCACGTGTGCCTGTACATCTGGGTGGACAGGGTTCGACTGTGGCACAGGTAAATCTGCCATACAAGCCGGCAGTTTCGGTTTATAAACCTTTTTATAAAATGAATTAGGTGGACATGATTTATCTATCGAACAATTTGGACACTATGCAATCGTTTGATATATGCTCGATCTATCAATACTGCTGAAACCCCATCAATAAAATCAATACACTCAAACGTAATGCATCTCCAGATTCCAAGTGCGAGTCCTGGGTTCAATTCTGAGTTTAGAAACATTAGTTATTTTTTAATTAGTAATTATTTGATATTTAAAATCATCGTTAACTATCCACACCTGGATGGAGATGTACCTCGTGCTACCTCATACGAGGTGTATATCTCCCAGCTCGTTCGATTTGCTAGAGCGTGTAATAATGTTATAGACTTCAATGATCGAAATCAAGTTATTACAAGTAAACATCTTCAGCAGGGTTTTCGTTATCACAAACTACGTAGATCTTTCTCTAAATTCTACCGCCGCAACGAGGACCTGCTGGAAAAGTACAACACCAACCTTAAGACACTTCTACGACTAGGCATATCACAACCCTCATTTTATGGAGATGTGGTCTATATACTTCGAAAGTTAAAGGGGTCTGACGGGTTTCCTTACCGCTTTACAAATTTAATTAGGAAGTTCGTCAGAAAAGGATATAACCCTTTTGTTTTACAGCGCACTGCATGTTTAGTGATTGACCCCTCTACAGTCAGTCATTACGCTTCACTTTTCACTTGTGCGATGACTGGACTACCTCTTGGGAATCTATGATTGTACCTACTGAAACCCCAACTAAGGGAGGTGGGTGCATGAGCTTTCGTCCCTCGGGTTTTCTGGTCGTACCACAGATTGGTTTTCTCTTTAGCTGCAACTACTATGGTTGTTCAGTGCGATTCTGAATACATCCTGAGATGTTTTATTATTTTGTATGTGTTTCTTTAGTTAGTTTCTCAGGATGTGGACTTTATTGTTAGAGAATTCCTTTTGATGGGATGTAGTTTTGTTTACACTGTATAGTATATTTGGGCACTGAAGACAGGTTAATAGCGAGGATTGTGCGCATATAAAATCGATTCAAGCTAACCATTGGGCCTTATTGCCTACTGACCGTTCCAAGTCGGTAACCCTGTCTTCACCACCCTTTCTGTTGTTTTTTGTCTCTTTCATTGTATTTTCAAGTCCTTGTTTGCAGTACAGTGCGGACCTACGATGCCTTTGCGCTCGGACGCTGTGGTTTCTATAGGACCCTATATCTCATTTTTACGAGGGCTGTTCCAGAAGTCCGTGGACTTTTCCTGTAATTTTCGTATTTTGCTTTGAATCGTCTTGATATGTTTCATATAGGCATATGAAATTGATAGAGCTGAAAAAGGCATTCATATTTATTGAATCTATAAAACCATATCGGTATTCCTCTAAATGATTAATGAATAAAAACGCCCCCCTGAGTATGTGTTTATGGTTTTGAGCTGTATAATTTCAGGAAGGTAGCCATAGAACAGCTCAGTAAAAACGTTTTGTACATACATCGGATTTTGTCCATTCTAACGCCGGTATCAAGTAGTTATAAACGTCGAAATTGAAATGTAGCGTTCACTAAAATCGATGTTGGATGTAGACTCTAATCACTTTGTATTACCATGTTTTGCTTCGAAGTTTCGCAAGGTTTTTAACTTTTCTATTTCTAGTTCGAACGCTGTGCTTTCATAGATATGTATCTTAAAATGTATAAACTCCGATTAAAGTGCAGAAAACTTTACAGATATAGATGAATGTTCGAGTAACCCGTGTCAGAACGGAGGCACGTGCTCTAGTGGTCAGAACAGTTTCATGTGTGCATGTCCATCTGGGTGGACAGGGATCGACTGTGACACAGGTAAATCTGACACAAAGCCTACATTTTCGGATTATTGACCTTTTTATAAATAAATTAGATGGACTTAGATTATATTTCTAGCTGCATTACACTATGCGATCGTGTGGTATGTTCCTCAATCTATCAAAACAATAAAAGTTCCCTCATGTATGCATATCCACTCAAAAAGATTGCATCGCAAAATTTCTTGTGCTTGTCGTGGGTTCAGTTCCGTGTTAAAGTACATTTGTTTCATTAAACAATAAAAGTTCCCTCATGTATGCATATTCACTCACTCATTATTATTTATTGAAAACTTTACTTTATCGTCAGCCTGATCTCGCTATCTCTATTGTTACTACATGCCATAAAAAGGCGTTGTCAATGAAACAATTGCTAGCTTCCATAAACATATAATGTGTAAACGCTTGATCTTAAAGGCGAACGTTTGTTCTTTACGGCGAGGATCTCATATTTCTGGTTAAGGTCTGTCCAATACGGTGAGCGTCTGCTCTTTACGCAGATGATGACTGCAGCACAGGTAACCTGCAGTCTCAGTTTTGTAACACCTTACAATACAAAGTTTGTTCAATCTATCAGACACTTAAAGGAACTAACTAGACAAATAACGACTAAATTACACTGCACAACCGTTAATTAAAACTTTATCCTGGTGTTCAAGAAAGAATGCATAAGTGCATATGTACTGATTAAAAACATAGGTTTATTCACGGATCTAGCTGATATTACACTATGTGATCGTGTGGTATGTTCCTCGATCTATCAAAACTTTCATAAAATGCCCTTGATTGAATATGTGTAAAACAAATTATGAGCTGGTAACCCTTAATTCGACTGGCTGGTTTAAATCGTTTATATTGTGTCTATAGAATTTGTAATCTCAAAATATGTAAGTTATAGATATATCTCGTCGTCAGTAGATTTAATAAGGGTGTGCATATGTTGTAAAAATTGGCTGTTGTTGGCGGGATAGCTATTGTAAACATTATGTTTTGATCTATACATACATTTTCGAGATTCTTCTAAATTCCTTATATTTCATTAAAATAATTAATCGTGTTATTATATTTACACGAGCATATTTGTGTTTTACTTATATTGCCTATTGGTGTTGCCTTGTTGGTTAGCGATTAGATCACTGCGGGGGATTTCTTTATTTACACTGTCCTGTTTTATTGGGATGACAGTAGGGTAAGTGTGATGTTTGGTGCACCCTAGAACAGGTTTAAACCCCTCAGTGGCCTATTTTGCCACTGACCGTTCCAAGGCGGTAGCCCTGTTGTCAACCCTTTTGTGTTTGTGATGTTGTTTGCATTTATTATTACGTTTGCCTTCTTGTTTGTCTGTTGCGTGTTTGTTTCTGTGTTTTGTGGTTGACTGACCTCCTTGAATGCTACTTTCCCTGTCCGATCTTTTGGCTTTCATAATGTTGAATGAGTATGTCCGGAAAATAAAAACACTCAGTTGATATCTGAAAACCGTAGAAATCCTATATAAAATACAAAAAAAAAGTTCTGGGGTAAACTGTAACACTCTGACCAAGCCCCACTCTACCTGTGACTGTGACTTTAAAAGCAAAAGAACGTCCGGTTTAAAGTTTCGGTAAAAGTTTATTTTAATCTTTTTATATCCCAAATCAGTAAAATTGAAAGGAATTGGTTGGAATTGGTTGGAAACTATGTGTGTACATAAAGTAGGGCTCACGCTGACCATACTCCACCCCACCAGTGATATTGACATTGAATTTAAGGACAAACGAACTTAGCCAACATCCCGTAACGCTTTTCAAAACATTTACCGTCAGGTATATTATGTACCCGTTTGTCCTTAGAACGGAAGAAAACAGTCTTATACTGTTCCTCTCTTTAATACACCTTGCAGGATTATATGGTAACAAAAACCAATACGTGGGAAATAATGGGCTAGAGATCCATGAACCAACTTTACACATCTAGAAATAAAGAAACACATCGTTAAGAGTAGATTTAAAACTCGAACAGGAAAAGTAGCATTCAAGGACGACAGTCAACCACAAACACACAAAGAACCAAAGAAAAACTATATATAAAGATGAATAAAAGGCAAGATAAGACATCAAAAAAAGAGTATGATAATGGACCTTTGGAAGCGGCCGAGCACGACACATACGAACTATTGCAGTCTCGGTTTGATTAAGACTGTTCATGAGCGGTAGTGTAATATGCTAGCTACCGCTCACGCCCTCTGGCCCCGGGTTGAGCAGAACTCAATATTAATAAAATCAATAGTACACAATTTTAACCATCCCGAAGATGGCAAAAGACACACAAGGATTGACAATAGGGCTACCATAGAGATATCAAATTAGTATTTGTATTTCACTTAAAACACAAAACGAATAGCGTTACGATTAATTATTGTGTACTGTTTGGAATCTATTTTAATATAATATCAGAACAACTATCAAAAAGAATGGTACCTATGCGATACCTATGCGATACATGTTTTGATAAGTATCCTTTCTATATTTTCCTCCTCAGTGGACGAAGACATTGATCCGAAACCGAATGTTTGTGATCTGGTTATAAGCAAAGATGGTTACGTGATTGAAGCTGGCGAGATGGCGACTGGTTTCGGCGGAGACCTGAATCAAATATATTGCCAAGCGCAATGTGCGGGCGTCGGTCCCTCGCCAGCATTGCGGTGGTATAAAGACAGGAAACTCGTTAGCTTATATCGCAGCAGGTTAAAACTTATATTACAGTTTATTTGACTGAGAAGACATCAATTACTACAATGCTTCGTTATCTTTAAATCTAGAATGCATATACTGTGTACATTTTATTCTCTTTAGACAAATATACATGTGGGACTTACATATAAACATATATATTTTTCATCTTACAAGTGCCCCTTTTATTGAATGTTACCACACTGGTATTTTATTGCGGTAAAATGTCTTTTGTCGTGCTAAAGCGTTTCAGAGACACTATGTACACTACTGAAAGAATAAGAACTGTTTTACACATTTTAAATTTGTGTCACGTGCAAAATATCTTTCGTGTTAAGGTGTGTATTGCTTGACTAGTGATCGTAAATAGTTCGTTTAACGTAAGCTGAGTCGTTCAACACATTTCCGTTAATGCTCTTTGCAAATTTCTTGGCTGATGCATCAGCGTTTGCGCCCTATACATATTTTACGTACCGTCACAATTTAGCAAGGTTTAAAATAACACTATTTGTTTTAATTGGATGACATGTTTAAGGCTACATTTCATTGGACGACTTCATAGAAAAGCCATATTCAACGAGCTGAATTGCACATAGGAGGTGAGCCATCGTGTTGATGAATCACATATTGCCTGGAAACAACTGTTTTCCTGCCTTATTTGGGATACAAATTGCACCCTTGTGAATGCTTGTTGATTCTTTTATTCATCCGAATGAGGTATTGGCAAATTGTCTTCGTCTTTATTTGAGTTGTTTAAGTATAATTGACAAAGGTAGTAAAGTGGAAGTAGAAATGATGTAAACATTTTCGCGGCGTGGCATATTAGTGGCAATTACTTACATGATACATAAGCCAATTTTTCAAAAGAAAAAAATCTACCGGAGAACATCTCTGATTGATTTTTGTTTTAAACTTTGTATCGTGAAAAATGAGCATTTTTTGACCCTGGACATAATTCCTCTATAAACGAAGAAGGGAAACCAATGGTGCAATGACAGTTTCAAATTGCTTCAACTATATCATTATGGTGGTGCACAAGAAATAAGAAAATGTACCATATAAGACACTCTGTTAGACAATAATATTGTTTTTTTACATGCAGATATGTGAAATATAATCAAAAGTGCCATGTTTAACACAGTTTACAAAATAATTGCATATATTTTGCATATTTGAAATTCTGTTTTGCTCAATTTGTTGTAACAGTTACAACTTTTTGAATGTTTTCAAAAATAGATATGCACCGTGCTTTTTTGACTCAGTATATTAACAATTAATAGCAAAATATCATTCTATTAATCTTATTTTAATTAAAATAACCTTATTCTGTTAAAAAAAAAAAAGAATTTTTATATTTTTATTTTATTATTTTTTATAATAATACGTATGAACACTTTTGACAATTGTCTTCCAAGTCAAACGTTTCACATATTGAACATTTTCTTTAAACTTCTTTATTGCGGATAATATTTACGTAAGGAAAATTACATTATTGCAGAAGGAATATATTTGTCGTGGTTGTTGACATGAACAAAACGCGTATGCATTATCCGCTTTATAGGATGTGATTAGTAGCTGAAATAGTGCCTGCATTTTATAATCACATAATATAAATTTCACCAATGGGCAACTTGAAATTGAGATATATTTTTCAGTTTCCAATCTATTTGTTATTATGTCTGAGACAAAACATACGTCGACCAACTGATATTATTTGTTCATGTATAATTCGCAGGCATTCATATAATGACCTAAATGTATACACGAAGTTTATAAATTCCAGCGTATACGAAGTCAAAACGACGTTTGATCGGACGATTATTTTAACCATACGTAACATGCTAGAGTCTGATGTTGGAGAATACACGTGTCGTGGATGGTTAAGTAATTTCGGCTGGATAGAGAAGACGATCACACTACAATATGGTAAGCAACTATCAGTATAAATACCCTCTGGTGGATATGGAAGTAAATTAGAGTATCATATGGTAACCAACTTGAAATTGTATATTATATTATCATGTCGTGGCCAATTTTTGTTAAAAATATGTTTAAGACCCCTAAACAGGAGCGGTGTAAACGTGCCCGATCCCAGTGGTTTGTCTTTTATGTGTCAGAGAGAAGCAGCTAAAAAGTCATGTCTACTAGAGTTAATAAGCCTGGAATCAAGGCGCAGTGACCTAGGACGACTTGTGAGAAGATGATAAACAAAGAAATACGAGTTTCGGGTGGGGGCGGTGGGAGGTTGGGGACACGGAACCCACAGGGAATGTAAAGGGAATCGGGGAACCAAACGCCATGGGAAAAAGGATTTAGGAAACCCGCCACCAAGAGAAAGGGAACTAAAAAGGCCGCAGGAAATGCGAAAGGAGCCAAGACATCGAAAATGAAGGTGAAAAGATGATGCGATACATGAAGATCTTTGCCATAACGAAACGAAACAAGAAATCCGTCTCCAAGGCAAAATGTATCGGGAAACCCACCGGCAACGGGAACTAAAAAGCTTGCAGCAAAGGTGGAAGAAGACAAGTATCCTGAAACAAACTTGGTGGGAAAAGAAGCATGTTACCAAAACGAAGGGGTCAATAAACTTACTTCATACACTCTGCAGCAAAGATTAATGGCAGTCAAAATCAATCAAAATTTGTTTTTAATATTAGAAGGATTATCTTTGGAATGAAAATAAAAATAAACAGGTTAGAATAGAATATAATTTGTTTACTACATATATAATCAAAAGTTGTATATGGAATAGTGTTAGACATTAGGAAGCTAATAAATATTTTGTTGAACCAGGTAATGTGCTTTAAAAAGATTCAGATATTTTATATTATGTTCGTCTTCTAAATTCTTGTTCGTTTTGAAATACTACTACTATTTCTACTACTACCACTACTGTTGTTGCTACTTCTACTACTACATCTACTACTACTACTACTACTACTACTACTACTGCTACTGCTACTATTACTTCTACTACTGTTACTATTACTACTACTACTACTACTACTACTACTACAATGACTACTAAAATAAATAATAATAATAATAACACGTATCCCTTTCACTGTTTCCAGGTTGCCAGAAACCAATGTTCAAGTGCGATACCGCAAGATGTCTATCTCCCGAATACATGTGTGATGGAACACCCCAGTGTGACGACGGGTACGACGAACTATCGGAGATATGTAAACGTACGTGTCTAAAATATAACGTTAATGTACCTACTATTTTGCAAATTATCATAAAGTACACACACTTATTTAGTTAGGTCACTGATATTGTAGATTTATAATTACTTTTATTATATACCTATCAGTGATTTATAAGTATTTCTCAGTGACATATTTTAAGTATCAGGCAAATGTGATATCACTTGTGTGACGATATCACTTTGCCTGAACTACCTTTTTACCATTTTTATATTTAATGGTACTGTAGATTGCTATGGCTTTCAACCAGCAAATATTTTCATACGCAAGGGGCACCTTGCGTTGTGGACTTGAGGTGGTGGGGGCGGGGCGTGTGGGAGAGTATTTTCAATTAAATATCTGTGCAAAATCACTTATAAGTACATAATAAATAGAATAATCAACAGTTTCGGTGTGCTACATAAAATACGTAACTCGAACACTTTGTAATACGATTAAAAAACTCTTTCTTCGAACTCTTTTTCTTAACCGAATTACAGTGTGTTCTCGTGACATATTTTTCGTATCACACTTAGACTATCGAGTATTCTCTATGTACCTAGTTGATTTACATAATACCAAAGGAAAAAGTACGTGCATGAAAACTACGTGCCATTTGATTTGTGATTCGAAACTCACCATTAAAAAGAAGGCTTTAACATAATGCACTAAATTCCATTAAATATAAAATGAAATGTGTCTATACATCTCACAGACTAATGTAAAGTATACACATTTAAAAACTTAAGGAAAAGTGTTTATATAAATTGTTATTACCAGGAAGATGTATTTATACGTTATTCCACCTCCGAAGCCACCCATTTTCTGTGGCAATGACAACTCGCACGAAACCAAACAATGCACATGCACAACTGTGTACTTTCCTTTTTGTTTTTAGACTCCTGCTCAAACGACACGTTTGAATGTGACGGTCAATGCGAAAGTCGTTATAGTATTTCTTTAAATGTAAAGGTGTCATGAGCTACAAAAGAGACAGTCCTATATTTTTGTCCAGAATATCGAAATTTAAATCAAAAGCGCTGAAACTGGACTATTTAAAATACCATTTTATTGCAATATAAGGGAGTTGAATGTTCTTAAAATAAATATTGTATTATATTAATGTACATGGAGAAAATGTTTGGAATAAACAAAGTTGATACATCTTGACATTTTTGGAGAAAATCTACAAAAATAAAGCATAAAATAAACGATTTTAAGATATTTATTGATAACAAAACAAAGTATTTTTCAAAAATGTAAATAAAGATGTATTAAGGTACAGACACAATGTTCCTAAGTAAATTGAAAATTTGAATATTTATTAAAAAATGATTTGTTTTGAAATGAAAGGGGGCTGAAGGTCTTTATCATTTAATTATTATGTAGATAAAGAGGCACCCATTACATTTTGACTTAAATATACCAGTTTTGAATTATATCTTTCCTCTTGTTTCGATTCGCAGGGAAAGATATGATCGACAGACAGGTATCTAGAAGATACTTGACTCAAATAAGACTTAATAATACGTTACCAATTAGAACCATCGAAGAATGGTATTTTTGTTTGATTGATTAACATTTAATCTTATTATTTACCTTATTATATGAGTGATGTATTTTAGATATAAGTACACATATTCACACTGTCCACTATGATCGAGAAACGAAATAATGTTTAATGATTATGTATTTTATTGATTTGCTCAAGGGTCTTCATAGATTTATTCCAATAGTGTTATATGTATGGAGGATGGCCTCGAACCTCCAATGACCTATGACGAGGCAAATAAAGTTTCTTCTTCTTCTTCTTCTTCTTCTATGTTCGTGTATATGGAAAAAGAATTGCATGGATATCATGTATTTGTAATATAAGACATTTTTAAACAATTTTGATAAACTCAAACTCACAAATAGCATACGTAAATGCCATTGTAGTATTTCTTTTATTAAACTATTGCAAAAAAAAAAAATGTCAATTAATAGAGCCGAGAGAAGTGAAATTTCAGTTTGGGGTTGAGAAAAATGCAATTAAAGACATTTTCTATAGTTTTTTCTGCATAACAGATTTTCTTTAAACTTTTTGTACAGTAATAAGAACTGATAAAGGTGATCCTTTGAGAGCAACTAACACAATTAAGAGAATAAAGCAGCAGTCTCGGTTTTATTGAGTCTGTTCATGAGAAGTAATGAAAGAAGCAACACTTCTCACGCCCCCTAGCACCGGCTTAAGCGGTATTCTACTTCAAAGCCACCTATATTGGGCTCGTTGGTCCCAAAGGACCAGTAAAAAATAACACTACTGAGTAGGTCTGTTATATATATAGACAGAAAAGGCAAAAATAATGGTAGGTCACCATGCTTGTTAAAATTTTAAAAAAATAATTTGTAATGCCACCGTCATGTCAATCTGTCCAAAAAGTTGAACAAGTCCATGAAATAGCTAAATAAGATATTTTTGAAGTCTAATCATTTATTCATTGGTCACAATTCTGCTAAAATTGTATTAAATTGTAGTTATTCTAAAGCTATGTAAGACTTTCCGAGGTCCTTGTTTGCACGTGGTGGTATGCACGCACATGTTGTACTGCTGCTGTTGCATATTTATGGGGAATACTGCTCATTAAGAGCTGACCAGTTGAAGCCACAACGCTATAGGATGGACATACATACAACAAGCCGTTGTAATGAGACACTGGATTGTTATTAACTGATATCCAGTTGATAATTATTCCAGGGTCTTATTCTACTGAGTGGTTGATTGGATTGGAAAATCTCACCATCATATTTTACTATAAAACGTGTCTGTCAGGATGCTCTGTCCTGTTGACGTAACGGTATCTAGATTATACTTTTATTTCAGCAGTTATATACTCAAACTAATTTGTAAATCAGTTGTTTTCATTTAAGAACGATTTTCCTACTCCCAAGAACTGAAGCAAAGACTGCTGTGTTAGTCTCAAACCTCCTTGCAACATTGCCTTTGTATCTACCTTGTGTTAACCTGCATCACGTGTAACACTCGTTAGCTGCTGTATATTTAAGGACTATTTATCTGCCATCTTTATGTAAACACAAACTCCAAAATGGATGGGGTATGGTCAAGTGAAATGTTCAACCAAATGCATACTTTAGGCATGAGCAATTTCAACCATAATGTACATGACAGTACTTCAATATTATTTACGTGAACATAATATCAGATATAATACGTTTATAGCTGAAATATGCCCTTTATATCCGAAAAGTATGACGGCAATTTTATTCTTTTTTTTTAATGTCAAATAAATTGTTCCATTTATCTAGCGAGAGCAGACGAGACATCATTTCTAAATAAAATAAACCATGTTATCACATCTTCCAAATTTCAAAGTGCACCATTGTAAATATATTCTTTCAAACGACATGTGGTTTCGAAATAATCTCAATGTTATTGTATGATGACATTGACGGACTTTCTCTGTTAAATTTTTATAACCGGCAACTATATTTGTGGATGTGTTAAACAGAACTGAGTGACTATTTTGCATAGAAACATTGCCAAACAAAACCAATTGATCATTATCATGTCTATATTCGAACACAAATGGTCCAAACCAAATAACAAATCTAATAAACTGTTCATCCGAACGTTTCACCATATCACGTTTCAGTTTACAATGTAAGTGCACGCTTTTCATGTGTATCATTTGTGTATTGAAGGCACATGGGATATATTTTTTTTAACAGTGGTGTACTATTACAATTATGCTATACATATTTTCAGTGTGATTGTGAATTTAACAATAGTATATAATGCAATGATGGAATCAAGGGCTGATAATCACATAGGCGTTTGCATATATGTTAAATAAATAACGAGAAAGGTGTTCCACGGAACACTTTTGTAGATTGTCATGTGCTTATTTAACGTTATGAGCTAGGTCAGGTTGCAGGCAAAGGTTTAATGGAAAGGAGCATAACTTTGCCGAAACGAAAAACAAAGTTATTAGACATGTGTAACGACTTTCCTTGGGGTGAGATGAAGATATTTATGAAGTTTGAACTATTAGAATAACCTATTATGGCTGCCGTTACTAAATAATTAAAGACGCATACGCTTGCTGTTTTATTATCCTTAATGCAAAGTATGTTAGCCTTGACTGAAAATGTCTTCCAAGCGGAGTGTGAAATGTGATCAAAGATCGATATAGTTTTAATATAGAGCTAGATTTGAGAGCGATATTCATTATTTTAGTCGATTTAAAAGCTCGCCAAGAGCTTATGTTTGTTTTATGTCTTGCCGACTCAAAATAAATATTATCTTATATTATCTTTATTCTTATCTTATCTTATCTTATCTTATCTTATCTTATCTTATCTTATCTTATTATCAAGCTTGCCATTGAAATACGATATAGCTGTAAGGTTACAATTCACCCTTGTTTGCCCATCTGACAGCCAGCTCGATTTTCGAATATTATCATTGAGCTTAATAACCCAGATACAATGATAAAACATTAACGTAGCTAACAATCATATTTTAGCAGCAGCAATATGTACGAAAGTAATGTTTAGTTTTTTTTCCCCATTTCATTTAACTGAATTATTGAGATTACACCTTGCTTACATTAAATGTTTTCTTTGAATCGTGTTCAGCGTGCATGGAGTTCGGGTGTGCTGACGCTAGCCAGTGTGTGTTGTTGGAACGTGTCTGCGATGGAAACTCGGACTGTGACGACGGATCCGACGAATTTTTCCTTGGTTCATTAGACATATAGTAGACGACGGTTTAACCGACTGCGCCTTTTTTTGGCGCTGTTTGTTGCGGTATTAAATAGTATATAACGAATGTCACGACCTGCAATCTGATTGGTTCCGATAATTTGGCATGTGAGCGATCACTTCAGTCTATTTTACCCATTGATGATGCAGCTTTAACATAACTTGGTGTTAACAACTTCTCTCATATCTCAAATAAAATTAAATTAATCCACTTTACACGTGCAGCATGTGCACCTGAAGTCGAGTTCCAGTGTGTAGCCGATGGTCAGTGTATTCCGTCTATATGGAAGTGTGACGGCGCAGACGACTGCATGGATAGATCAGACGAACTTGAATGCGGTAAGTGTGACGGCGGGAAAACTGTAGACGGCGGAAAAACTGTACAAAGACAGCGCAAAAACTGTACAAAGACAGCGCGAAAACCTGTACAATGACGACGGCGCGAAAACTTGTACAATGAAAGACTGCACAGACGGATCTTTCGATTTTGTTGAATTGTGTCATTTTTAGCACATGTTAGACCATATATACAAGTATATACAATATACCAATATACAGAAGTCGAGCTCCCAGTGGGTTTCGAACTACAATGTAGTAATATGACGAAAACCTTACAGTGGCTTACTCTACCGACTAAGCTATCGAGGACAAACGGTTAGAAATCGATTATTTACATGCCTAAGCGCATCTCCTCGATAGCTCAGTTGGTACAGCGCTGGTACGGTAAACCAGTGACCCTGTGGTCGTGTTCCTGTTATATTTGGGGGCACGTCCGGGATCATCCAGAGAAACACCAGCAGTGGTTCTCCTGCATACCTAGACATTCAGGGACGAATTTCAGTCTAGTGGGAACAACTTATATGAGACCATCTCTAGAGTATACATCAATAGTTTGGGATATATGTATATATACTATTTATGAAAAAGAATCGTTTGGCAATCTGCAATATAAAACTGCGCGTATAGTTGCTGTTCTTACCAGATCCATGTCCATTAATAAGTTAATAACACAGAAATAGGATGCATTTCTGATAGAAGAACACTTCAAAAAATGATACTGTTTATAATGCACATACTGGTCAAGTTCCCAGTGACAATCAAATCTGTTTACACCTGTTTATGAACTAATTACAATTTTTAGAATTGCTGAAGATGTCTTTACTTCCCTTTAGACGAAACGCGTGTATACCAACATCGATAAGTCTGCGGAAGAACTTACCCAAAGGAATGATTAAATATGTTTGTTTTGTGCTTAACTTAATTTTAGCACATGTTAGGCTATGTATGACGGTCGATTGTTTGTGGTTGAGGCAAACCATCCTGGGTAGAACCAGCACTGTATATCTACCGCCATCGTAAATCTAAATCTGCAAGATTTGTCAAGTCTAAAAAATTATTATTCAAAGCTTCACTAGTACCATCTACTATTAAAATGGCACAATATTATACAACTGTCTACCATACCTAAAGCCCAATGGGACGGTGGCGTTTGATGTTTGTCTATGATCTTTTTTGTCGTGCCCTTAATGGTTTATTCTCTTGTAGCTCTGGCTCCTGCAAAGTCATTGAGTACCTTCATTGTGGCTTTCTATGCTATTGTGTTTTTTTTGTATTATATTTACACGAGCATATTTGTGTTTTACTTATATTGCCTATTGATGCTGCCTTGTTGGTTAGAGATTAGATCATGGCACGGATTTCTTTATTTACACTGTCCTGTTTTAATGGGACGACAGTAGGGTAAGTGTGAGGTTTGGTGCACCCTAGAACCGGTTTAAACCCCCAGTGACCGTTCTAAGGTGGTAGCCCTATTGTCAACCCTTTTGTGTTTGTGATGTCTTTTGCATTTTTTATTACCTTTGCCTTCTCGTTTGTCTGTTTGCGTGTTTGTTTTTGTGTTTTGTGGTTGACTGTTGTCCGTGAATGCTGCTTTCCCTGTCCGATATTTGTATCATTCTTTCTGTTGAGGTCAATGGTTAAACATATTCATTCAATGGAATTACGTAAAAGTGAACAATTGACCGATGGGAAGTCGAGGTCAGTAGTTCACGGCTGCGTGTCAATAGAAGGGCCGTAAACTTGCTGCGGCTCGACCCGTGTGTATATTGGGCAATAACGTATGTTTACATCACGCTATTGCATGTTGTAAGGCAACACAGTTTCAATGCTCGAACGGAAAATGTATCGAAGAGAGTCAGGTGTGTGATAGAACTGAAGATTGTCCATCAGGGGAAGAAGAACAAAACTGCAGTGAGTTTTAAATTCATATTCATGTTTTAGTGTTTACCCTATTTTTTCAACCAATCAATTGTATCAGATTTTCAAATACTTGCACCAGGTAGTCATGAAGATTTTAATACAAGCAATATTCGCCGTTAAGAGTGTGATCTATATAGAGAGTACTAAGTGCTTGTAATATCAATCAATATGCTTAAACATTAAAATAAAAATACCTACCGTTTCGTCATCGCGTCAAAATTGGAACCGATTTGAATCTACTAGATATAGATATATTTTAAATTTATCACCATAGTAAATTTTAAAAAAAGATGTACTATTTTAAGACATTAACTTTTATAGTGGGAATAAAGGGCTGGACGTAATATTAGCAGGTGTGTATAATATAGTAATAAATGTAATATAAAAGAAATGTACAATTGTATATCAATGATTACTTTTAATTACCTGGCCATGTCATATTTATCAATCTGATTACTTCATTTCATTACTACGACTGCAATAGGGTGGTTTAAACATATGTTATTGCCCAATTTACAAACGGGTCGAGCAGCAAGTTTACGGCCCTTCTCTACATACTACTTGTCTAAAATGCACATTCTATGGCCACTGGTAACTGTCCAACATTGCATTGTCTTCCCTCTTTTGTTAAAGAATATGTTATTATTCTATTGAACATTTCATTTGAAACATAATAATATGTAAAACAAGCTAATTCGATTTATTGATATCCCCCGCCGAATGACGAATTATTCTCGAGTGGAAGAAATGTGTTCGGATGTTTTTTTAATTAGTAAAAATCATGACCTTGAGCCTTCATAAATTCGAATATCTACTAGATATAGGTATTTTTTTAAATTCATCACAATAGTTAATTTAAAAAAAAAAGATGTACCATTTTAAGGCATTAACTTTTATAGTGGGACTAAAGGGCTGGACTGGGTGTAACATTAGCAGGTGTGTATAATATAGTAATAAATGTAATATACAAGAAATGTAGAATTGTATATCAATGATTACTTTTTAATTACCCGGCCATGTCGTATTTATCAATCTGATTACTTCATTTCTGTATCAGAGGAACAACCAGAGTTACTGAAAATTTGTCTTATAATGGTACCATTCTCGAAGTGGTCGACGACTTTAACTATTTAGGAGTTGTGTTCAACTATACAGGGTCATTTACGCTTAACCAACAAACATTATGTGGTAAAGCGCTTAAAGCTATAAACCTTCTATCAATAAATAAAAAGAAATATGAGTTAAACCCGAAAACAGCTTTACACTTGTTTGATGCTTTTGTAGGTTCTATTCTTAATTATGGCAGTCAAGTGTGGGGTTTCACTAAATCCAAGGAAATTGAAAAAATTCACTTAAAGTATTGTAAACAAGTTCTTGGTGTAAAATTATCGACAAGTAATGCAGGGGATAAGCCCTTTTTAGAAACTAGGTTAACTCCCTTGACAATTATCTTCCCGTAACACTTCTGCGCATGCGCCAAACGTTTCCCTCACTTCCGGGGACTTCCTCATTCTCGCCCTCGATCGATACTAGTATCATCTCTCGTGTTTGGCGCTTGTAATTATGGGGGAAAAAATAGTCCGGTCAGGTGATTTGCATAATATAGCTAGGGACCAAAATCCAGGTTTTAGTACCCAATATAGACACGCCGGACTAAAGCAGCAAACTTTCCTCAAATGTGTGTTTTATATTTCTATGTACTTTTAAAAGGGTCTCCAAAGGTTCGTGAATCCCTAAATATATTAGGATTATATGCACACCGAATAACCACACCGCGGATGAAGTCCTGAAAAATCAGGAGGGCACCTGCCGAATATCAGTGATGAATTTGAAAAAAACACGAAATGACGTCAGTATGGGGACTTCCTTTGTTTATCAATTTATCAACAGTTATCAGTTATTCTCAAGTACGATTACGATTTGGTGACAATGTTAGCGGTTAAACAGAAGAAAAGATCGTTGAAGTACTGCTGTATATGTAAAGGAGTTCATCGAGGCAAAGTAGTGGACGGCAGAACCGTTTCTCTTCACAGATTTCCGCAAAATAAAAAACTGAAACGTGTGTGGATCCAACGGTGTCGAACTGTGATGAGGACTTTAAAGTGGAATGAACATAAATTGCTTTGTAGTGAACATTTTGTTGAAATTCGAGGCCCTACGATTCTGCACACACTGCCGTCGATCTTCCCTACCGAAAACGGAGCAAGAAAGGTGTTCCCAAACACGGTACGTTTATGAACATGTACCACACCCACATAGTTTAGTATAGTGTAGTAAGTTAGTAACACTCAATCACAGCTTTACTGTAGGCCTATGCCAGTTTGTTAATTGCTATTTTTACACTGATAAAATAACTTGATTAGAATTATGGTATTTATATTACAATTTTGAAGGTCTTTTAATGCTTTGAAGTTTGATGTGTGTAGGAGAAAAACATCTTTAAATTAAATACCACTAAAAATAAAATGCCTACACGGACAACCTGACCAAAAATTATCTGACTGTGTGTGACCTCATTCACTATCCATTGCCAAAATATTGGGTCGTATGATAAAAATATATAGGAAGCAAGTTGTTTATTTTAACTTGAGATATACTTTTCAATCGTTATATTCCATTTCAGGATTTGAATGAAAACGGACAAATACTGGACTCTGAAGATGAAGACCCAGTCGAAATGTACACAGCGACCCCTATCAACATGGCAGTGTATACTGTGGATGGCGAGCTTACTACAACAGATAGTGGACCCAGCTTTGTACAAAGTGTGGCACATTCAGCCCTAGACGTTTCCCTTCTTCTTCACGACTACTGTTCTGGACAAGTCTCAACAGGAGATTTGAAAAGGTAGAGACTTATTGACCAACTCTGTTTGTCACCATTAAATAACCGGGGTTTTCTGTAACCTAAACAATCTGTTTATGCTCACTACAGGTGTTTTAAAAAAATAACATTGTCTGTTTCTTTTCATACAAGTACTTATTTTTCATGTTGTACATTCACACGCATAATATTGTTTTAGTTTGTATACATGCCCGTGAACTATGCACGTCAATAAAAAGTATCAAAATAGAAACAGTGTTTATTATAAAAATCAAGAATTTAATCTTTTTTTTTATTTCAGAAATATAGCTACTCAGACGTACCCGGACATGTGTTCCCAGGCGACAGAAACAGAGGGAGAATCAACAGTAAAGCAGTTTGCTAGTATAGGTACACAGACAAGTGTCGAAACGAATGATTTTAATGAACAAACAAACCTGCCCCAACTTATTTACGAAGATGTCATGAACACGGATGCTAAGATAATGTTCTATACTGAAATTCCGGACAAAAAGACATTTTATGCACTGTTTGACGAAATCAAGGATGATGCCCATGAAAAAACATCTAGTAAATCATCAAATTATACCAGCACTTCTGGTGGTAGACCTAGAGCTTTGAGAATTATTGATGAATTTTTTATGATTCTAATGCGACTAAGGCTTGGACTCTTGGTTGAGGATTTAGCAGACCGATTCTGCATTTCACCGTCAGCATGCGGTCATATTCTAAACAAATGGATAGACTATTTAGACACCAAGCTTGACTTTTTGATTATGTGGCCTGCAATGGAGGAGGTGAAATACAATATGCCCCGGGTCTTTCGGGAGAAATTTCCAGATACGTGGGTGATAATCGATTGCACTGAAATTCGAACAGAGACGCCAAGTTCGCTTCAATACAAATCGTTAATGTATAGTGACTACAAATCGCATATGACTTACAAGTCATTAGTGGGGATAAGTCCATCTGGATATGTGACATTTATCTCTGACCTTTGGTGTGGCTCAATAAGTGATAAAGAAATAACAAAAAGGAGTGGACTATTAGAACTTTGTGAAGAAGGAGATGCCATTATGGCTGATAAAGGATTTACAATTTCAGACTTGACAACACCAAAAGGAATTAAGTTAATCATCCCACCATTTAAAAAGAAAAATGTACAATTGTCAAAAAGGGACGTTCAAAGTACGCGGGAAATCGCAAATGCAAGAATACACGTTGAAAGACAGATGGAACGAATTAAGAACTTTAGAATTGTGCAGGGCGTTATGCAAATAACTATGTCCAAACGAGTCTCTAAAGTGTGGAAATTGTGCGCAAAATTATCAAATCTTCAGCCCCCATTAGTGCCAGATTAACATTGTGATGTAAGACATGTATATAGAATTATTGCATACACATTTACAATCTCTGTTTACTTACAATGTAACGGGAAACGTCAATATTCGCGCATATTGACGTGTAGTAAAGTCATACTGGGTGTGTAATGTATACTCGTTCGTGACTGGTGCACTTTTCTATTCACGTCAAAGACAGTATGTCACATGATGTAAACTATGTTGGTTTCATTGAGAAAATCCCCACGATCATGATCTAACGACAATGTTTGTTTCAAATAATATTTTTGATGAAAATGAAATGTTAAAACCTATTGTTTTGTTCTAATTATTCGTTATTATATTAAAAAGACGTATGCAATAAAAAGGTTATTAGATTTGTAATACAAATGGGATATATGCACTCGTTCTTTGGGTATACAAATTGCGCTCCTAAAGACGCGCAATATTGTTACGCTGAAGAAATCGTGCGTATATCCCAATACAGATCTAATAACCTATAAGTATTTATTATTATAGGCCAACTTGCTGTTTGTGTATTAATGATATTGAATTTGACTGAAGACATTTGCGGAAATATATACACTTATTGAATAGGCTTGAATGAATCAGGTCATTCAGAATACTTGTAAAATTAAAACAGAACATTGATATGCATCAGTATTGTCTTTTATTGTGCATCATAAACTTTTATGACAATATGTTCAATATATATACATATATATATAAAATGTAAAAATAAAATTACTGTTACACATTTACACTTTTCCTGCTATTTATCGAAACGAGTCCAGTCCATCATAATTCTTGAGAAAACGAACATCAGGTAGAACATACATCATGTCAAATCTTCACACAACAGTTTACATATATATATATATATATATATGAATATTGATTCAAATTTACTAAACGAGTTTCACAGTATAAACAAAACCGAAAAAACTTTCTCGAGAATGAGTGCAGTCCATCATAATACTAGAGGAAATGTCCATTCTTCACACAACATATATATAGCTATTCAGCTCGACTGGGTCTTCATCTTCAGATTCCAGTATTTGTTCGTTTTCATTCAAATCCTGAAATGGAATATAACGATTGAAAAGTATATCTCAAGTTAAAATAAACAACTATGCTTCCTATATATTTTTATCATACGACCCAATATTTTGGCAATGGATAGTGAATGAGGTCACACACAGTCAGATAATTTTTGGTCAGGTTGCCCGTGTAGGCATTTTATTTTTAGTGGTATTTAATTTAAAGATGTTTTTCTCCTACACACATCAAACTTCAAAGCATTAAAAGACCTTCAAAATAGTAGTGTATATCTAGCTGTGGTTTCAAACTCTCTATAAAAATCGCCCCTCAATCCCTCACCAATTGAATAGACTGGAAAGTGGTCATTGACAGCCTAGTATATACGCAAACTAACATGTCAACGTTTCACAATATTTTCACAACCTTCTAATTATTATTTTAAAAACACATTTTAATTACACATCTATTGATATTCATATTTAAATATCTAATACCAATTATAGATATCGACGAATGCTCGAGTAGCCCATGCCAGAATAGAGGCACATGTACCAATGGACGTAACAATTTTACGTGCGCCTGTACACCAGGCTGGGCAGGGACAGACTGTGGCAAAGGTAAATGTTACACAGACCTGCCGTTTCGGTTTTAAACGCTTTGTACATATATACTAGTTAGATTTCTAAACAATATATCTAGCAGTGAAATATATTAATCTAGGGTATGATATTTCGTTTGATCTTTTAATAGCATCTAGATAAACCCTTTATATTTTTCTAAACAAGTAAGAGAATATGCCGTAACGTGTTGTTCAGTTAATTAGTAGGCAATATGTAAGACAATATGATATTATCAGCAACTCCAGACCTGATAAAAGGCATTGATCCCATCATTTATGAAACTGTCAAAACGCGCCAGTATTGGATTCAACATATACATATAATCCACACTTTAAACGAGCAGGTATTGAAACCCTTTATCATTAACAATGTATGTGCCAGAACAACTTTGTTCTAACATATGAAATATTGCAGTTAACAAAGGCGAAGCCAGTCCTCACATGCTGAATGGTATGAAGCAATTAGATTTATTCAGTAAATGCAGGTTTTTACAATATTTTCCAAATATGTTGACCTAATATGTTTGTAAAGAAGTGCGTCTTGTGGTGCGTAAATCCTAAACCTCCGAACGAAGACAACGTTCATATTACATATCAAATAACATTTGTTATGATCTGAAAACCGGTTGATTGAGCGATCGCCTGTCTTGTCTTAAAGACATTCCACCAAGCCAACTAAAACAACCCACCCCTAAATTATGACCGGCTGAGTTTGTATTATAATTATTTGGAAAAATTATTAGTCCCGGCAATATATTTTCTGATATAAATTGTTTAAAGGCTGAGTCAATTAGGTCTATCTTATACATAAATTATTGTATTTGACCCAATTTTTATTTAATTTACATACAAATATATAGATATGCTTGTATTTATACGTGCACTTAATAAAACATGAAATTATTTGATACGTTGCTAACGAAGTTGAGTTTATAATGTATTTTTATTTTCCAATATTTTGGGAAGGTTCTTTCACATGTTCAACTATTAGGGCTAAGTCACAATGAATAGTATGTTTTAAAGATAATGGAACGGCCAATGATTTCGGGCAAACAGTGCATTACACTTACACGGTATTTATACATTTTACAAGTACAGGTATATTATGTTGGTCAGTGTATTTGCGGTTTACACAATATATGCCGTCATTAAAGTGGTTGATGCACTATTTTCAAACAAGATTGATGTAAAGGCAGAATATTCTAATTGGAGGAATTTAGAGGAATGTTTAAGTCAACCATGTCTGAATAAAGGCAACTGTTCAAATCGAAGAACAGTTTCACGTGCGCATGTACATTTGGGTAGACAGTGGTGGACTGTGACACAGGTAAATATAACTTGCATAGCTGTATTTTGATTAGAAACGATTTCGTATTTAGATTCTCGAAGGCAAAGTCTTGAATTTCTTGAACGAAAACACATTATCTTATTCGTTTCATCTACAAACTTTACAACATTTACAGATATAGACGAATGCTTAAGTAACCCTTGTCAGAATGGTGCTACGTGCGCTAATGGACAGAACATGTACACATGCGCTTGCACGCCTGGATGGAAAGGGGCCGATTGTGGCACAGGTAAATGTAACGTGTAGACTTTTTTCATTGTATTTCAAATGCCTTTATATTCAAGAAGAAGTAGCAGACTGTATTTCGATAAAAATACGATGTTGGTCAACTGGCAATATGGCTCAGTTTTAAAGCCCATGGACTGTCAATCCAAAAGTCATGGCTTCGAATCCGGCACAGGTATACTATTGTTCAGTGCATTTGTTGATGTTGCCTTGTCGATCATATGTAAAGAAATGAAAAATGTTCCCTATAAAACTGCCTAATATATTGCTTTCCAGCCTGGTTTCAAAAGGTGGAATTTGTGTTTTACTTATATTGCCTATTGATGCTGCCTTGTTGGTTAGAGATTAGATCATGGCTGGGATTTCTTTATTTACACTGTCCTGTTTTAATGGGATGACAGTAGGGTAAATGTGAGGTTTGGTGCACCCTAGAACCGATTTAAACCCCCAGTGGTCTTTGTTGCCACTAACCCTTCCAATGTGGTAGCCCTATTGTCAAGCCTTTTGTGTTTGTGATGTCGTTTGCTTTTTTATTACTTTTGCCTTCTCCTTGTTTGTGTGTTTGCGTGTTTGTTTCTGTGTTTTGTGGTTGACTGTCGTCCTTGAATGTTATTTTCTCTGTCCGATATTTGTATCTTTCTTGTTAATAAAACAAGAGCGTTAAACCGCTCCATTTTGCTAAGGTATACATCCTCTGCCCTTATACCCAGATATAGTAACTTTAACCTATTTCCCTATGTTACCTGGTCATTGAAAAGAAACGATGACATTTTACATGAACATGTAATACTATAGTATTGAATATTATTTAAGGAATATCGGTATAATACTTTGTACTACAGCCTTAATTGACCTGTCCTCGTCATCCAACAAACACTTCGAATATGAAAATGTTCTCAAGAATTTGTATGTCTAGCTGTGATTTAGAACTCTCTATGCAAATCTCCCCTCAATCGCTCACAAGTTCCATAGACTGGAAAGTGGTCATTTACAGCCTAGTATATACACAAATGACTGTCAACTAACATGTCAAAGTTTCACAATATTTTCACAACCTTCTAATTATTATTTAAAAAAACAACATTTTAATTACACATCTATTGATATCTCATCTTAAATATCTAATATCAATTATAGATATCGACGAATGCTCGAGTAACCCATGCCAGAATTGAGGTACATGTTTCAATGTACAGAACAATTTCACGTGCGTCTGTACACCAGGATGGGCAGGGACAGACTGTGGCAAAGGTAAATATTTCACAGACCTGGCGTTTCGGTTTTAAACGCTTTGTACATGTATACTAGATAGGTCGACTTAAAAATATATCTAGCAGTGACATATATTCATCTAGGGTGTGATATGTATTGGATGTTTTAATAGCATCTGGATAAACCCTTTATATCTTCCTAAACAAATATGACCTATGTCGTAACGAGTTTTTCAGCAAATTAGTAGGCAATATTTAAAACAATATGATATTATCAGCAACTCCAGACCTGATAAAAGGCATTGATCCCATCATTTATGAAACAGACAAAACGCGCCAGTATTGGATTCAACATATACATATACTCTACAGTTTAAACGAGCAGGTCATGAAACCCTTTATCATTAACAATGTATGTGCAAGAACAACTTTGTTCTAACATATGAAATATTGTAGTTAACAAAGGCGAAGAAAGCCCTCACACGCTGAATGGTATGAAGCAATTAGATTTATTCAGTAAATGCAGATTTTTACAATATTTTTCAAATATGTTGACATTATATGTTTGTAAAGAGATGCGTCTTATGGTGCATACATCCTAAACCTCCGAGCGAAAACAACGTTCGTATTACATATCAAATAACATTTGTTATGATCTGAAAACCGGTTGATTGAGCGATCGCCTGTCTTGTCTTAAAGACATTCCACCAAGCCTACTAAAACAACCCACCCGTTAATTATAATCTCTTATACATATCCGTGGCCGGCTGAGTTTGCATTAGAACTATTCGGTAAACTACATTTGGAAAAAACATTAGTAACGGCAATATATTTTCTCATGTAAATTATTTTACGGCTGAGCAAATTAGGTCCATTGCTTACTGCCTCTTATACATAAATTATGGTATTTAGCTTCGAATTATTTCATGTACAAACTCATATATACTACATGCTTATAATTATTTGTGCACTTAATAAAACATGACATTATTTATACGTTGCTAACGACATGAACGAAGTTGAGTTTATAATGTATTTTTATTTTCAAATATTTTTGGAAGGTTGTTTCACATGTTCAACTATTAGGGTTAAATCGCAATGACTAGTATGTTTTAAAGATAATGAAACGGCCAATGATTTCGGACAAACATTTCATTACACGTACACGGTATTTATACATTTTACAAGTACATGTATGTTATGTCGGTCATTGTATTTACGGTTTACACAATATATGCCGTCATTAAAGTGATTGATGCACTATTTTCAAACAAGATTTATGTAAAGGCAGAATATCCTTATTGGAGGAATTTAGAGGAATGTTTAAGTACCTGGAGGCATCTTGTTCAAATGGAAAGAACAGTTTCACGTGCGCATGTACATCTGGGTGGACAGGGACGGTCTGTGACACAGGTAAATATAACTTGCATAGCTGTATTTTGATTACAAACGACTTCTATATTTCTTATTTACATTCTCAAAGGCAAGGTCATTAATTTCTTGAAAGAAAACACATTATCTTATTCGTTTGATATACGAACTTTACAACATTTACAGATATAGACGAATGCTTAAGTAACCCGTGTCAGAATGGTGGTACGTGCGCTAATGGGCAGAACAGGTACACATGCGCTTGCGCACCTGGATGGAAAGGGACCGATTGTGGCACAGGTAAATGTAACGTGCAGACGTTTTTTCTTTGTATTTCAAATGCCTTTATATTCAAAAAGTAGTAGCAGACTGTATTTCGATAAAAATACGATATTGGTCAACTGGCAATATGGCTCAGTTTTAAAGCACATGGACTGTCAATCCAAAAGTCATGGCTTCGAATCCGGCACAGGCTATACTATTTTTCAGTACATTTGTTGATGTTGCTTTGTCGATCATATGTAAAGAAATGAAACAGGATCCCTATAAAACTGCCTAATATATTGCTTTCCAGCCTGGTTTAAAAAGGTGGAATTTGTGTTTTACTTATATTGCCTATTGATGCTGCCTTGTTGGTTAGACATTAAATCATGGCGGGAATTTCTTTATTTACACTGTCCTGTTTTAATGGGATGACAGTAGTGTGAATGTGAGGTTTGTTACACCCTAGAACCGGTTTAAACCCCAAGTTACCTTTGTTGCCACTGACCCTTCCAATGTGGTAGCCCTATTGTCAAGCCTTTTGTGTTTGTGATGTCGTTTGCTTTTTTATTACTTTTGTCTTCTCGTTTGTGTGTTTGCGTGTTGTTTTTTTTTTTGTGGTTGACTGTCGTCCTTGAATGTTGTTTTCTCTGTCCGATATTTGTATCTTTCTTGGTAATAAAACAAGAAGCGTTAAACCGCTCCATTTTGCTAAGGTATATATCCTCTGCCCTTTTATCCAGATATAGTAACTTTAAGGTCCTATTTCCCGATGTTACCTGGTCATTGAAAAGAAACGTTGACATTTTACATGAAAATGTAATACTATACTATTGAATATTATTTAAGGAATATCGGTATAATACTTTGTACTACAGCTTTAATTGACCTGTCCTCGTCATCCAACAAACACTTCGAATAAGGAAATCTTCTCAAAAAATTGTATGTCTAGCTGTGATTTAGAACTCTCTATGCAAATCTCCCCTCAATCGCTCATAAGTTCAATAGACTGGAAATTGGTCTTTGACAGCCTAGTATATACACAAATGACTGTCAACTAACATGTCCAAGTTTCACAATATTTTCACAACCTTCTAATTATTATTTAAAAAAACAACATTTTAATTACACATCTATTGATATCTCATCTTAAATATCTAATACAAATTATAGATATAGACGAATGCTCGAGTAACCCATGCCAGAACGGAGGTACATGTTTCAATGTACAGAACAATTTCACGTGCGCCTGTACACCAGGGTGGGCAGGGACAGACTGTGGCAAAGGTAAATATTTCACAGAAATGGCGTTTCGGTTTTAAAAGCTTTGTACATGTATACTAGTTAGGTCGACTTAAAAATATATCTAGCAGTGACATATATGAATCTAGGGTGTGATATTTATTTGATCTATTAATAGCATCTGGATAAACCCTTTATAACTTCCTAAACAAATATGACCTATGTCGTAACGTGTTTTTCAGCAAATTAGTAGGCAATATTTAAAACAATATGATATTATCAGCAACTCCAGACCGGATAAAAGGCATTGATCCCATCATTTATGAAACAGACAAAACGCGCCAGTATTGGATTCAACATATACATATACTCTACAGTTTAAACGAGCAGGTCATGAAACACTTTATCATTAACAATGTATGTGCAAGAACAACTTTGTTCTAACATATGAAATAGTGTAGTTAACAAAGGCGAAGCAAGTCCTCACATGCAGAATTGTATGAAGCAATTAGATTTATTCAGTAAATGCAGGATTTTACAATATTTTCCAAATATGTTGAAATAATATGTTTGTAAAGAAGTGCGTCTTGTGATGCTTACCTCCTGAACCTCCGAACGAAGACAACGTTCATATTACCTATCAAATAATATTTGTTATGATCTGATAATCGGTTGATTGAACGATCGCCTGATCTTAAAGACATTCCACCAAGCCTACTAAAACAACCCACCCATTAATTATAATCTCTTATACATATCAGTGGCCGGTTGAGTTTGCATTAGAATTATTCGGTAAACTACATCTGGAAAAAATAATTAGTCCCGGCAATATATTTTCTGATATAAGTTGTTTTAATGCTGAGTCAATTAGGTCAATGGTTTACTGCCTTTTATACATAAAATTATGGTATTTGACCTCTAATTATTTCATGTACATATACATATATAGACATGCGTGTATTGATATGTGCACTTAATAAAACATGACATTATTTATACGTTGCTAACGAAGTTGAGTTTATAATGTATTTTTATTTTCAAATATTATGGGAAGGCTATTTCACATGTTCAGCTATTAGGGTTAAATTACAATGAATAGTATGTTTGAAAGATAATGAAACGGCCAATGATTTCGGACAAACATTTCATTACACGTACACGGTATTTATACATTTTACAAGTACATGTATGTTATGTCGGTCATTGTATTTACGGTTTACACAATATATGCCGTCATTAAAGTGATTGATGCACTATTTTCAAACAAGATTTATGTAAAGGCAGAATATTCTAATTGGAGGAATTTAGAGGAATGTTTAAGTCAACCATGTCTGAATAAAGGCACCTGTTCAAATCGAAGAACAGTTTCACGTGCGCATGTACATTTGGGTAGACAGTGGTGGACTGTGACACAGGTAAATATAACTTGCATAGCTGTATTTTGATTAGAAACGATTTCGTATTTAGATTCTCGAAGGCAAAGTCTTGAATTTCTTGAACGAAAACACATTATCTTATTCGTTTCATCTACAAACTTTACAACATTTACAGATATAGACGAATGCTTAAGTAACCCTTGTCAGAATGGTGCTACGTGCGCTAATGGACAGAACATGTACACATGCGCTTGCACGCCTGGATGGAAAGGGACCGATTGTGGCACAGGTAAATGTAACGTGTAGACTTTTTTCATTGTATTTTAAATGCCTTTATATTCAAGAAGTAGTAGCAGACTGTATTTCGATAAAAATACGATGTTGGTCAACTGGCAATATGGCTCAGTTTTAAAGCCCATGGACTGTCAATCCAAAAGTCATGGCTTCGAATCCGGCACAGGTATACTATTGTTCAGTGCATTTGTTGATGTTGCCTTGTCGATCATATGTAAAGAAATGAAACAGGATCCCTATAAAACTGCCTAATATATTGCTTTCCAGCCTGGTTTAAAAAGGTGGAACTTGTGTTTTACTTATATTGCCTATTGATGCTGCCTTGTTGGTTAGACATTAGATCATGGCGGGGATTTCTTTATTTACACTGTCCTGTTTTAATGGGATGACAGTAGGGTAAATGTGAGGTTTGGTACTCCCTAGAACCGGTTTAAACCCCAAGTTACCTTTGTTGCCACTGACCCTGCCAATGTGGTAGCCCTATTGTCAAGCCTTTTGTGTTTGTGATGTCGTTTGCCATTTTATTACTTTTGTCTTCTCGTTTGTGTGTTTGCGTGTTTTTTTCTGTGTTTTGTGGTTGACTGTCGTCCTTGAATGTTGTTTTCTCTGTCCGATATTTGTATCTTTCTTGGTAATAAAACAAGAAGCGTTAAACCGCTCCATTTTGCTAAGGTATATATCCTCTGCCCTTATATCCAGATATAGTAACTTTAAGGTCCTATTTCCCGATGTTACCTGGTCATTGAAAAGAAACGCTGACATTTTACATGAACATGTAATACTATAGTATTGAATATTATTTAAGGAATATCGGTATAATACTTTGTACTACAGCTTTAATTGACCTGTCCTCGTCATCCAACAAACACTTCGAATAAGAAAATGTTCTCAAACAATTGAATGTCTAGCTGTGATTTAGAACTCTCTATGCAAATCTACCCTCAATCGCTCATAAGTTCAATAGACTGGAAATTGGTCTTTGACAGCCTAGTATATACACAAATGACTGTCAACTAACATGTCCAAGTTTCACAATATTTTAACAACCTTCTAATTATTATTTAAAAAAACAAACATTTTAATTACACATCTATTGATATCTTATCTTAAATATCTAATACAAATTATAGATATAGACGAATGCTCGAGTAACCCATGCCAGAATGGAGGTACATGTTTCAATGTACAGAACAATTTCACGTGCGCCTGTACACCAGGGTGGGCAGGGACAGACTGTGGCAAAGGTAAATATTTCACAGACCTGGCGTTTCGGTTTTAAAAGCTTTGTACATGTATACTAGTTAGGTCGACTTAAAAATATATCTAGCAGTGACATATATTAATCTAGGGTGTGATATTTATTTGATGTTTTAAAAGCATCTAGATAAACCCTTTATAACTTCCTAAACAAATATGACCTATGTCGTAACGTGTTTTACAGCAAATTAGTAGGCAATACTTAAAACAATATGATATTATCAGCAACTCCAGACCGGATAAAAGGCATTGATCCCATCATTTATGAAACAGACAAAACGCGCCAGTATTGGATTCAACATATACATATACTCTACAGTTTAAACGAGCGGGTCATGAAACACTTTATCATTAACAATGTATGTGCAAGAACAACTTTGTTCTAACATATGAAATAGTGTTGTTAACAAAGGCGAAGCAAGTCCTCACATGCAGAATTGTATGAAGCAATTAGATTTATTCAGTAAATGCAGGATTTTACAATATTTTCCAAATATGTTGAAATAATATGTTTGTAAAGAAGTGCGTCTTGTGATGCTTACATCCTGAACCTCCGAACGATGACAACGTTCATATTACCTATCAAATAATATTTGTTATGATCTGATAATCGGTTTATTGAACGATCGCCTGATCTTAAAGACATTCCACCAAGCCTACTAAAACAACCCACCCATTAATTATAATCTCATATACATATCAGTGGCCCGTTGAGTTTGCATTAGAATTATTCGGTAAACTACATCTTGAAAAAATAATTAGTCCCGGCAATATATTTTCTGATATAAGTTGTTTTAATGTTGAGTCAATTAGGTCATTGGTTTACTGCCTTTTATACATAAAATTATGGTATTTGACCTCTAATTATTGCCTGTACATATACATATATAGACATGCGTGTATTGATATGTGCACTTAATAAAACATGAAATTATTTATACGTTGCTAACGAAGTTGAGTTTATAATGTATTTTTATTTTCAAATATTATGGGAAGGCTATTTCACATGTTCAGCTATTAGGGTTAAATCACAATGATAAGTATGTTTGAAAGATAATGAAACGGCCAATGATTTCGGACAAACATTTCATTACACGTACATCGTATTTATACATTTTACAAGTACATGTATGTTATGTCGGTCATTGTCTTTGCGGTTTACACAATATATGCCGTCATTAAAGTGATTGATGCACTACTTTCAAACAAGATTTATGTAAAGGCAGAATATCCTTATTGGAGGAATTTAGAGGAATGTTTAAGTAACTGGAGGCATCTTGTTCAAATGGAAAGAACAGTTTCACGTGCGCATGTACATCTGGGTGGACAGTGACGGTCTGTGACACAGGTAAATATAACTTGCATAGCTGTATTTTGATTACAAACGACTTCTATATTTCTTATTTACATTCCCAAAGGCAAAGTCTTTAATTTCTTGAAAGAAAACACATTATCTTATTCGTTTGATATACGAACTTTACAACATTTACAGATATAGATGAATGCTTAAGTAACCCGTGTAAGAATGGTGGTACGTGCGCTAACGGACAGAACAGATACACATGCGCTTGCGCACCTGGATGGAAAGGGGCCGATTGTGGCGTAGGTAAATGTAACGTGCAGACGTTTTTCTTCGATTTGAAATGGCTATATATTCCAGACGTAGGAGCTAATTGTATTTCGATAAAAATACTATATTGGTCAACCGGCAATATGGCTCACTTTTAAAGCAGATAGGCTGTCAATCCAAAAGTCATGGGTTCGAATCTCGCACAGGCTATACTATTTTTTAGTACATTTATTGATGTTGTTTTGTCGATCAAATGCTTCCAAATGAAAATGTTCCCTATAAAACTACCTAATATATGGCTTTCCAGCCATGTTTCAAAAGTTGGAAATTGGTAGTAAAACAAGCGTTAAACGGCTCCATTTTGCTGAGGTACACAGCCACTAACCTTATATCCAGCTATAGTAGCTTTAAAGTCGCATTTTCCAATGTTACATGGTCATTGTAAAAGCATGAAACGCTGACATTCTATATGAAAAGGTAATATTGAATATATTATTTAAGGGATATCGTTATCATACTTTGTATAACAACTTTAATTGAAATATCCTCGTCATACAACAAACACTTCGAATAACAAAATTTATTCATGAATGTGTATTTCTAGCTGTGATTTAAAGATCTCTATTCAAATCTCACCTCAATCCCTCACAAATACAATAGACTGGAAATTGGTCATTGACAACCTAGTATATACACAAACGACTGTCAACTAACATGTCAAACTTCCACAATATTTTCACAACCTTCTAATTATTATTTTAAAAACACATTTTAATTACACATCTACTGAGATTCTCATCTTAAATATATTATAACAATTACAGATATAGACGAATGCTCGAGTAACCCATGCCAGAATGGAGGCATATGTTCCAGTGGACTAAACAATTTCACGTGCGTCTGTACCCCAGGGTGGGCAGGGACAGACTGTGGCAAAGGTAAATGTTACAAAGACCTGCCGTTTCGGTTTTAACGCTTTGTACATGTACACCAGTTAGGTCGACTTAAAAATATATCTAGCAGTGACATATATTATCTAGGGTGTGATATTTCTTTGATATTTTAATAGCATCTGGATGAACAGTTTATATCTTCCTCAACAAATATGATATATGTCGTAACGTATTTGAAATGCCAAGAAGTAGTAGCTGACTGTATTTTGATAAAAATTCGATATTGGTCCACTGGCAATATGGCTCAGTTTTAAAGCACATGGACTGTCAATCCAAAAGTCATGGCTTCGAATCCGGCACAGGCTATACTATTTTTCAGTACATTTGTTGATGTTGCTTTGTCGATCATATGTAAAGAAATGAATGAATGAATGAATGGTGCTTTACGGCACGTCGACACATAAATAGGTCATATTGTGCGCAAAAACTGACGAAAGATGAAGAAATGAAGGATTAATTAAAAATTAAGGTAAATATATCAAGATAAAACTATTAAAAAATAAGGGATGATATGGTAGTAATATAAACTATATATGTAAATCAAAAAATGCCCGAAAACGGGTATATAAAAAAGTAAATATAACAAGAACATATTATAATGATTTATATAGTCTGACTTCCTTCAGGAAATCTAAAACTAGACTAAAATCTATAGTATTAAATAACGCATAGGATCAAAGTCTACACATTCCAGCAATATGTGTTTGACCGTTAACGGTGCAAAGCAGGGTATACATTCTGGTAATTGCTCACCTTGTAATAAATATGAATGAGTATAACGTGTATGCCCTATTCTGCACCGGGCTTGGACAACTTCCTCTCGACGAATGGGTCTACTAGAAGAACGCCATTCTCCGAGTAACGGTTTTATTGAATGGAGTTTATTGTTAACTGACAAATCCCAAGCGGCTTGCCGTAAATAAATGAAAAAGGTTTCCTATAAAACTGCCTAATATATTGCTTTCCAGCCTGGTTTCAAAAGGTGGAACTTGTGTTTTACTTATATTGCCTATTGATGCTGCCTTGTTGGTTAGAGATTAGATCATGGCGGGGATTTCTTTATTTAAACTGTCCTGTTTTAATGGGATGACAGTAGGGTAAATGTGAGGTTTGGTGCACCCTAGAACCGGTTTAAACCCCAGTGGCCTTTGTTGCCACTGACTCTCCAATGTGGTAGCCCTATTGCCAACCCTTTTGTGTTTGTGATGTCGTTTGCTTTTTTTATTACTTTTGCCTTCTCGTGTGTCTGTTTGCGTGTTTGTTTCTGTGTTTTGTGGTTGACTGTTGTCCTTGAATGCTGTTTTCCCTGTCCGATATTTGTATCTTTCTTGGTAGTAAAGCAAGAAGCGTTAAACCGCTCCATTTTGCTAAGGTATATATCCTCTACCCTTATATCCAGCTATAGTAGCTTTAAGGTCTTTTTTCCCAATGTTACCTTGTCATTGAAAAAAAACGCTGACATTCTATATGAAAATGTAATACTATAGTATTGAATATTATTTAAGGAATATCGGTATAATAATTTGTACTACAGCTTTAATTGACCCGTCCTCGTCATCCAACAAACACTTTGAATAAGAAAATGTTTTCATGAATTTGTGTGTCTAGCTGTGATTTAGAACTCTCTATACAAATCTCCCCTCAATCGCTCACAAGTTCAATAGATTGGAAATTGGTCATTGACAGCCTAGTATATACACAAACGACTGTCAACTAACATGTCAAAGTTTCACAATATTTTCACAATCTTCTAATTATTATTTTAAAAACACATTTTAATTACACATCTATTGATATTCATATTTAAATATCTAATACCCATTACAGATATCGACGAATGCTCGAGTAGCCCATGCCATAATGGAGGCACATGTTCCAATGGACAGAACAATTTTACGTGCGCCTGTACACCAGGTTGGGCAGGGACAGACTGTGGCAAAGGTAAATGTTACACAGACCGTCCGTTTCGGTTTTAAACGCTTTGTACATGTATACTAGTTAGTATTGAATAGTACTGAGCATGAGATTAAGCCCTTGGTCAATAACGATGTATTATCATATGTACAAAAATAAATTAGTACTATAAAGTGAAATATTGTAGTTAAAAAAAACAAGATCTTCGTTTGAAGAATGTAGGAACCAATTAAAGGTATTCAGTAATAGTCAGGGTAATGTTTTCACGATGATTTTCAAGTACTTTGACATAATATGTTTTTAAAGAAGTACCTTGTGTGGGGCTTATGGACTATTGGTCGGCCATATATGACAACAAATCCAAAACCGATGGCATATAATCAAGTGTATTTATCGGCCAAATGCGTATTTTAGGCACGGGCCATGTCAACCATATAGTACATGACAGAAATTCAACACTATTGAAGCGAACATTATACTATCTACTGCTGTTGAGGTCAATGGTTAAAACTATTCATCCAAGGGAATGACTATTAACCCGAAAAAGTGAACTATTGACCAAAACGCAATCGAGGTCAATAGTTCACTGCTGAGGGTCAATAGTCATTCCCGAGGATGAATAGTTTTAATCGTTGACAGAAACAGAAGTAGATAGTTGTTTTATTATATTGAATCGTATAAACTCCATTAGTTTGCTTACTTTTTGCTTACTTGTTTACATTTCACGTCACGGGAAAGCGTAACGTCATTCTCAGACTATTGACCTGTAAAAATGACTTTTGACATCAAAACCAGATTGAACCGAATAGGAAACGTTCTAAAGTCATTAGTGCATACTAATGTCTTACATATGACTGCCTATTAGCCAATAAAAAGTATGTATTTAAAATGCTATATAATAAAATATTAGAAACAATACTGCTTATATTGCAGAAATTGCGTGCTTTATATTCTAAAGTTTGGTACAAATTTATTCTAAGTCGTTTTATGTGAAATAAATTGGTTCATAGAATAGTCCATTTATCCAGCGAGTGTAGCCGAGCAATCATTTCTGAATAAAATAAGCCATTACTGTCATGTACTATATTGTTGACATCGCCAATGCCTAAAATACGTACATCACAATGAATAGTATGTTTAAAAAATAATGAAACGTCCAATGACTTCAGACAAACAGTTAATTACACTTACACGGTATATATGAAGTATACACGTACACTTATACTATGTCGTAGATATGAAGTATACACGTATAATAATATTATGTGGTATACATGAAGTATACACGAACAATTATATTATGTCGTATATATGAAGTATACACGTACACTTATATTATGTCGTATACATGCAGTATACACGTACACTTATATTATGTCATATACATGGAGTATACCCTTTCACTTATATTATGTCTTATACATGAAGTATACACGTACATTTATATTATGTCGCATACATGAAGTATACACGTACACTTATATTATGTCGCATACATGAAGCATACACGTACAATTATATTATGTCGCATACATGAAGTATACACGTACACCTATATTATGTCATATAGATGAAGTATACACGTACAGTTATATTATATCTTTCATCGGATTGAGAGGTTTACACAATCTATCATTAAATTGAGGCACTTGTTCAAATGGAAAGAACAGTTTCACGTGCGCATGTACATCTGGGTGGATAGGAGCCGACTGTGGTACTGGTAAAAATAGCGCGCATAGCTGTTAATATACCGCAAATAGTTATATTGTGATTTATAACGATTTTTTTATCTCAAATATGCCAAAGGGTGTTCCAGAACGGCTTTAATAAAATAAAGTTCTGTCCAATAACATTTTGTATAGGGGAACAACGTCTGTGTATTTGGTATGGCAGAGTTCGTTCGAACAGGATAACTGTACAGCGATATCGATACTGCATTACTTGGTCCCGCCTTAATTCCATTGAGCGACGGGAAAGCTTATATTATAAAGATTTTATAACGGATATTTGGTTTAAACACATTTTTTACTGAACACATGCGATAACCTGTTTAAAATTACCTATTAAATGTTTTAATTTTACAATATGCTATTTTTTTAAGCCTAAATTAAGTTTTTTTTATACCTCAGCCAACCCCGTTTTCGCTTCTTGGAGAAGGAGTTGGATGAGGTGCGAACGTTAATACTCGGACCACGTAATGGTGTACTACTTTGACTGTTGTTCGCTCCACGTCGATAGTATAAACGCTAATTTCGTTTCTCCGTGTAGAGAAACCATTGACTATATTACCAAACTATATGTCCATTCGTGATATCGCGTAATGAATTAATTAATATTCAGTCAAATATCACTTTTTTATGACAATTTCAAATTGTGTAGGATCTCAAAGTCTTTAATATCTTGAACGAAAACACATTATTTTATTTGTTTCATATGCACACTTAACATTTACAGATATAGACGAATGCTTACGTAACCCGTGTCAGAATGGTGGTACGTGCGTTAATGGACAGAACATGTTCACGTGCGCTTGCACACCTGGATGGACAGGGGCCGATTGTGGCACAGGTAAATGTAATCTTCAGACGTTTTTCTTCGGATTTGAAACGCCTATATATTAATAAAGTAAAAGCTAGATGTATATCGATCAAAATAAGACATTGATCAACTGGCAATATGGCTCAACGTTAAAGCATATGGACTGTCGATCCAAAAGTCATGGGTTCGAATCTCGCATAGGCTATACTATTTTTCGGTACATTTGTTGATGTTACTTTATCGACCTAAGGTAACGAAATGAAAAAGGTTCGCTATAAAATTGCCTTATATACTGCTTTCCTACATGTTAAACATGTTTAAATTTTATAGTAAAACAACCGTTAAACCACTACCATTTATTCAGGTACACGCCCACTGCCCTTGTATCCAGCTATAGTAGCTTTAAGGGTCTATTTCCCAATGCTTCCTGATCATTGTTGAAAAAGGATGAAACGCTCGTTGACATTCTACGTGAAAATGTAATATTGAATATTATTTAAGGTATATCGATACAATACTTTGTGCAGAAGCTCTATTGTACGGTCCTAGTTATCCAACAAACAATTTGAACAACAAAATTTCTCATGAATTTACATGTCTATCTGTGATTAAAATTCTCTATACATATTCTCTCCCCAACCCTCCACAAATACTATAAACTGAATATTGGTCCCTACCAACCTATACACACAAACGACTGTCAACTAACATGTCACAGTTTGACAATATGTTTCCAATTATTGTTTTTAAAACACATTTTAATTACAAAGCTCTTGATATTCTCATTTTAAATATGTAGTAACAATTACAGATATAGACGAATGCTCGAGTAATCCATGCCAGAACGGAGGAACATGTTCCAATGGGCAGAACACTTTCACGTGCGCTTGTACATCAGGATGGGCAGGGCCCGACTGCGGCACAGGTAAATGAGACATAAAGTTCTGCCGTCTCGACTTTCAAAAATCATGTCTGAATAAACTATACATCTAGCAGTTACATATATTAATAAAGGGTGTTATAAATCTTGGATTTATTAATCATTTCTGGATTGTCCTATTTTTTATAATCTCCTAAAAAGATGTGACATATGTCGCTTCTTGTTTTAAGCATTAATGTCTTTATGGTTACCTACCCTGAGTCAGTCTGTCTGTCCGCGCTCAAAAACGGGATCTTCTATGTACGCATGGAGCTTTGCTTATCACATAAGAAATGTGTATTATGGAAGATGAGGTGTCTATGTAAGAGTATTCTCCCTATTTATTGTATTTATTCAAACCGTATTATCATAAAGTAATATGTTTTAGCTGTATGCAGTCTGGAAGCTGTATGGCTTAGTTGTTTGCAGTCTGGATGCCATAACTAATCAATGTATGTTTTAGCTGTATGCAATCTGGAAGGTACAGTTAGTTAAAGTATGTTTTAGCAGTATGCAATCTGGAAGCCATAGTTAATACATGTCTGTGTTAGCTGTATGCAATCTGTAAGCCATAGTTAATCAGTATTTGGTTTAGCTGTTTTCATTCTGGAAGCCGTAATTAATCAATGTCTGGATTAGCTGTATGCAATCTGGAGGCCTTAGTTAAACAGTGTATGGTTTAGCTGTTTGCAGTCTGGAAGCCATAACTAATCAATGTATTTTTGAGCTATATGCAATCTGGAAGCTACAGTTAGTCAAAATATGTTTTAGCAGTATGCAATATGGAATCCATAGTTAATCAGTGTATGTTTTAGCTCTTTGCGTTCTGGAAGCCACGACTTATCAAAGTCTGCTACAGTTAATCGGGAAACCATAGAAAACAAATGTCTGTTTTAGCTGTATGCAATCTGGAATTCTTTGTTAATCAGTGTATGGTTAGCTGTCTGCAGTTTGGAAGCCATGACTAATCAATGTATGTTAGTCAGAGTATTAGCAGTATGCAATGTGGAAGCCATAGGTAATAAATGTCTGTTTTAGCTGTATGCAATCTGGAAGCTACAGTTAGTCAAAGTATGTTTAAGCTGTATGCAGTCTGAAAGCCAAAGTTACTCTATGTAGGTTTTCTTTGCATGCAGTCTGGAAGCCATAGTTAATCAATGTATGTTTTAGCTCTATGCAATCTGGAATCCATAGTTAATCACTCCAAGATTAGCTGTATTCAATCTGGAAGCCATAGTTAATCAATATATGTTTAGAGCTATATGACATCTGGAAGCCATAGTAAATAAAAAGTATGTTTTACCTGCATACAATCTGGAAAAGTAAATATAAAAGTCAAATAGGAAATGCAGTATTCAAAGACCACTGTCAACCAAAAGCACGCATACAAACAAACAACAGTTTTAAAAATTACTAAAAGGCAGGACACGACAACACAAACATAAAATAGTTGACAACAGGTTTACCGCCTTGGAATGGTCAGTGGTAAAAAGGGCAGCTGGGAGTTTAAACCAGGTTCTAGGGTGCACCAAACCGTACTCTTACCCTATTGTCATCCCAATAAAACGGGACAGTGTAAATAAAAATATCCCCGACAGGTTATATTCTCTAACACACAATGCAGCATTAATAGGCAATATAAATGATCATGTACATATTAATATAAAAGACACAAAGCCTAGAAAGCCACAAAGCAAGTACGCAATGACTTGGCAGAAGCCAGAGCAACAAGAGAATAAACCATTAAGTTTACGACAAGACACGATTTAAGACAAGCATCAGACGCTACCGCCCTTTGAGGATTTAGGTAGACATCATCATAGGGTCCACAATCGGTCCTGTCATCAAAGAGGAAAGCATAGTGGTAAACTGCAAATGGGTCAACCAATAACATGCTGTAAATGATAGGGTCATAACCTCTTTTGACAAACATATTAACCAGTTTAATAAAGATTTTATGAAAGTGATTATAACCAAGAATATTACGAAGTCTGTAAATCACATCACCATATAAAAGAGAGTATGATAATGTACCTTTGGAAACGGCCGAGCACGTCAGGTTGTGATAGTCCTTGTCGCAGAATTGTTCTTAAATTACTTTTATATTTTAATCGTAGATCAGTGTTACGATGATGCAAGTTTGCAAAGGCTTTTCGAAGTTTCTGGTAACGGTAGCCCTGATGGAGTAGCTTCTTAGTTATACACAGATTAAAATCATCTCCCTTGTCATAGATTTTACTTATTATTTCTCCATTTTTAAAAGAGAGATTTAAATCAAAAAACAGAAGCGAGTTGAAGTCCTTTGGGACAGATAGTATTAACCATAGTAGAAAGAAAAGGATTGCCAATATTCAATATGTCATCCAGATACCGAGAGGTGTCATTTAAGTCTTCAATTACATCTGCCTGAGTATCTGGTGAAAGACTCGACATGAAATCACTACCATAGCAATGCAAAAACAAATCTTTGACAAGAGGTGCACAGCTCGTACCCAGAGAGATAGATAACTTATGTATGTTTAGAGCTGTATGGAATATGAAAGCCTTAGTCAATAAATGCATGTTTTAGCTCTATGCAATCTGGACGCCATAGTTAATAAATGTATGTTTTAGCTCTATGCAATCTGGAAGCCATAGTTAATAAATGTATGTTTTAGCTCTATGCAATCTGGCAGCCATAGTTCATACATGTATGTTTTAGTTGTATGCAATCTGGAAGCCTTAGTCAATAAATGCATGTTTTAGCTCTATGCAATCTGGAAGCCATAGTTAATAAATGTATGTTTTAGCTCTATGCAATCTGGAAGCCATAGTTAATAAATGTATGTTTTAGCTCTATGCAATCTGGAAGCCATAGTTAATAAACGTATGTTTTAGCTGTATGCAATCTGGAAAGTACAGATAGTCAAAGTATGTTTTAGCTGTATGCAATCTGGAAGCCATAGTTAATAAATGTATGTTTTATCTTCATGCAATCTAGAAGCCATAGTTAATAAATGCATCGGCGAAAATCGCGGCAATCTTTGTTACTCATAAAGCTCGCGGCGTCGCGTTAATATGTGTTCGTAAGTTGAGCATGTTCATGCATTTTCATTAATGATTTAAACTATTTAAAACAAAGTGATCTTGCATATTACTAATTGTAAATTATATTGCATCAATATTATATTCAAACCTATGGTAGAATAACGAAGACGCCATTTTATTGCAGTTTAATTAATTATATTAAAGAAGGTTTAATGTCATAATGATACTGAATGGATAAATCGAGGTTCTAATTTGAATGAATGATACATATTGAAGGTTGCCTTTTGACACACGACAATCTTGATGTCTTAAAAACTCACTGCGTCCTGTTAGTTTTTCTACAATTGTATTTTTGTTCAATCATTAACATTATTAGAATAGTATAAAGCAAACAATTGTTTTTGTATATTATTAACTCTTGATTGTATTGCACCAATAATATATATAAAATAGAGTAGAATAATACGAAAACTATGAAAACTGAGAATTTTATTCAGTTAAATGCAAGCAGGTTTGAAGCCTAAGTAATATTGAATTAATAAATCGAGGTGCTAATTTGAATGATGCATATGTCAAGTGGCCATGTGTTGTTTTAAATCTCATACTAATGTAAGAACGTTCGGATGCAGGCTGCAGGTCTTTTAACTACACTTTTTTATACATTTGATACATTTCATTCGGCGGTCTCACCCTGGATCTGAACTTATCGAGGAGTTGGGGATCGGGCGGGGGTGGGTATGGGGAGATATGGGTAGGATTACGGAGCTGAATGTCATCGTAGACATTTGAATTGTTGTAATATCATCTTAATTAATCCTTTTCTTGGAAGAGACGTGCATGTAAAGGGAAGTGCCGATGTTAAAGGCTAGTGAGATGCAGCACGGCTAGTAGGTTGTGTTTGTTTTTCTCTTGGTTGTGTTTGCTGCTTCCATAGGAAATCCCTTATCAGTATCTAATAACATTCAGTGTGGCGGCTGAAAAACATCTCCATGTGCTACGAATCAGAAGTGTTATTTTACTGGTCCACTGGGATCTACGAGCCCAATATAGGTGGTTTTGAAGTAGAATACCGCTTAAACCAGTGCAAGTGGGTGTCAGAGGGATTGCTTCTTACATTACCTCTCAAGTTCTGACTACCGTTCCGATGCTCTACCGAATGAGCTAACCGGCCGGACAATGCAACACCAGTCTACCTGTTAGATATACATAAACCATGACACACTGCCCCTACAGACATAAATTCGTCCTCGAATTTCCATGGGTACAGAGAATCATTTCAAATGTTTCTCGCAGTTTACTCAGTCACGGTCCCCCGTTGGGGGCCAAATGTCACAGGGTGAGAACAATGTGCATCCAAACCGGGGCTCGAACCCGGGTCCTTCGGACGACTACCGTGCCGATACTCTACCGACTGAGCTCAGCGGGCAGACAATGCAACATCTATCTATCTGTTATATATCCATAAACCGTGACACTCTCCACCTACAGACTGAAATTCGTCCTCGAATTTCCATGGGTACAGATAATCATTTCTAATGTTTCTCGGGGTTTACTTAGTCACAACCCCAAGTTGGGCGCCATATGTCACAGGGGTAGAAAATGTGCAGCCAGACGGGGCTCGAACCCGGGACTACCGTTCCGATGCTCTACCGACTGAACTAACCATCCTGACAATGTAACATCAGTAAGAATTATCCTACCGTGTGTTTCAAGGGAGCTAACTGTGTAGTGAGAACTGTACAGCAACAAAGTTGCATTGATCGGACGAAATATGTTTTGATTATATTCGTCAATCATCTACGCATCTGCAATACTTGGACGCAATATGTTTTGATTATATTCGTCAATCATCTACGCAGCTGCAATACTTGGACGGAATATGTTTTGCTTATATTCGTCAATCATTTACTTCGCTGCAATACTTGGACGAAATATGTTTTGATTATTTTCGTCAATCATCTACTTAGCTGCAATACTTGGACGAAATATGTTTAGATTATATTCGCCAATCATCTAATCTAAGCTGCAATACTTGGACAGAATATATTTTTATTATATTCATCAGTCTTATACTACTGTTGTCATATATTTGCAGGTTTTTCATTAACAAGGTTGTATTACCGGGACGGAATATGTTTTAATTTTATATCCATTAGTACTATACTACTGTTGTCATATCTTTGCAGGCTTTTCATCAACAATGTTTTATTACCCGGATGGAATATGTTTTAATTTTATATCTGTTAGTACTATACTACTGTTGTCATATATTTGCAGGTATTTCATCAACAAGGTTGTATTACCCGGACGGAATATGTTTTGATATATCCATCTTATACTACTGTTGTCATATCTTTGCATGTTTTTTATCAACAAGGTTTTATTACCCGGACGCAATATGTTTTAATTTTATATCCATTAGTGTCATACTACAGATGTCATATATTTGCAAAACGTTCATCAGCAAGGTTGTATTACCCGGCCGGAATATGTTTTGATTATATCCATCAGTCTTATTCTACTGTTGTCATATATTTGCAGGTTTTTCATCAGCAATGTTGCATTACTCGGACGAAGTATGTTTTGATTACATTCATCAATCTACTGTGTTCTGTGAAAACTACATTTCCTGTTCGATTTGTATATTTATTTTCATTACCCGGACGGAATATGTTTTGATTGTATGCATTAGTACTATACTACTGTTGTCATATCTTTGCAGGTTTTTCATCAAAAGGGTTTATAACTCAGACGGAATATGTTTTGATTATATACGTTAGTCCTCTACTACTATTGTGATATATTTACAGGTTGTGCATCAAATCAGTTTCAATGCTCGAACGGAACATGTATCAAAAAGAGCAAACGGTGTGACAGAAAACCAGATTGTCCTTCTGGGGAGGACGAACAAAATTGCCGTCAGTTTTATATAGTTTAAACATTATTATTGACTAATTATTTAATGTTATAAGCAGACTGAGGTGATATGATATTCGTTGTAGTGTTTATTTACGGGTTTAAACATTGGCTATTATGGTCCTTAGTTTAAAATAATCCTAATATTAAAGATGAATGGCCACCATTTGTGTAGTATTATCAGTTAACAAATGTAACTCTTTTAACATATGAACATTTCTTGATAGTCTCGGAGAGAAACATATATTTAAAACCGCTACTAAGTTGTATGTAAAAATAAGTATTAACTGCATGACGTAGATAATACTTTTACCATTGCGTGACTGCACGGGGAAATGAGGTAAATCTGAATTGTACAGCTGCACAACTATTGCCAGATAATTGATAAATGCATTTACCTGTGGATTAATTCACCTGTTCAAAGTTACGTCATCAAATAACATCGTCACGGTTTTCACTGATATTGCACTGTGTGAATTGTAAATAACAGTTGTTGTGTATTGATGTCGATTTAAATAAACATGTTCATGAAACAAAACATGTCCGGAGAACTTTAATAACATACCAAAACATGATATATACTGAAGCTAAAAGGAAATGCAACTCGGGCATTTCCGCTATATATTGTATGTATAATATGCTGCTTTAAAACTACATTTTCGTTATTGATAGCATTTTGCTCAAGCAGGTGAGCAAACTTAGAATGTGTTTACATTAAATGCAGTACTGAAATGGCTAACCTTTTAAAAGCGGAACTTCAACATTTATGAACTTTGTGTAACAAAGTGTACTGTGATTAAAAACACAGGTTTGTCCATTCTCTTACTAGCTGAAACTATTTTGTTTACAAGTAGAAATACAAATCGAACAGAAAATATAGCATTCAAGGACGACTGTCAGCCACAAACACGCTCAGAAACAAACAACATCTATATAGATAAATAAAAGTCAGGATATGACATCACAACCATAAAAGGGTTCACTACATGTATAGGGATACCATTTTGGAACAGTCAGTTGAAAAAATGATGCTGGGTTTTAAACCAGATTCTACAGTGAACCAAACCTCACTCTTACTCTTTGTCATCCCAGTAAACGGAATAGTGCAAATAAAGATATATCCGTCATCTTCGGATTTGTTTTGAATACGTGGTATTATGTGTACAGTATATAAATTAGTGCACATTCCCGAGCTGCATTTCCACTCTTCTTTAGTATATATTCCTTAATAGAAAACAGGTAAATTAAATAATTTTAAACGATCAACATGATAAATATAATATAATGTTAGTGCCTGATCATATGCAGTTAACCAGGTTCGACCAGAAAAAAATGAAGCCCTTTTTTTTCTCAGCCTCAACTGATAAATTGGATACGATCAGGCACTTACATGATATTCAGTCAGGACCTCCTCTGGGATTCACAAATGGCGCCAAATAAGACAAAATAATAAAAGCGGCGTTAAAAAAATGTTTTTGACGAATGTGATTGGCGAAAGAAATATCCAATATCAGTCATGAATGTTGTGTAGTACGTTCCAATCGCGTCATACCCCTTAATTTCCCCCTGTATAACCGCCTAATAATCTAATAGCCAAACTTAGCACCTCCTATTTCCAAGTCCAGAAGGCAGCACTTGTCCATGATAAGGTGTGAAATACGCACATTTGGTGTTAAGTATACTTTAGGCTTTGATTAGAACTGACAGGATAAAACAAACCAGTGATCAGTATAATTCTAGATAAGATTTTGTACTTGTATGCATGATTGTACAGTATTTATTTCGAAACTGAAACATTTCCAGATTAATAAGTTTTATTTTTATGTAAAAAAGTGAGAAAAATATTTTTTAAAATATAATTTTATGATTATAATTATTACTATAACTTCTTTATTCATGGGCCATATTTTTCGAAAATATTATATGCTAACGTTGAGCCAATTTCAGCTCCAATGTCTCCAACTTTTTCATTTGGCATAATTGGTTGCGAAAGGAAAAAATGGACAGAGGAGGTCCGGATAATTCTTATAAAGACTAGTTATTGCGCTAACAAAATTGTTAATTATATAAAAATGTTGCTAAATTAATAATAGTGTTATCATTATTATTATTATTATTATTATTATTATTATGTTTTTGTCAATATTGGAGTCGACTTATATTATTGCTACAATTTTAATTTTGTTTCTATGCAGCCTGTACTGCGGACCAGTTTGAGTGTGGCGACGGCCAATGTGTGGACAAATCAGCACGCTGCGATGTTTTTCCCGATTGTAAAAACAAAGCTGACGAGCAAAACTGTGCCTGTGAGTATCCCGCTTGTTTCTGTATCTATCATTTACAACATTCTTTTCGTAGCGTAACAGTAGTAGCAGCAGCAGTAGTAGTAGTAGTAGTAGTCGTAGTAGTAGTAGTAGTAGTAGTAGAAGTATTAGTGGTAGTGGTAGTGATAGTGATAGTAGTAGTAGTAGTAGTAGTAGTATTAGTAGTAGTAGTATTAGTAGTAGTAGTAGTAGTAGTAGAAGTAGTAGTGGTAGTGGTAGTGATAGTGGTAGTAGTAGTAGTAGTAGTAGTAGTAGTAGTAGTAGTAGTAGAAGTAGTAGTAGTAGTAGTAGTAGTAGTAGTTGTTGTTGTAGTAGTAGTAGTAATACGGGTTCGAAGTCCACGGACATTAAACACAAAAGAAACAAACAAATATTGAATAGCTTGATGATGGGTCATATAAGAGTCAACACCCTACCACCGGTTAAAGAGGTATTTCACTTAAAATAGGTAGTCATTTGGCTAGATGACCTCAAAGGGTCAGTAAGTAAAAACGCTACTGATTCGAAGCGCGGGGAGACATTTTACGGCGACCGTAACACTGCACTAAACAAACGCTGTTATTATATTGTTAATTTAATTGAACCGTCTCCATGATAACCTGTATTGAGTCATATCGTGATGCCATCTCATTTATCCGCATTTAAACGTTCTCCGTCTTTTATTTAAGAAACGTCCAAATGTCCAACTTTCTCCTTTCATACTCTTTTCCAATGAATCTAAGATTTCCTGTGACGACAAGTCATCTTTCTACGAATCAAACTGTCACAAATCTTGCTGCGAATTAAACCGTCACGGAAATCTACCTACGAATCAAATTGACTCAATTTATAACCTGTAATTTGCCAATGATATATTGTTGATATTAATGTTTAAAGTTGTTTCTTCGTTTTTTATTCAAGCAACATGCAATGAATCTCAGATATCCTGTCACGACAAGAAGTCTTGCTACGAACTAAAGCAGAAATGCGATGGATTTGCGAACTGTGAAGACAAGAGTGACGAGCAAGGATGCGATGCTACTGGTCAGTATGTCAGTATTTTGACTGTTATCTCTAAGGCTTTATAACCGCTGCTCCCAACGGAATTTCATTTTAATATTTCAACCATTGTTTTCTCGTTTAGGGCAAAACATTTTGTTAGAAACTGGGACCATACGCCGCTGGCCATGGAATGGTGTGAAAATACTTCATTGAAGGTTCCATGTTCACCGTCATATGCATACCATCTTCGGGATGGCTGAAATGTTTGTGCTATAAACATTTTAAATACTGAGTTCTGCTCCACCCAGGGCTAGAGGGCGTGAACGGTAGCAACCACTGTTCACTAACGTTCCTGAACAGTCTCAATCAAACCGAGACTGCAATATGTTTTGTACTTTTCGTGTTCGGCGACTTTCAAATGTCTCCTTTCATACTTTTTTTAGTGATCCTGTCAAATTGTGAAGAAATGTTGCACCATTTGATAAACTCTGGGCAACGTATTTCTTTCCGACACTGGTTAAACAGATATGGGACCCCGCTATTGCTTTGTTGAGGTTATAGAACTTAGGGACTTTACTATTACTACGGCGCACATGTAAAAATAATGATAAATGCTTTTCTTCATTTGACATTTAGAGCATTGTCAGATATCACAAAACGTCAACCTCAGGTGACGGCAATCGCAATTCTTTGTTTTAATCAAACAGTTCGATCCCCTGGTCCTGTCCAAAGAAAAGAAAGGTTTGTACAGTTTTCCCATGTTATATATCCATATACAAATATGGGACACTAGGGGCAAGGTCATGTAAAAGCAACTGCTAACTTGTGTCCATGAAATGAAAGTGTGTACTGTTTTCCCATGTTATATATCCATATACAAATATGGGACACTAGGGGCAAGGTCATGTAAAAGCAACTGCTAACTTGTGTCCATGAAAAGAAAGTTTGTTTATTTCTCCCAATATATATATATCCATATATAAATATTGGACACTCGTGGCAAGGCCATGTTAAAGCAACTGTTAATGTGTGTCGTCATGGTCGTTCTACCCTAGGTTATATAGTTTGGTAAGAAATGGTCTTACCAAGTGTGTCCCATATTTTGTACATGGATCTTTAACCTGGAAAAACTAAACAAACCTTCCTTTTCGTTGTACACACGTTAACAGTTGCTTTTACATGGCCTTGCCACGGGTGTCCCATATTTGTATATGGATATATAACTTAGGAGAAATAGATAAACGTTCTTTTCATGGACACAAGTTAACAGTTGCTTTCACGGAAACGATACTTCTATCAAAGACTATCAATCCTAATCAAAGTCAAGTCCTACGGATAAAATAAATGATCCTTTAACAGGGGTCCAACTCGTGTTTTGATGGGAAACTTGTATTAGATACCGTTTACAATGAATACGTAAGAGTATTTGCTTGTATTGTTTACTCTGATTATTGTTTCTAGGAAAGGTTACTCATTTGTGAGTAATGCATCTTATACCAGTTTCTACAAATACATGATACACAATGTTTGCATACCGTGATATCATAGAATTTCAAAACAAAAGTGAGCTCAATGGGGGCACCCTTCTTTTTAAATCTAATTATGACATGTTTATGTAAAGTTGATTAAATTTTATATCTTTACAATTTAATAGAAGGATCACAGCCTTGACATATTGTTAACACTTTATTCTCTTTGTCATACCAATTAAATACCGTGATACCATAGAAAACCCTGCTACTTCATTTATTCCGGTGAAATATATATTACCGTTCAGATATCATAATTTGACCTTGTGTATGACATATTTAGACATGATGACGTATTGATTTATCTTTAGTAGGATATTGATACAGAAATAATTTAATGGAATAATGAAATGTTACAGAACTGTCATCGTCAGAAATCGGATATGAAGGTATATGGTATTGGTATAAAAACAGTGATTAATCTTCATTACAGATCCTGCTTAGGTTATACAGAACGCGGAACAATGGTATTGACAGATGACACACGTTGTACAGGTTAACGGAACGGGACAACATTTCAGAGTGTTTGGACCAAACATTAAAAAAAAAACTGACAGTCTACTTTATTAAAACCGAATCTGCTACTTTCATCTCTTGTGTTCATCTGAAGGATCCTTTTACTGTATTTATTGATTTATTGATATAGTTTGATTTAACATATTGAATGACCAATTGAGCGTTTATTCCATTACGTGGTCCGAGTATTAACTTGCATACCTCATCCAAACCATTCTCCAAAAAACGAAAACGGGGTTGGCTGGAGTATGAAATAAAACTTTAATTTCGGCTTAAACAGTTTGCATATTATTAAACTAAACAATTAATAGCCAACTTTAAAGCGGTTATCGCATTTTTTCAGTAAACAAATGTTTTTATAACGTGTTTCATTGTCGAATATCCCTTATAAAATTCTCCTAATATAAGCTTTCTGATCGCTTAATGCCAAATGTAAAACATTGGCAACATACTGTATAACTTTTATTATATATGCTGACCTAGTATATTGTATTTCTATTTCGCGGAATTAAAACAATTGCAAACGTGCAATCAGTAACTGCATACTGGGTCAGTACAATGCATATTTTGCTCCTGTATCGTGTTTTGCCTCGCCACGAAAGTGCCGTTTTGCCCCTCCGTCCAGTGGGCCGGCCGTACGTCTGTTCGTGCGTACGAACAATTGCAACATTCACGTGTTTTGTTAAGTCCATTTCTTAGACTCCGGAAGACGTAAAACTTTCACAAGTTTACATATTTAATACATGATTTATTCCTAGCAAAGTAAATATTTTGCCTCATAATAAATAGAAAATATGAATGACATTGACCTACATTTTGTTTTATGTGACCGACAGCGTGAAAGCGGAATATATATGCCACATGCACACATTTCCTTGTTGTTTGAGATATCGCGATTATGTAAACTTGGGACAATAATTATTCTAGATCTTTTTAGTGTAATGTTACTTTAAGATTTATATAGAGTAATGAGGGCAATAAAAAGCAATGATTTATTGGGTAGTTTTTCTATAAAATATCATTTGATATTTTGACTAGCAGTGAAATGTTTTGATTCACTGCGTTAGGTAGTCTCGACTAAAATGTTACCTTAATGTTAGAATGCACTAATGTTATATTGTTGTGTTAGTTGTGCAAATGATATCGAGTTAAATGAATTTTCGTTTTTAAATACGAGGGCGATGACATTTAATTCCCGAGGGCGATGACATTTTAATTCCCGAGAGCGACGCCATTTATTTCCCGAGGACTGTCAACATGGGATGAATAAACAGGTGTGGAACATTATTTAGCTGATCCAATTTGCATGTCCCCAGTGAAATAAATCCCGTATGTTTGAACAAAAGTTAATTATATGTTATATTACATTTTTCTAAAATAATATTATATACCTTATTTAAGCTAGCTTTTCACCGCGCAACATGAACATTCATTTGCGTATGTATTTCAAAGCACATGTCGTTACTGACAATGAAGATTGCCAATTAGTGAATTGAAATTTAACACATTGGAGAATAGATTGTCGAAATCTCTTGAATGTAATGAAGCACACTTTCATGAGGGTTTATATTTAGTGTCAGTAAATTTACAATCAATGGGAAACATGGACTACCACGTTTATCGTCGGTACAGATGGATAACATATCGTTGACATAACTAGTTTACGTCACTCGTATATTTGTCCACGTTGTCTGACGTCGCTTAAGTGCCGATTATTTAATACGTAACTAGTCGAGGTATACAAATTAAGAGATGTTCAGAAACATGCGTTTAATGGGACATATTTCCATATGAAATTATTTCCCAGTAGAAATCGTAATTCATTACGTGGTCCGAGTACTAGCGTTCATACCCCATCATACCCCTTCTCCAAGAAGCGAAAACGGGGTTGGCTGGGGTATGAAATAAAATCTTAATTTCGGCTTAATAAGTTTGCATATTGTAAAATTAAAACATTTAATAGGTACTTTTATACAGGTTATCGCATTTTTTCAGCAAAAAACATTTTTAAACATGTTTTATTGTCGAGATATCCGTCATAGATATCCGTCATAAAAGCCTGCTAATACAAGATTAGATCATGGCGGGGATTTCTTTATTTACACTGTCCTGTTTTAATGGGATGACAATAGGGTAAGTCTGAGGTTTGGTGCACCCTAGAACCGGTTTAAACCCCCAGTGGCCTACTTTGCCACTGACCGTTTCAAGGCGGTAGCCCTATTGTCAACACCTTTGTGTTTGTGATGTCGTTTGCATTTATTATTACTTTTGCCTTCTTGTTTGTCTGTTTGCGTGTTTGTTTCTGTGTTTTGTGGTTGACTGTCCTCCTTGAATGCTACTTTCCCTGTCCGATCTTTTTATATTTCTTCTCATCGTTTAATGGGATTAATGCGGGACCACGTAATGTTTTCCGTCCCTCAAAAGTTTGGTTAAATCCTTTCAATAATAATATAACCTTATTGTATAGCACTTTTTATCAGGCCATACAGTGGCCATGTTAGTCACCAAGTAGAATATCGCCTAAGCCGGTGATAGGAGGCGTGAGAGGTGTTGCACTTTACATTGCCTCTCGTGAACAGACTCAATAAAACCGAGTCCGCTACTTTTATCTCTTGTTTGTGTTTGTTGCTTCCAAGGGATCCATTCAATGGTAAGATATTTTATAATTGACTGGCCATGTTTGGTTTTAAAAAAGGAAGAAACAATGCATTTGCTAAATTGAAAGTGCCAATTTTTAAGACCTATACTTAAACATACTTTTATAGTTATTATGTTACCATCTCTTATCTGGCTGGCGTTATAAATGCTGATTAATTATCTTCTATTGTTTTTCAATGTCTCATTCTTCTTTCAAACCTCACATAATTCTGGTATCAACTATCTTTTCAGTAATCTTCTTCCATAAACAAGACAATAATTTCCTCAGAAATATAAACTGTATTGTAAAAACATGTTTTAATAAATAACGAATAATGTATACCATGTGCTAATGCTTGTATAATGTATCAAATGCATGATGAAATAAAACAATTTACAACAACAACAGTAGTAATCACGTGTATTCATGTCAGTCGCTAATTTGAATACTAATTTAATCAGTTTGGAAAGCACTCTATGTTTTCATGTCTCGCTTCTTTGTCCATTTCTTCACTTAAGTTGAACAATATTTATTCGTATAGATGTTGGAGAGTTTTTTGTTATTGGCAGCATGTTCTCGAATGACGGTATGCGTTATTATTAAAGTCACAGAAACAGAGTGTTAGCTTGCTCACATGCAACACAACACGGAATCTTTACTAAAAATAATAGTCCATATATCAATGGACTAGTACTGTCTTGAGCCAGAGCCTGTGCTTGATCTCCAAACCTACATATGGACTTTATTTTCAGAGATTTGCTTCCGATGGGATGTACTTTTTATTTACACTGTCTTGTCAATTTGAGCGCTGAAGACAGGATAATAGCGAGGTTGTGTACACTTAAAATCGATTTAAGCTAACCAGTGGTCCTTATTGCATACTGACCGTTCCAAGTCGGTAAACCTGTCCTCAACACTCTCTGTGTTGTATATTGTCATTTCCATTGTATATTTAATTTGCTCTTTGTGGTACGGTGTGGATCTACGGAGACATTGCGTTTGAGTACTGTGATTTCTGTTTGACCATTCTCTCATTTTGAATGCCAATCATGTGCCCATATAACTGAAGGACTACCAGCACTATAACAAGTATTGCAGTGACATCTATGTGGAAACAAATAACATTTTACAAGGAACTGCAGTTGTCGTAAATAACATCTATGTGACAAAAACGTTGTTTCAGATTTAGAAGTTTGAATGAGCAAATGAATGCATATCTTGTATCTCAACACTTAAGCGACACAGTCAAACAAGCTCTGTTATTGAAAGTTGTGAAAAACTTGGATAAAGGTGAAATAATTATCAAAATCGGATTATAAACAAAAAAGATATGACCATTTGAAGGTTGTTCTAATAATGGATATGGAAGCCGCCATTTTGAAAACTATGACATCTCAGCTCCAAATTACCATAATATGGAATATTGCTAAATATCATTTAAAACATAGGAAAACACTGGAAATGAATGCAAAATCCTTTACTGATCAAGCATTCTTAACACTAAGTATACATATTTTTCATACAGTTGCTGTCATTTCATTTCCTATAAATCAGGAGATACTCATGCTTAATAAATATTCAAAATATTCCATATATGGTCATTTAGAACTGTGATGTCATAGCTCTCAAAATGGCGGCTTCCATATCAGTTTCAACAGTCTTCAAATGATTATATCTCCTTTGTATATCATCCGATTTTGATAATTATTTCACCCTTATTAAAGTTTTATAGAACTCTCAATAGGCTGTGTCGGTACATTCCATTTAAATTCATTTGTTTTAAAACCGGCTTACCTGCTGTCATAATCTCTCATTTACAAAGAAGAAAACCGAGATGTTTTAACTTCATTTAATTACCAAGAAGATTATTGTAATAAATCTTTTGAATGTTTACAGGAATTATGAAAACTAAACGAGTGTTAGTTGAATTGATTTGAATTTTATGGCGCATTAATAATTCCCAGAAGAAAAATATTCTAGAAAACAAAACAGTAATAAAATATGAATTTCGGTTTCGCCGAACACGAAGAATATAACAGCTAAGGCGACTTTCCAGCTTCCATTGGCGGAGGAAGACCCCAGGTGCCCCTCCGGGCAATTTTCGTGCACGGGCGGGCACCTGGGTAGAACCACCGACGTTTCGCAAGCCAGCTGGATAGCTTCCTCACATAAAGATTCCCAGGCCCCTGAGGGATCGAACCTACAGCGGTGAGGGGCAAGTGATTTAAAGTCAGATACGTTTATCACTCGGCCACGGACGACCCTCGGTTGGTTGAAACTGTTCGCGTAGTGAAAAATGCCCCGGAATGAGCAAAAATGTATTAATAAAATATAAATATTTCGCATCTTGAGTCATCCCAAAGATGATATGACGGTGAACATGGAAACTTCAATGTGGTATTGTCATACCATGCCATGTCAACGGCGTGTGGTTCAGAAAACAAAATGGTTTGACCTTAACCTGAAGTCAATGGTTTGTTCTCTTGTTCCTCTGGCTACTGCCAAGTCAATGAGTACATTCTTTGTGGCTTTCTAGGCTATTTGTGTTTTGTATTTATATATACACGAGCATCTTTGTGTTTTACTTATATTGCCTATAAATGCTGCCTTGTTGGTTAGAGTATAGTTAATGGTGGAGATTTCTTTATTTACACTGTCCCATTTTATTGGGATGACAGTAGGGTAAGTGTGAGGTTTGGTGTACCCTACAACCTGGTTTAACTCCCCCCCCCCCCCCCCCCCCCCCCATTTAACCTTGTTTGCCACTGACTGTTCCAAGGCACTAGCCCTATTGACAACCTGTTTGTGTTTGTGATGTCTTATTTGGCTTTTTATTCATCCTTAAAGTTGTTCTGTGTTTCTGTGTGTGTTTGTGGTTGACTGTCGTCCTTGAATGCTACTTTTCCTGTTCGATCTTTATATCTAATTTTGAACACAATCGGTGAAATAAATAAAACGTAATATAGTTGGAAGCCGGGGTTTGAAGTCTGCGTATCACAAGAAATAGTTAAAAACTTAAATTAAAAGCAGGCAATGTATCCCGGGGTTGATGGTTGATTAAACAATACTCTGAGCTTTGCAAGCCTGGATTAGTGGAACCACCTATTTTAATTCATTTAATTAAAGTACGAAAACGAAGTATTTGAAACTGTATCACCGATATATGCATTTAAATATCGGGCTCAGAGATCACCAACGATAGGAATTCTGTTTTCATGTTGATTTTCTTCGAGACAAAACTGACGCAGAACGAACATATATCGCGAAAACCTAAATCCTATCAACTTTTCTATCCCCTATTTCATGGACAAAACAGGAAATAATTAATGATAAGTATGGAATATTTATACAGACCCCCACCAATAGTCCAAACAAAGAATTAGTTGAACACTTTAGTAAACAATGAAGTTATCTCCATTTTCCTTATAAATGCATAGTTTTGACCTGGAACCAACAACTCTGAAAAAGAAAAAAATGTACGGGGTAATATTTTCTCTAGGCTTGTTACCTCCCAAAAATCACCATAACATCTTAGCACAGCTTTTGTGGAGAGCAGCTTTTGATTCTCCAGAGTTATCAATTGAGCTACCTTTGGAGTTTTGATATCATCATTATTACTTGGCACATTGTATACTGTTTAATATAATATGTTGTTTTGAATAAAGTGTGCATACAGACATCAACTATTGTTTTATTGTACGCTAAATAAGCTTTTATATTCTCTCAAACACTGGCATATGGCATAAACAGTGAGTACATTTTGTTATTTGCTCAGTATATAAGTTGCTCACCCTAAATTTCAGTTATTGCAATTCATGAGTGTTCTTCTCAACTAAGTCGCATATTGTTGGTCGTATTCTACCACACATGATTTACAGATACCACCCTAAAATGATAACCACAGAACATCCAACATTTGACACCGAATAAGGAGATGGGTGGGGTAGATTTAGCGTAGCAACCTAACGGTTTTGATGCTTAAATTGCGAAAATAACTTACATTTATAATAAGTCGAACGAAGTTTTATACCAGATGTTGTCAAAAATATTTTGAAAAGGAAATGAGGCAAATGCTTTTTATGTAAGCCGCTTTTTGTGAGCTATAGATGGTGAAACCAATATTTATAGGGTAATCCTTAAAATATGCACAAGTGCTTCAAATAACCACTGATAATACCCTGATACAAACATACAAACATGTTTTTGCAGTTTTTTGCTTGTTTGTTTATTTTTTCTCAAGAAATATGATATTAAACTGATGATAAAAGTGGATATTTGCCGGATTGTTTAGGTTACGACTTGTTGATTTGTGACCATCCATCGTCGTTAGACCATACTCGTTACTTAATATCTTTAGAAAACACATTCCGACTACGTTTAGTTGGTACGTCGAAATTAACAGTGATGACACGAGCATCCAGAGCATAGGAAACTGTTCATGTTTACAGACACAGTCCTTAGAAGTGTTATTATCAATGTAAAGCTTAAAGAAATGTGTGTGCTGTAGTTAAAAATAACATTTATAATTGTTGCATACTTATAACAAATTATCGAACTTTCGGACTTTTTAAAATTTTGGAATGCAATAAAAACACGATTATCCTGTAAATAAAATACTTGGTATGTCAATAAAATCAGTACTCTTATTAAGATACAGCATTTTTAGAAGTCTAACGTGATCCGATATTTGTTCGGAGAACATGCTGCCAATATCAAAATACACTCCAACATCTATATGAATAAAATACTTATCGATCAAATTAAGAGAAGAAATGGACACAGAAGCGAGACATGAAAACATAGAATGCTTTCCAAACTGATTTACCTTAACCCGCTAAGCACGACTACAATAGCATTTGCGTCCATTGTAAACCCAGATCAGCCGGAGAGTGCGAGTAACTCGCAGGCTGATCAGGGTCTAGAACCTAGTTTAAACCCCCAGCGGCCTTTTTTGCCACTGACCGTTCCAAGGCGGTAGCCCTTGTTGTGTTTGTGATGTCATATGCCTTTATTCTTTGTTAACATTGCCATTCATGTTTGTCCTTTGCGTGTTTTGGGGTTTACTGTCTTCTTGTAAATTAAAGCTGCATTTCCTGTGTTCGACTTTCATACTTATTTTTACAATGTCCGGATGCTGTTCAGTCTTTTCCCCCAAAACACTTCTTTGTCACATAAATGGAATGGTCTCAATTCAAAGAAAGAACAGTCAATTATATATATGTAGGGGTTAAGGGATAAATTAGTATTCAAATTTTCGACTGACATGAATCCACGTGATTACCGTTGCGTCTACGACCGTGCTACATAGATGTACTCGTTCGAATTGAAAATATAGAAAACGTATCAATATTTCATTTGTTTTTAATGTGTTCTTTCAAAGGAACTTTTATTATACATAATATCAAATCGTCATGTAATTGCTTGAGCTTATAGATATGTTTATAATTTAAATGAAACGGGCGAGAGAAACTATATTGTTTGTTTTCGCTGCTTGATTCAGTTGAAATGGCTGTACTGTATTTATCACGAATGGAATGATAACCATATCAATCAAAGATGGGTTCAGACGATGATTGTATTTATGAATCGTTTCTGCAACAAACATAAAATAAATTGTACCTGTTAGTCTGTTCATATGTATTATTATTTAGCGCTGTATCCATTGTTTTCTATATGTAAATTTGTATCCATTGTTTTCTATATGTAAATTTGTATCCATTGTTTTCTATATGTAAACTTGTATCCATTGTTTTCTATATGTAAATTCATTGTTTTCTATATGTAAATTTGTATCCATTGTTTTCTATATGTAAATTTGTATCCATTGTTTTCTATATGTAAATTTGTATTCAAATGTGTTAATAAATAATCATAGATGAAATAAAGGGATGTTCCTGATAAAATACCCATGTTTTTCTTTGAACAAAATCTATGATGCATTTCCTCGTCAGGCCATATCCAGAGAAACACCAGCAGTGGTTCTCATTTATATTTAGAAATTCAAAGACAAATTTCAGTCTGGTGGGTGGGTATGTGACTGGGTACAGGTAAATGGTGAATAATCGTATGTCCTCGATAGCTGGTTTTTTACTTGTTTGTAAGTCTTGACTGTTATTCATGTTTATATTTGTTCCGAATACATTGTCCGCCATATAACATACGCACAACTTATATTGAGTTTTAAGGAAGTTGTTTTAACCCTTACATAATTTAAATAATTACAGCCTTAATGGCTTTTAACGTAATGAAACAAACATACGCAAAACCTACAATCCGAGTTAAAAGAAAGAGTTTGCCAAACATGCTTTGTGGCTGTCTAGCCTTTTTATATTCATGTATAAATAAACTTCTTTGCTTTTTATTTGTATCGCCTATTATTAATGCTACCTATATTGTTAGAGGATATAGCCTGACATGGATTTCGTTGTTTACACTGTAACCGTATAATTAGGACGACAATAGGGTAAGAGTGAGGTTTGATGCACCCTCGAACCTGGTTAAACACCGCAACGCCTTTTTCTTGCGAAGGACATGTCCGAGGCGGTACTCCTATTTGGAATCCCCTTGCGTTTGTGGTGTCGCCTACGTTGATGTTCCATTGTGGTGTCGCCTATGTTGATGTTCCATTGTGGTGTCGCCTTGGTTGATTTTCCCTTGTGTTGCCGCCTACGTTGATGATCCCTTGTGTTGCCGCCTTGGTTGATTTTCCCTTGTGTTGCCGCCTACGTTGATGTTCCCTTGTGTTGCCGCCTTGGTTGATTTTCCCTTGTGGTGTCGTCTACGTTACAAGGTGTCGCCTACGTTGATTTTCCCTTGTGGTGTCGCCTACGTTGATGTTCCCTTGTGGTCTCGCCTACGTTGAATTCCCTTGTGGTGTCGCCTACGTTGATGTTCCCTTATGGTGTCGCCTAAGTTGATGTTCCATTGTGGTGTCGCCTACGTTGATGTTCCATTGTGGTGTCGCCTACGTTGATATTCCCTTGTGGTGTCGCTTACGTTGATTTTCCCTTGTGTTGATGCCTAAGTTGATTTTCCCTTGTGATTGTTGTTTGTTTTCAATGCGTGCGTTTGCTATGTTCTGTGAATGCTAAATTGTCTGTTCCATTTTTATGCACAAAGACGTCTAGTGCATAAAATACCCTTCTACTAAGGGCGAGACGATTTTGGATATGCGCCATCCTACGCGAAGTGCACACGCGATTGACGTTTGTATGTATGGACTTGGCGCACAGTTTCTCTGCGGTAGACAGAAACGGTTAATTTAAACTGATACATTGAATTTTAAAAATATACAACTTACCTTAAGTGAAGAATTATTATTTGTTATCCATTTCACACAAAACCATTGAAAAACATTTTGATAAGAAATATATTAGTTTAAATATACATACTAGCCATTGTTTGAACGGCAAGATATAGGTGTCTTGTACAGTGGAGTCATACAAAAAAACGTTTACAGATGCAGACTATAAACGTCCATATTTAAAAAAAAAACACTCACCAACGCGTCATATAAATGAGACTACTATAAAAGTCCATATGGAAACAAATAAAACGCACCCCAGGCGTCATACAAATGAGACTAAAGGAATACATTCGTTTCCTTGTTTCAAAGTATAGGGTTCCATAACACTCAGTACAATAATCCATTTCGATAACATAACCTTTTTATTATCTGCCTTAATGGACATATGGTTAAACATCATACGCTTGACAGCAATTAGTAGTTCAATAGATAGCAAATACGGACTCAGACCAATTAACAAATTGCTGGCACTGTTGATTGGTTGGTTTCAATCAAAGTCAAATTGTTACGCGCCCCCTTAACGTGAGATTCTGAATTGAAACAAAACACGAACGCCGCGGATTTAGATATCAATTTTTAGCGGGCATTATTACGTGTTAACAGTTTCGTTATCGTATTTTTAGATTCTTCAATTTACCCCGGGTTACGTCAAAGAGCTGCACCTGTAATAAATTAATAACCGCCTCCGTTTTTTGTTATTACATCCAGACAAAGCCAACCTTTTAACCATCTCTCTACTGCAACGTTATATTATAAAACTACAGCACCAGGAGACCACTCTATACAACCCATTGAAGTTGACTTGGGAACATATTATGTTTGCGGCAATATATAAATGTTACTTCAGCAAAGCATCAGTAGGACTGGGAATATAATTTCCGGCAGTATCCATACAAGGGACTAGCCACGAAAGCCGTATATTAAACGGAAACATTCGAGGCTATATTTAAGCGAATGTGCGTATGGGGAAATTAAAAATAGGTGTATCTCGGTAACACAAATAAGGGATCGGCACGTGGAAAGTTAAGGACTCTCCTTATCAAAAAACAGACTCGTACGGATAAGCATTTTGTTAGAAACTGGGATCATGCGCCGCATGGTTTGAAAATATCTCATTGAAGGTGTTCACCGTAATATGCCAACTATCTTCGGGATGGCACACATTGTCGTACTGTTGACATTTTAATTATTGAGTTATGCTCAAACCGGAGACAGAGGGCGTGAATAGTAGCAAGCATGTTTCACTACTGTTTAGGAACAGACTCCATCAAACAGAGACTGCAATAACTTTTTTTGTATTTATCGTGATCGGCGATTTTTTAATTTTTCATTTCATACTCTTTATTTAGTTTAACATACCAAGTGTTTGAGGTGTGATATATACCGGGAATGTCCCCAAATTTTTAACCATATCGAGCTAATTTTACAATTTCGAATTGGGCCCTAAACAATTTCTAAATTATGATTTTTATTTTCCATTACGTGGTCCGAGTATTAACGTTCATACCCCCTCCAACTCCTTCTCCATCATTCATTACGTGGTCCGAGTATTAACGTTCATACCCCCTCCAACTCCTTCTCCATCATTCATTACATGGTCCGATATTAACGTTCATACCCCCTCCAACTCCTTCTCCATCATTCATTACACGGTCCGAGTATTAACGTTCATACCCCCTCCAACTCCTTCTCCATCATTCATTACATGGTCCGAGTATTAACGTTCATACCCCCTTCCAACTCCTTCTCCATCATTCATTACGTGGTCCGAGTATTAACGTTCATACCCCCGTCCAACTCCTTTTACAATAAGCAAAAACGGGGTTGGCTGGGGTATGAAATAAAACCTTAATTTCGGCTTAAAAAATGCATATTATAAATTAAAACATTTAATAGATAATTTTAAACAAGCTATCCCATATTTTCAGTAAAAAAAATAATTTAAACGTGTTTTATTGTCGAAATGTCCGTTATAAAATCCTGTTAATATAAGCTTTTCCATCGCTTAATGGAATTAAGGCCGGACTACGAATGCCCTGATTATTTTTAGAATTGTTCGTCTTGTTTTGCATACAAACAAATACGATAAACGTGATGTTGTTATACTTAACTTGAACATTACGTAGTCCAAGTATTAACTTGCATACCCCTTCCAATTCTTTCTCCAAGAAGCGTAAACGGGGTTGGTTGGCTTGGGTATGAAATAAAACCTTAATTTCGGCTTAACAATTTTGCATATTGTAAAACTAGAACATTTAATAGGTAATGTTAAACAGGTTATCAGACTTTTTTCGGTATTTTGTTTTTTTAAACATGTTTTATTGTCGAAATATGTGTTATACAATCCTTTAAATATACGCTTTCCCATCGCTTAATGGAATTAAGGCGGGACAACGGAATGAAACATAGAAATCGACACACCATGAACCACTGATAGAATATAAACGACAACATTTATTTGAGACCATACCTAAACCAATTTTAAAATGTTGTCACTTTGTAAATAGATCAAAATATTCTGCCTAAACTAGCTTATAGCGAATTGCCAACTTGCTACAGAAAATACACAAACATTTACTAAAACAGTTAATTGAAATGAATTTTGAGTTAAGTTAACTTAATGTTAATATTAACTTAATATTTGGTATGTGTCGTGTTCGGCCGTGTCCAAAGGTCCATTATTATACTCTTTTTTTAAATGTAGTTTTAACATATTCAATGCAATTGAACAATTTACAGATACGTCTGTTTCTCCAGCTATCGATATTTAAAGAATAAATTCAATTTTTGTTTTCATTTAATATCCATATCTAAAGTATATATTCAGATAAACAGGTTTCTGTATTCATCGATGTTATTGTATATGTCCAGATAAAAATGTAACTCCATTTATCGATATTTAAAGTATATATTCAGACAAAACTGTTTCTGAATTCGTCGATATTTACATTAAATGTCCAAATAAAAATGGTTTTCAAATGTATCGATATTGAAAGCGTATATTGAAATACACAGGCATCGTATTGGCCGAGAGTCCCCTTAAGCAGTTTCTGTTTTCACAAATAGTCAAGTAAACCAATCATCAGTGACATTGAACGGAAGGGGTGTGTTCACTTGCACATAAACATGTTTATATTGTAACATTCATGAGCGGATACATTCAGATATAATAATGTGTTTAATTCCTGTTGAACATTATGCAGTATGCTATACAGTGTGATCGGATTACGGTGACAGTGTGTTTCAAAGTCTTATTTTCCGGGGCGCTTATTTCACTCTAAGAATTTTCGGCAATAACATAAACTCTCTTATCAATACGTATATACGTTATCTACCATTATAACTGGAATTTTGAGAGGTAAATAAAAATAAATTACTGTTTAAAATCGGTTGAGAAATACATATTTTACACCCAAAATACTTTTTTGGTGGGGCATTTTCCATGTAAGTTCCTTGTGGCAGCAGAAAATTAAGAAATCTCAAATACAACCAGTTTTGGATAAAGAATCTAAAGAAATATTTCTCAAATGTAAGATGCAGGAGAATTGTGCATTGAATATGCCGTATCAAAAACAGTTTTCGTATGTGAAATATTTATTTCTCAACCGATTTCGAACAGTAAGATATTTTTATTTTGCACTAAATATATGTTTATTATATTTCTGTGGGTAAAAGATTTTGATGTCTCAGTGAAAGAATATTCATAATCGCTAAATAGAAATAACTAACTCCGAACACACAAATAACTAACTGAGACGTTGAGTGATGGATACTGACGTCGACGTCATCCGCCGAAAACGTTCAATAAAGTGAATACTTTAGATTAAAATTATACATTAACTCATATAAAATGTAATAAATAGATTATTTAACTGCTGGGTTTGATTATAGGCAAATCCTCCAAGAGATGGTAGTCGTGTCTCGTTTGTTCACTCACTCGCATACGCTCGTCTACCATCTCGTTAAGGATTTGCCTAAAATCCATCTCAGCTGTTAAACAATCTCGATTTCATCGATATACATCTTATTAAGGTCCTAGTTTAATTTTGTCATAAAACTATTTTTGCTGAAATAAGCGCGCCGAACAATAAATATTTTTCTTGGCAAAAAAGCTGTGATTTTTCAAGGAATATTTTACATTATTCAAACACAAACTTGTTAAAAAATTTAAACAGTAAAACGATGCTAAGCTTAATATGGGACAATTGAAAAAAGACAAGGCATAACATCAAAAAGAACTGTGTTATTTGGAATATAGAATAAGGCATCACACCAACAGGAACTGTGTTATTTGGAGTATAGAATAAGGCTTCACACCAACACGAACTGTGTTATTTGGAGTATAGGATAAGGCTTCACACCAACACGAACTGTGTTATTTGGAGTATAGGATAAGGCTTCACACCAACACGAACTGTGTTATTTGGAGTATAGAATAAGGCTTCACACCAACACGAACTGTGTTATTTGGAGTACAGAATAAGGCTTCACACCAACACAAACTGTGTTATTTGGAGTATAGAATAATGCTTCACACCGACACGAACTGTGCTATTTGGAGAACAGAATAAGGCTTCACACCAACACGAACTGTGTTATATTGAATATAGAATAAGGCTTCACACCAACACGAACTGTGTTATTTGGAGTATAGAATAAGGCTTCACACCAACACGAACTGTGTTATTTGGAGTATAGGATAAGGCTTCACACCAACACGAACTTTGTTATTTGCAGTACAGAATAAGGCTTCACATCAACACGAACTGTGTTATACTGAGTATAGAATAAGGCTTTAAACCAATACGAACTGTGCTATTTAGAGTATAGAATAAATAATGCATCACACCAACACGAACTGTGCTATTTTGAGTATATATAGAAAAAGGCTTCACACCAATATGAACTGTGTCATCTGGAGTATAGAATAAGGCTTCACACCAACACAAACTGTGTTATTTGGAGTATAGAATAAGGCATCACACCAACACGAACTGTGTTATTTGGAGTATAGAATAAGGCATCACACCAACAGGAACTGTGTTATTTGGAGTATAGAATAAGGCTTCACACCAACACGAACTGTGTTATTTGGAGTACAGAATAAGGCTTCACACCAACACGAACTGTGTTATTTGGAGTATATGATAAGGCTTCACACACCAACACGAACTGTGTTATTTGGAGTACAGAATAAGGCTTCACACCAACACGAACTGTGTTATATTGAATATAGTATAAGGCTTCACACCAACACGAACTGTGTTATTTGGAGTACAGAATAAGGCTTCACACCAACACAAACTGTGTTATATTGAGTATAGAATAAGGCTTCACACCAACACGAACTGTGTTATTTGGAGTATAGAATAATTCCTCACACCAAAACGAACTATGTTATTTGGAGTATAGAATAAGGCTACGCACCAACACGAACTGTGTTATTTGGAGTATAGAATAAGGCTTCACACCAACACGAACTGTGTTATTTGGAGAATAGAATAAGGCACCACACCAGCACGAACTGTGTTATTTGGAGTATAGAATAAGGCATCACACCAACACGAACTGTGTTATTTGGAGTATAGAATAAGGCATCACATCAACACAAACTGTGTTATTTGGAGTACAGAATAAGGCTTCACACCAACACGAACTGTGTTATTTGGAGTATAGAATAAGGCTTCACACCAACACGAACTGTGTTATTTGGAGTATAGAATAAGGCCTCACACCAGCACGAACTGTGTTATTTGGAGAATAGAATAAGGCTTCATACCAACACGAACTGTGTTATTTGGAGTATAGAATAAGGCATCACACCAACACGAACTGTGTTATTTGGAGTATAGAATAAGGCATCACATCAACACGAACTGTGTTGTTTGATGTATAGTATAAGGCATCACACCAACACGAACTGTGTTATTTGGAGTATAGAATAAGGCATCACACCAACACGAACTGTGTTATTTGGAGTATAGAATAAGGCATCACACCAGCACGAACTTTGTTACTTGGAGTATAGAATAAGGCATCACACCAATACGAACTGTGTTATTTGGTGTATATGATAAGGCTTTACACCAACACGAACTATGTTATTTGGAGTATAGAATAAGGCTACGCACCAACACGAACTGTGTTATTTGGAGTATAGAATAAGGCTTCACACCAACACGAACTGTGTTATTTGGAGAATAGAATAAGGCACCACACCAGCACGAACTGTGTTATTTGGAGTATAGAATAAGGCATCACACCAACACGAACTGTGTTATTTGGAGTATAGAATAAGGCATCACACCAACACAAACTGTGTTATTTGGAGTACAGAATAAGGCTTCACACCAACACGAACTGTGTTATTTGGAGTATAGAATAAGGCTTCACACCAACACGAACTGTGTTATTTGGAGTATAGAATAAGGCCTCACACCAGCACGAACTGTGTTATTTGGAGAATAGAATAAGGCTTCATACCAACACGAACTGTGTTATTTGGAGTATAGAATAAGGCATCACACCAACACGAACTGTGTTATTTGGAGTATAGAATAAGGCATCACATCAACACGAACTGTGTTGTTTGGTGTATAGTATAAGGCATCACACCAACACGAACTGTGTTATTTGGAGTATAGAATAAGGCATCACACCAACACGAACTGTGTTATTTGGAGTATAGAATAAGGCATCACACCAGCACGAACTTTGTTACTTGGAGTATAGAATAAGGCATCACACCAATACGAACTGTGTTATTTGGTGTATATGATAAGGCTTTACACCAACACGAACTGTGTTATTTGGACTGTATAATAAGTCTTCACACCAACACGAACTGTATTATTTGGAGAAGATGAAGGCTTCACAAACAGTGTTATTTAATTGTATATTCTTCACACCAAAAAAACTGTTTCATTTAATAGTATGGGTTTAGTCATAGCACCCTCACAAACTGTTTTATGTAATAGTATAGGATTAAGCATAGCACCAAATATGACTATCTCATACATTTGAAAGCGCAACACTTGGTACTTTTTGAATTTCTTGAGATGTTGAAGACGTTCGTGCAAAATGTGTTTTAACTAAAATTATAAGAGCAAATCTTCTGCAACTGTTTATCGCCCAAAGTAATAGAAGGCAACAGCGAATTGATCCTAGTATTACATTTTAAAAGGCAACATCAAAGTGACCCGTGTTTCAAGAGTTACGTGTTCACTATAATGTCAAACATGAATAACAAGGAGTATTATAGTTCTTGGTACGCGTTGTATGCAATCATTTTATTGCCTATAATTTTCGGGAATGGACTTATTCTTATCAGCATAATTAAGTTTCCAAAACTCAGAAGCAACGTACATATCCTTATTGCCAACTTGGCTATGGCGGACCTCATGGTAGGTGCATTGCTTATACCTTATGATTTAACAGTCAGGATCGGTGGCTTCAATTCGGTCAAATATGTATGTTTGGTCAAGTTGTCAATCTTGACTGTAAGTGTCGGGTGTTCTTGTATCTGTTTGCTGCTGATTTGTATAGAAAGATTCACAGCGATCGTCTATCCCCTACTTATGAGAAATTATTTCACAAAATTAAAGTTATGTGTTCTTATAGCTGTTGCCTGGTTACTGGCTTTTGTGAACGGTACCCTTCCTGTTTACGGCTGGAATACGTATGACGTCAGCTGTGACGTCAACAGGAATACATCTGATGTCAATAAAACACATACGTATGACGATACACAAACAATAGCGGTTGAACAATGTTATAGCGATAATATATATACAGCTGAATATAAATCAATGCTTAATTGTGAGCTTATAATCACGATCGGTGCTTCATTTGTCTTGTATGCAGTGGTCATGAAAGTTGCCTTGAATAAGGCAAACTCTAAACGAATTCGACGAGAAATGACGATACATACTAAAACTAAGACTGATCTACAAATTTTGACAACAAATATAATAGTACTTGGTTTGTTTGTTCTATGTTGGTTACCATATGTGTCCATCAGTGTTGTAATAGCATTCAACGAGACGCCATACATGCAGTACATAAGGCGATGTACATTGATTCCGGCCATAATAAACTCCTCTATCAACTGGATTGTATATGGATATCGTAACCCAAATTTTAGGAAAGCTTTCAAAACTATTCTAAAAATGAAAAGTCGCAAAAGGTTTGTGGAGGAGACAGACATCAAAACTAGTAATGCACGTGTATCTATAGCTGTAGTGCAACTAGAAATAAAGGAGTATTAACCCTTAACCCGCTAAGCAAGACTATAATAGCCATAGCGTCCATTGTAAACCCAGATCAACCTGCGAGTAAAGGGTTTACAATGTCCGGCTGGTGATCAGTCATTTTCCCCCAAGCACCCCCTTTGTCACATAATAAATAGAAGGCCTTAATTCAACGGAAGACCAGTCCATTATATACATGTATGGGGTTAAAGGTTAAAAGTCATGGCCGGTTAGATCTATATCACCATGGGCTTTAAATACACATTTTTAGTGCCTTGACTCTTCTTATATAAGCATAATTGCCAACCAGGTTTCATAACTCCGACTTCTTAGTTTTATCTTAAAGTATGAGTTTTCTCCCCTTATATATACAGTGTATGTTGCCACAGGATTGGCAAAACACCAGGTTGGACGAGACCTAAATCCATCATAGTCAAGTTTGCCACCTACCGTGCCAGGGAACGCTTCTATAGATCTAGGTCAAACTTAAAAGACAACGAGAAGTATCGCCGAGTGTTTATTAATGAAGACCTAACAGCACAGCGTTACAAACTATTTCAGAGTGCAAGATGCCTTGTCAAGGATAAATCCATCAAGCAAACCTGGACATATGATGGCAGAGTGTATGTAAAAGACAATGACGATTCCCGTTCGGTGATTAACAGTATGTCTGATTTAGAAAAAAATACTGCCTAAACATTATAACGTAATTTCGGACGAACAGTATACGAGTCACCATTCATACTATAACATGTTTTAACCGGTTTCGTGTGTGACATCAGATACTGTACAGTGAATGTGCGTGTATCATGACAAACCCGAGTTGAACTCATATTGAATTATGTTTTTATTGAATTTGCTGTTTTCTCTCAATGATAATTGTGAAGTGCGTGCGAGAACACATTGCATATTGACGTTATACTGACCGTTACCTGTAGCAGATAAATGTTTAGTCAGATTAATTGTCGAGTGTTGATACTGCAGTATATTACCAGTTATTCAAATGCTTATTATATAATAAGTAATTACTATATATGTTTTTCGATAATCTTAATGAACCTTTCAATGGTATATACATGTAAAATATAACTATTAGTATATAAAAACACCGAGTAAGTGCTACCTATATGTGTGTATGTGTGTGTATGTATGTGTGTATGTATGTATACATGTGTGTGTATGTATGTGTGTGTATGTGTATATATATTTATGTATTTGTGTATATGTATATGTGTGTATATATGTGTATAGGTGTGCATATGTGTGTGTACGTGTGTATGTATATGTATATAGGTATGTGTATATGTATATATATGTATATCATTGTCGTTGGCGTATGTACGAGTGTACGCGAATATTTGCACTCATGTGTAGATGCGTATTAATGAATACATATATGCAGGTTTACGTGTATGTGCATGTAGATGTATATGTGTGTAGGCATGTGTGTATATGTATGTATGTGTGTATATGTGTATATGTGTACGTGTATATACATATGTGTATATATATATATATATGTATATATACATGTGTATGTGTATATATATATATGTGTGTATGTGTTGCGTGAATATGGTTTATATGTGTGTGTATGTATATACGTGTACATATGCGTATGAATACATTTGTGTGCATGCATATGAGTGTGTAAATGTAGATTATTGTAATTATTTTCATTTACAATTGTATACTGGTTTTCCTTTGCTTTTTGTTATTGATTTTTTTTTTTGATTTGTTATAATCCGTTCTAATTATGTAGCATTATTTGAAAGACATGTCTATATAAATTGTGTATTTTTTTTAAAAAAATTTGGTCTCCGGCTGGTACACACATATCTTACTATAATGATAATCATTATTATATTTTTTTTATTAACTCAGATTTTCCACGAGTGTGTGTTCTCGTGTCTTTTCATCGTTCCTGCAGTATCTTCTTTTAACTTCTTTGAATCCTGCTGTGTGTTGATGTTTAGCTTTGAGTCGTTGTCACGGAGGATGGCAATCGGACATTTTTATAACAGGTCTAGTCGCATGTTATTTTCTGAAGAGTTTAAATGTAATTCAGTTTTGTTAGACTTTATTATTACATTGAACATGTTTAAAACCTATATCACTCCTTATGTTAGTTTGTGTCTCATTGTTCTTGGCAGAACCCTTCTTAATTTAACGTTTGCAACAACTGTTCTGTTGCTTGTTATTATGTCTGGAGATGTTGCTGAAAACCCCCGTCCTGATCAAAACAATAGTGAAATACAACACAGTTTATCTGTAGCACACCTCAATATTAGAAGTATACGAAACAAAATCGAATATATAGAACATAATCTTCTTGATTTTGAAATACTTTGTTTTACTGAAACACATTTAACAGTTGATGTAAGTAATGAATTTTTGCAGTTAGAGGGATTCTGTCATTATCGTTTGGATAAATCTGCGCATTCTAGCGGGTTTTTAACGTATGTCTCTAAATTATTAGTGGCAAAACGCAAACCTGAATTAGAAAACCCCTCAATTGACGCAGTTTGGGTAGAAATTAAGTATGATAAAAACGAAATTTTAATTTGCAATGTTTATCGTCCACCAAATACACCTGTTCTTTTTTGGACTAATTTAAACATATCGATCGAAAAAGCGTTAGATGTATGCAAACATATCATTATTGTTGGTGACATAAATGAAGATCAGTTAAATGCTAATAATAGGCATTTGGCAAATATTATGATTCTTAACAACCTTTCAAATGTGATACTAGAACCCACTAGAATTACAAACACATCAGCAACGTTAATTGATCCCATTCTGATTTCTGATTCGCTTATTTCATTAAATGCGGGAACAATAGACGTCCCTCCAGAAGTAAGTGATCACAAAATCACGTTTGTATTTGTTCCATTTTCTAAAGTCTTACATCCGACCTAAAAACGAAAGGTATGGTCTTACAAAAATGGGAATTATGATAAACTGAATGAAATGATAAGCACAACTAATTGGGATTTTATTGATACCGTTTCTGTGAATGAGGCATGCGATCGTTTCTCTGATATTGTCTTAAAGTATATGAATGAATGCATTCCCTCCAAAGATGTAACAATTAGACCAAATGACAAGCCATGGTACGACTCAGAAATAATACGATATTCACGACAGCGCGACAGACAAAAGACAAATGCAATACGAACACAAAGAACAGAACACTGGTTAAAATACAAGCTTCTTAGAAATAAAGTAAATAATCTAAAGAAATATGCCAAAGAACAATATTTTGATAATATGGAAAAATTAATATCAGAAAGTAGCCGGTCTAATCCAAAACTTTACTGGAAATTACTCAAACAGTTAGTTAAGTCTAATAAAAAATATTCCCCCACTAAAAACCACATCTTCGAACGGCGAAGAAGAGTATTATTTCAGTGATATAGATAAAGCTAATTGTTTAAACAACTATTTTGTTTCTATTTCTTCAATACATGAGAATGAAGATAATGTCCAACTTCCAGAATGTACTCTTAAAACACAAAATACTTTTACAGATATGCAAATTAACGAAACTGAAATTTTAGATATAATTTCTACCTTAAATCCAAATAAAGCAGTTGGTGAGGACAAAATAAGCCACAAAATTTTACAAAATACAAAACACTCTATTTCTAAACCTCTGGCATTATTGTTTAATAAATCACTCACTGAATGCAAATTTCCAGATAAATGGAAATTTGCCATTATAATGTCACTTTTTAAGAAAGGAAACTTAAACTTAGCCTCAAATTACAGACCAATAGCGTTGTTAAGTTGTATTGGTAAATTAATGGAAAGGGTTGTTTATAAACACTTGTATAATTTTTTCATTGCAAATAATCTTATTTATAAGTTGCAGTCCGGCTTTTTAAAAGGCCATTCTACTGTTTATCAACTGATTGATATGTATCACCAAATTTGTCAAGGTATTGATGCTAACCAATTCACATGTATAATTTTCTGTGATGTGTCGAAGGCATTTGATCGAGTATGGACCAAAGGCCTACTTTTTAAACTCAGACAAAATGGTATTAATGGCAATACGCTAATATGGATCGAAAGTTATTTAACAGAACGCACCCAAAAGGTATTTATCGGTTCAAGTTACTCGAACATTAAAGGGACATCTGCTGGTGTCCCTCAAGGGTCAGTATTGGGTCCATTATTGTTTCTTATATATATCAACGACATTGCTGATACATCTCTTGCAAGTACTTCGTCTAATATTGCAGATCTTGAGGGAATATTAAATCACGATCTTAATATTATATCTGTTTGGTCTAAACAGTGACTTGTTGATTTTAATCCAACTAAAACTGAAGCTATTATTTTTACTCTCAGAAGACATATACAACAACCCTCGTTGATTTTTAATAATATGCCAGTTAATTTTATTGAATACCATAAACACTTGGGTTTAACGTTTAGTCATGACGGTAAATGGCACGAACATATTAACAATATTACTACGTCAGCCTCTAAAATATTAGGAATGATGCGGAAAACAAAGTTTTTAATCAATCGTTAAGCTTTAAACCAAATATATTTATCGTTTTTGAGACCAATACTTGAATATGCTTCTGTTATTTGGGACAGCTACACACAATACGAAAATGACACTTTAGAAAAAATTCAACATGAAGCAGCTCGCATCGTCACTGGATTAACACGATCAACGTCTATTCGTAATTTATATACCGAAATTGGGTGGTTATCATTAGAAGATAGAAGAAAATACCAAAAATTAATAATTGCTTATAATGTTAAAGCTGGTTATTTGCCCGATTTTTTTTCAAACTTATTCCCTGACATAGTTGGCAGAGTTGCCCCTTACAACTTAAGAAATTCAAATGATTACGTATCTATTCATACGAGAACGCAGCTATTTAGTAATTCGTTTATTCCCTCGTGTATATCGTTATGGAATACAATACCTGAACATATACGAAATGCAGACTCTCTTTCTGCTTTTAAAACTCTTATTACAACTCAATACTTTATCCGCCCAAAATACCTATTTTTTATTTTTCCGGAATTCGTAGATTGTCTGTATATATTGCACGGATAAGAAACAAAGGCAATAACCTGAAATATGATTTGTTTATAAACAAAATCAAAGAAAACGCAACCTGTGAGAAGTGTTGGCATGAAAAGGAGGACGCCGAACATTATTTTATGCAATGTCCGTTTTATTTAAATGAACGACTTCGTCTTTTTCATGCTACCCGTCAATTTCACCCGCTCAGCGTTCGTGTATTTTTATTTGGAAAAGAAGGTTATACAGATAAAGATAATAGCACTATTTTTAATCATGTTCAAATATACATTAAAGATACTAAACGATTTGATAACGACTAGACATGATATACACTGTTATGTGACAACCGCTCGGGGCAGGATCCTACAACCACAGCATCATCACTCATTCCTTCTTGTTTAGTTTTTCCTAGTACTTTATTCTACTTACTCCTCTCCTTTTTGTTCATCGAAAAATGTATTTGAATATTTTATGTTAACTGTATTGCCATCTTGTTAGCTTTTAATTACAATATTGTTGGGACGGGCCTTTATTAATGTTGGAAGAACTTGTGGCCCAACCCTTTTGCTTGTATATAGAAGAAAAGCAATAAAATATGTTTAAAGTAAGTTGCCACTATGCTATTGCTTATTGATTTTCCTTGTTTGACCACAAATCAATGAATATTGTTTGTCTAGTTGTAAGTGTGAGTGGTCACTTTTTCATATTAAATTATTTTTATTTCCGTCTTAAGGTTCTCACACATTAACCAATGCACTCTTCTAGAAGATGTTAAAGAGGAATCATCTCTATACATAATGTACTTTACTATAGCTTAATCGATAATAAAATAATTTATTTTGTTTATACTAAGACTCATTTATAAGAAATATATTGAAAATATCATTGACTGGTAATATATTTGTTTTATATTTCAATATATATTTCAATATGAAACTTAGCCATGACATTTAGATGTATAGCCATGACATTTAGATGTATAGCCATGACATTTAGATGTATAGCCATGACATTTAGATGTTTAGCCATGACATTTAGATGTATAGCCATGCCATTTAGATGTATAGCCATGACATTTAGATATATAGCCATGACAGTTAGATGTATAGCCATGACATTTAGATGTATAGCCATGACATTTAGATGTATAACCATGACATTTAGATGTATAGCCATGACATTTAGATATATAGCCATGACATTGACTGGTACTATATCTGACATTTATGAAGTTAAGATAGTAGAATAATGTCATTGCCACAGTCCCTAAATCAAAGCACAGAAAGTTCTGATGGACGGTGCCACTCAGAAAGTATTGATCAAAATCAAACCGGACGGACGGACGGAAGGAAGGACAGACGGACAACGACAATTTTCTATCCTTCCGCCTAATCGGTGGGGGATAAAAAGTGAAGTTATGTAGAAATATTTAAATTTTAAAAGTGTCAGAGGGGAGTAATTGTAAAATGAAAATGTCAGAACATGTCATAAGTTGGTCACAACATACGTATAAACGAGAGCTCGATTCCTTTCGAAAACCAGTCAGATTCAATGTTAGGATAATGTTATTGCCACAGTCTCTAAAACAAAGCACAGACAGTTCTGATGGACGGTGCCACTCAGAAAGTATTGATCAAAATCAAACCGGACGGACGGACGGAAGGACAGACGGACAACGGCAATTCTCTATCCCTCCGCCTAATCGGTGGAGGATAAAAAGTAAAGTTATGTAGAAATGTTTAAATTTTATAAGTGTCAAAGGGGAATAATTGTAAAATGAAACTGTCAGAGAAAGTTGGTCACAACATACATATAAACGAGAGCTCGATTCCTTTCGAAACCCAATCAGGTTCAATCATGCATGAAAGTGTTGTGGCTCCTTGAATGTCTGAAAAACAGGATTTCTGCAAAAACGTTTTCGGTGCCGATATGGCTAAAACAAAACGAACTTCATCGAATTAGGATAAGCATAAAAAAGTGCATGCAGTCTTTGATGAAAATAATTGTATTGTTTGATAAAGAGATGTCTGTGGTACATAGTTATATAATCTCTTCTACTCGTGAATTTATGAACGGCGTTTGATAGTTACCATGATGTAATGTGATTAAAGGTTTCAATTGAATATCATGGTAATCGAATTATTTACACTTCAAATGTGCATGTAATGAAAGTAATTGTTAATAAATAAATAGTTTGCAGACAATGTGTACATAGATTAACAAGTGTTTGCCAATGATATCTTTATTATTGGTAAAAATATTCGTCATGTATTCTGTTGTGTTAAAATTTGTGAATGCCACGTGAAATTTGCTTTGTCACGCGTTTACATTACCAATTTGAATTGTTACGTTATTTAATGTCATTAATTTCTTGGTCATGTTATTGACCACATGCCCGATATTTATTTAATAATGTTGATTGTAGCATGGTCACAGACAATTCTCTTTGTTCAGACACAGGTGTAAATCGTTTAATTGAAAATAAGACCTGTCAGAATAACTGTGAGAATAACAGTGAGAATAACAGTTAGAAGAACTGAGATAGAGCGGAATTGGACATGCTACAAAACAAATAGAGTATGGTTTCATCTCGCTGGTTAATTTAAACACCTCGATGGGCTACACCCATCTCGATGTTTAAATGAACGAACTCAACGAAACCATACTCTATCTATTACTTGCATTACAACTTTAATTGTCCTAACTGTTACACAAATAATGAACTGTACGACACGGATTCTATTTATTATCCAATTACATCTGATATATATCTATTTCATGCATGCATGCTAATTGTTCTAATGTATGATATCAATAATTAATAAACATTACCGTTTGTCGTTATATATATACATCCTTCATACACTGATAATATACTGATTCGTTACTAGACTAGTCATTGCTACTTTGGATATTCTCCGTATTTCGCACCTGCTAATTTCGTTAAATTTCGGAATGTATGGTATTGTACGGCTTTCACCTCCATCCTCATATAAACGATTGTTTACGTTATAAGACATATGTGCATTAATTTGTACAGGGTCAAATACCTTCAAAGACAGCGTATTAATAAAAATACTTTGACGTAATGTTTACCAACGCTTACATATTTATCAATAATTTGTCAATATACGGATCTTTCGCTCATTTACGGCCTTGTAAATGGTCCTACTTTTATCGCGCTGTAATCTGGTGATCTTTGGTTTCACTTTCCCTTAGATGGGGACGTTATCCGGGCGGTCCCGTGTATCGGTCTCTCCTCCTAGCACGTTAAAGAACCATAGGAATCTATTCGATGATAAGAGTAGGGCAGGTTCCCGGATTCCTATGTATCATTCCCCTCTCTCTGGGGCGGCTCTAAATAACCTATACTGTGTTGATGAGCCGTTAAACAACATTCAGATTAGTACAAATACGTTGTTCGCCAGATTTTCCACTACATAGGACGAGTGCCTGACGGCACCGTCCAAAAAAAAGTAGGTATGCATGGTATCAATAGAATTGAAATACATGAATGTGTTTGTCAATATTGAAATACTCAAGATAAAGACGGTTCAGTTTATTTCATTCTAAAATGTCCATATTGCTGTGATATACGGAATAAATACATAGCTCAAAATTATCGTAATAGACCAAGCATGTTTAAATTGTTTGAATTATTGTAAACTGAAAATAAAGTTATTCTATTTAATTTTGATAAATATCTCAAATGTGCAATGTCACATATAATATCTATTGGGCATGTTTACACTTTATAGTTCATCCTCCCTCTTTAGAGCTTAATGTTTATAAACGAGGGGTGATCCAACATTACAATGACTTTTGCTAATCTAAATTATTGAATAGTTAACAATACAATGTACCCACAATATTAAGCAATGTATCCTTAATAGGACAGTTGATGTCAGTTAATAATTAACATTATATAAAGGCAGTTGTATACAGCATCATAATAACGCAGTCCAAATTAAGCTTGTTTTTAAAATATAAAATCATACCTGAAATGCCCATTATTTTATGTTAAACGCGCGAACATCTATGCCACTTCGTATGCTATCACAATATCATCAGTAGAGACCACACGTTAAATGTCATGGTCATATCCGTCACCGTATAATAATTACATAACAATATATTCTGAAAAGTGGATTCATTAGAAGCAAACAAACACGAACAATGGAGAAAGTAGTAGCGCTGTGTTCTTTTAATTCATTTGACATAACTTTTTTCAAGAATCAGTTTACTAACTGTTACTTATGTTGTTTGATAATAATTATAGGGTGACGTATATGACATCCACATTTAAGGTGCACTCTGATAGTCGTTGTTTACTTAATATTTGACCATCCTTCGAATTAATTATATATTTTGTATGTTAAATTTGATTTAAATATGTATTTTGTAGTACTTTTATAAATTCTATGATGATGTACTTAATATATAAGCACAACAAAAGCATGTTATGTTCGGTTCTGTTCTGTTTACATATAAATAGAGGATATTACATGTGTGCGTGTTTAATATTGTAAACGAGTTGAATATATTATGTGATGGGAGGCTGTACCGACGATATTTAACAGGCGTTAATGGGTTAATATCTCGAAGCATACAATGCCTTTATATAATCTTTATTATAAGCTGACATCAACTATTCCATAAAGGATAAATTGCCCTAATATTGTGCGTACATTGTATTGAATATGACCTATTGTATAGGAAAAGTCAGCTTAGTTTTTGACCATCCCTTTAATCATATATTTTGTATGTTAAATTTGTTTTAAATATTTATTTTGTAATTGTTTTATCAATTCTATCATTATGATGATGTACTTAATGTATAAGCACAATAAAAGTATGTTATGTTCGGTTCTGTTCTGCTTAAATGTAATTAGAGGATATTACATGCGTGCGTGTTTAATATTGTAAACGAGTGGAATATATTGTACCGAGTGGAATATATTGTACCGAGAGGAATATATTGTACCGAGTGGAATATATTGTACCGAGTGGAATATATTGTACCGAGTTGAATATATTGTACCGAGTGGAATATATTGTACCGAGTTGAATATATTGTACCGAGTGGAATATATTGTACCGAGTGGAATATATTGTACCGAGTGGAATATATTGTACCGAGTGGAATATATTGTACCGAGTGGAATATATTGTACCGAGTGGAATATATTGTACCGAGTGGAATATATTGTACCGAGTGGAATATATTGTACCGAGTGGAATATATTGTACCGAGTGGAATATATTGTACCGAGTTGAATATATTGTACCGAGTGGAATATATTGTACCGAGTGGAATATATTGTACCGAGTGGAATATATTGTACCGAGTGGAATATATTGTACCGAGTGGAATATATTGTACCGAGTGGAATATATTGTACCGAGTGGAATATATTGTACCGAGTGGAATATATTGTACCGAGTGGAATATATTGTACCGAGTGGAATATATTGTACCGAGTTGAATATATTGTACCGAGTGGAATATATTGTACCGAGTTGAATATATTGTACCGAGTGGAATATATTGTACCGAGTGGAATATATTGTACCGAGTGGAATATATTGTACCGAGTTGAATATATTGTACCGAGTGGAATATATTGTACCGAGTGGAATATATTGTACCGAGTGGAATATATTGTACCGAGCATCATATCAATTTTATCCAACGATATTAAATAGGCACGAATGTTAGATTCTATTTAAAACATGACTCCAAAAGGCTTCATATGTAAAGGTTATTATTGTAGCTGCCTATATCATTACGTTGTATGAGGACTTTGTATTTTCACACTGTCTTCTCCTAATGACATTAAACCACGGATTTAACTACTCGATTTCCGTAATCCGGTAGTTGTATCGGTAACAGAAATCGACGAAGACAATTGCGGGTGTTCTCCGAGCTGAAGGGAAATGATCGACGATGATTCGGTCTTATTTATTACGCTTGCGTAATATGATAAATACGTCATGGCTTCATTGTACTCTCACACCACAAGTTATGTGATAATTTGTCAGTGATTTGTATAGGAAATACTGGGAATAGAAAAGCTATATCTACTCGGCCTTTTCCGTCAGTGGCGGAAATGCCAAATGACGTTCCGATTGTTTTACGGACGTCTTCGTCAGATTCCGTCACTAGGAAATAGCGATTACGGAAATTACCGAAGAGTTCCGGCTCCACTGGTTTTGTTTGTATGACGTAACGTCGTCTTGGATGATGTAAAGTCGTCTTGGCGTTCTTGTGCAAACAGGTGTTAAAAGGCGTGAATCATTAGAAATATTAATAAAATATCATTTTAAATTATGTAATATATAGTTTAATAACCAGTGTTTTTGAGATACTGGAAATAAATCCCTCGCTAGAGAAATGGCCCCGATATAAGAACTTGTGCTCCGCACTCGTTATTATATCGGGGCCATTTCTCTACCTGGGGAGATATTTCCCGTATCTCAAAAACACTGGTTACTAAACTCTATTTTACTAAGTAATACAAAGAAAAATAACACACATTAATATACGACTGTAGTTTAGTGGATTGATAACATTTTGATTGACACAATACATAATTAAATACTGATTTTTATGACGTAATCAAAGTATGTGATCAATTAATTTAAATATTTCGAAAACAATTCATAACAAGGTAGTTGATGGTACGAACGAAAATTTTACTTAACTTATTCTCATTACGTGGTCCCAGTATTAACTTTCATACCCCATCCAACCTCTTCTCCAAGAAGCGAAAACGTGGTAGGCTGGGGTATTAAATAAAACTTTAATATCGGCTTAAAATGTTTGCGTACTAGTATTGTAAAATTAAAACATTTAATAGGTAATTTTAAACAGGTTATCGCATTTTTTTTCAATTTTTTTTTAAACATGTTTTAGTGTCGAAATATCCGTTATAAAATCCTGCTAATATAAGCTTTCCTATCGCTTAATGGAAGTAAGGCTGGATCACGGAATGGCGGTGGGGGCGTGGGCTCTCTGAAAACGATTGCAAGACATTATGGCATAAGTGAGATTTTAGTCACTGTGATCGTCGCATATCTCAATAGAAATATCCTGGCAAAAAGAAGATGCCTTCATTTACAACTACATAAAATGTACAGATATTACATGTGCACTGCTTAAGTGACACAATCGGCTACAGGTGTCCACTAGTTTATACAGAAGTGTAAACTGCACAAATTCGCTAAAACGGGATGGTGACCTACATTTTCATTTTCAGCGTTCAAACTTTTTATTTAAAATTGTAAAGATTATTTATTCTTCAAAATTGTGTTTCATAATATGACTAATCCTGCTCATTTCTCGCTGAGATGCAATATTAGCAATAAGTTTGCCAAGACCCAAGACATATACACCCGTTATTTGGAACAGCGTATATTTTTGTTGTGTTCATCTAACGTAAAAATAACGGTAGCATAGAAACACACACGATCAACCAATCAACCATAGATTCATTTAATTTTCGAAAGATAAAAAAAAAAACACAGCATAGTTCTTTATTCCAGCATGTAAACACTTATTCTAATGCAAATATTATGTAACAGGTTGCTCCATTGGCTAACGTCTCAAATTTGCGCCCGTCAAACCCCCGATTTACCGTCTGACAACTATGTGACGTAACATAGCGTTGATTCAAACGACGTCATTGGACGACGTCAATAAAATGCTTTATTATATACCTATCAATAATATATACATAGTACATTCATTTTCTTGCAATTGAATACAACAAACCTGTATCACATTACAGGTTATCACTATGCTACTAAAAATAGAATTAGTATCACTATGCTACTAAAAATAGAACAGCAGTTTTCCCAATGATTAAAGCAAGTTTTACGCCACTATGCGCGAGAACTTCAAGATGACGTTACGTCATACAAACAAAACAAGTAGATTAGACCAATGAACACCAACACTTTAAAACTACATACATTTTTCCGCTGTACTTTATCCAGAAATAATATGTTTTATTGAATGTGTATGCAATAGCAATGCAAATATTTCTATGTTAATGATGTGTAATAGGTATATACTAAAAGGATCATTACTAGAGTAACGTGTTCTGGAAGTTTGTATCACATCTCGTAGGCAAATGCCAGATCAGGACCACACTCGAGAATCCGCCTCTCGTGTGATCCTTTATCTGGCATTTACCTACTCGAGGTGATACAAACTTTAAGAACACGTTACTTTAGTAATAATCCTATTATATTACATATTTGTCTGTGATTTGTATAGGAAATACTGGGAATAGAAAAGCTATATCTACTCGTTTGCTCTATTGCGAAATATCTCCCAGTGGGAGTTATTTCGCAGTACGGAACATTGCTCGGCCTTTTCCGTCAGTGACGGGGACGCCAAAGGATATTCCGTTTGTTTTACGGACGTCGTCGTCAGATTCCGCCACTAGGAAATACCGATTACGGAAATTAACGAAGAGTTCCGGTTCCACTTGTTTTGTTTGTATGACGTAACGTCGTCTTGGCGTTCTCGTGCAAACTGGTGTAAAAAGCAAACTGGTGTAAAAATATTGACGATTGGAAAAAAGTTCATCACAGAATATATAATATATAGTTTAATTCACATTTTTGTCATGATACGGAAAATAATTCCCTCGTGAGAAAATCTTTCTCACGGGGAATTATTTTCCGTATTACAACAACAATGTTAATTAAACTCTATGACATCGGTGAATTTCAGACCGTAAAACCATTCACATACCGTCCCAGATAAAAAATCTTAGCATGGTTATCTCTTAAATATACAAACAGGGTTTGAGTATAGTACCCTATATCTCATTTTGTCATTTTTGAGTGCTTTGAGGCTTTCTATATATATATTTTTATATTTATATCTACATGATTATCTATGTATTATATGTATACTGCCTCGTAATGCTGCCTACTATGTTAACGGATATAGCCTGGCGAGGATTTCATAATATTTGCCAATGACCTTTCCAAGACGGTAGCCATACTGCCAACTCCTATAGGTTTGTGATGTCATATACATTACCATTTATTTATTCTTGCAATTTGTGTTTGTTTCTATGCGTAGTTTTGGTTGACTGTTGTCCTTGATTGCTTCATAGCCTGTTCGACTTTTAAATCTACTTTGGTTGCCAGTGGTCCTTGAATGCTGCATTTTCTGTTCGAATTTAAATAGCAAAGTTCGCAATAAACGTCAAGTTTCATCTACAATTACTGTAACAATGTTAACGTGTCTTTTACTAGCGGCATTTTAGACAATTACACTATATGGACTTGCCAAGGAGTTTGTGAAGCTCTCATTGTCCTATTACATAATATTTTCGTCAGGTATGGAACTACCGTTTATAGACAAATTGTAGGTATACCTATGTCTGCAAACTGTGCACCAATTGTCGCAGGTTTATTCCTGTATTGTCTTGAAAGAGATTTCATGTTGAGTCTTTCGATAATCAGGCAGATGCAACTGAAGCCTTTAGTGACGCCTGTCGGTATCTTGATGATATATAGAACATTGAAATTCCTTTCTTTCTACTATGGTTAATACTATCTACTCTAAAAAACTTCAACTCAACACATCAAACCATACCTCTTAAAATGGGACAGTGTAAATTAAAATATCCCCGTCAGGCTATATTCTCTAACAAATAGGGCAACATTAATAGGCAATATAAGTATAACACCTAAATGATCATGCATATATGAATATAAAGATATAAAAGCCTAACAAAAACACCAAGCATGTACTCACTGACTTAGCAGAAGCCGGAGCAACAAGAGAACAAACTGTTAAAGGTACGAAAAGACAAGATTTAAAATTTATTGCTTTTAGTTGAACATATACTCCAATACAAGCTAGTACGATCCTCACAAGGCAAATGCTTCTTAAAAATCCTATAAGAATTAATATCCTTGATTTACACAACACAACTCACAGAACCGACGAGATTTCCAGACCAAACGATTTCACAAACAATGATTACTATTATATAAATAGGCGAAGCCGAGGGTGATAATCAATATTCGTAGGGTGAGCATTCTTACTATCACTCTCTAATGAATGTGATATTTATTTTATTATACCGAAATCCCCTCGGGCAAAAACAAGATTCATTTTCAGTACCGATTTCACTTTGTCAGATTCCTTTATTGAAAAAAACATTTTTTTTCTACAAGTTGCTATGAATGTGATATCGTTGGATCGTAATAACGTAACTAAGAAAATGAGTGGTAGTTTATTGAAATCGGTCAATTACTTTTGAAGTTATGATGAGTTAAAAAGAGAAATTTCACCATATGAGCCGATGACGTCACCGAAACAGCGCTCATCAAAGCTGCCCAAGTGAAAATATTTTTACTATCACCTTGCGATTTACTATCACCCTCGCGTAATTACACATTTTTGTCTATGGGGATTTAGCATGGGCGTTTTATGTGAGGTATAATAATCAAAGATGACAGATAATGAATTACAGACGAAACATTAAAAGTCTGGTATAGTTTTCGCATAGTTTTATATTATACCATTTTGAATAGTAAATAGATTACCGGACAATGTTCTATTTTCAGAACAGTTGGAGAGGCCCAGATAAGAGTACCACTTTGCTGTCTCTTCGTGGTATTTTAAGCATTGACTTAAGAATCATATGTATACTCTGTACGAATGCGGTTTTCATTTTAATATAGTGTATAATATACAACAGCAGAACTGTGTGTATACTGTACACCTGTGTGTGTGTGTGTGTGTGTGTGTGTTGTTTTAATATGCAAACAAATAGAGAAATAAATGGTTTCCTTCAACTCTTTTGAAAATATGTTATATTATGTTTATGATATGGCAATTTTCATTTCAATATCAGTTCTCGACCTACATCAGATATAGGAGTCTCGGGGCGAATATGGGGCCGATATGAAAATTGTTATTTAATAATCTATAAGTAAACGCTCGTTTGCCACGCTTTGATTTATTTAGCTTATGTTAAAAGGGAAATCAAAGATGACTTACATGATGGTTTACAGGTGATATGGCTGCATATTTATATACCATTTTGAATATTGTCGTACAATTCATTGTAAGCTACGTTACGAGAAATAACATCTGTCTTAGGCCACACATAATCTGTGTACTGGTAGATGCATGTATTGTTATTTATCTTTATGACTCATGGGAGATTGATGAAGCTTCATGACGGATGACAGCGCACGCGCAATTGAGTATACAGGTGCGTGATGGTATAGATTCTGTAGATAGTGGAACCTGAATGATGTATATTACCCCAAATGGGGACACAAACGGCACGACACAACTAACATATTTGCCAAGGCCTTGGCGTGTATAACCTGGAAAGGACATCTCGAATCACTGAAGAAAACAGAAATGAAAATTAGTAAAAAAGGGATAAATAACGTTCGCTCATAAAAGCCAATATTTTGAAATAATCCGATAGCTTATTTTTTACAGGTCAATAAGAAAAAAAGAAGAGGAATTCAAGGACAAACGGAAATCTTGAAGAATTGATATAGCATTAAAAATAGCATCTTCATTTACTAATCCTATTTTACTTTGAACAATGGAAAAGAATTTGAACTGGATTTAGCCCTCAATATTATTTTATAATACTCCTATATTTTTTTCGCAGACGTACACTTCTCAAAACTGCTAACTACACCGCTCACGTTTTGGGTTATATATATCGATGGGTTGAATGTTTTTCAATAAAATAAAAAGGAAATACCAATTCAATCATTTTTACATCATTTCATTTTATTTTTTTCATGGGCAATGCTAGAACTAAACCACAATAAGCAATTACAAACGACCCATGTAAACACTAAATTCACACTTTTATGAACAAGAAATGAAAAGTGTGACTTTAGTGTTTACATGGGTCGTTTGTAATTGCTTATTGTGGTTTAGTTCTAGCATTGCCCATGAAAAAAATAAAATGAAATGATGTAAAAATGATTGAATTGGTATTTCCTTTTTATTTTATTGAAAAACATTCAACCCATCGATATATATAACCCAAAACGTAGCGGTGTAGTTAGCAGTTTTGAGAAGTGTATGTCTAAAACCCTTATCAAAACATGTATGTGTAGTAATTTCTAATATAGTTGGCAAAGAAAAATACAGGTCTCACACCACACTTCGATTTTCCTGTGTTGGTCATTGGGAGTAAAGTCCAAGATGTCACATTTTGCTGTCAGTGTCGTCTAATCGCTGTTCATCCAATCTCACACTATTGTTTTCTGACCTGCAACAGGAAAATAAAATATCCATCCATTTATTATTATTGGGCAATTATTAAAAATATTTCAAACCGAAGAACACATCCTTACTTTTTATGGTGTAAGAATCAGCTTCAGTCACATGCAAAGCAGCTTACTGTATAGTGAGACCTACAAGAGCAAGTAAGTTTCACTAAACTATTTTATCCGTTTCATAACTAATATAACCTAAGAATTACTGGCTTTCTTTATACAATGTAAATACGTTTGTTCATTTTGTTTGCGTCGTATTTAACACACAATGTTTATCCATAGTTGCAAGTGATTATCACAGTAAATGTATGTTATTTATCGTAGTAATCGGATCAAATAATTAAGTAACATCCATAATCATTGTTATTCTGTATTTACTTCACAATTGTTAATTATTTGCTTTGTAAATTCCTGACAAATCCATCACGGATGCCGCCATTTTGTATATGTCCGGTCAGCGCTAGTTTAGATAATCTGCAATGCTTGCCGTTTTTCTTAAAACAAATGTCTAGAAACTTTCTTCTAATTTGTTTTGAAGCGGCAGCCATTTTACCGAGATTTATGGTATCGTTTCTGATTGACTGATACAGACGCACCTTTTATCCAAGATATACAGAACGACAGAAAAAAGTAGAAGAAAAGAAGAAAAGTTCATCATTATTTCGGTGAACTTAATGTGGATGGTTAAAAATAATATAATAAAAAAAAATAGTACCGGACATGTGGTTCCGGTTTCAATTTGTTGGGTCAATATGTTTGTATTTACAGTGAAGCATTGAAGATGACCAAGATTAAGTTAGTGCAATTTCGGTGTTGCCATTTTTTTCTATACTGTCCTTTCGAAAGCGTAAATCTAGGTATCGTGGTCCTAGGCGAAATGGTAACATCAAACGTAAATCGCGTGTAATTATGTCAGTCGCTGATTAACATACTAGTTTTAAACAGTCTGGAAAACACTCAGTCTATGCTTTCACAAATTTAGTGCAGTGCCCAATATAGGTGGCCTTGAAGTAGAATACCGCTTAAGCCGGTGCTAGGGGGCGTGAGAGGTGTTGCTTATTTCATTACTTCTCATGAACAGACTCAATAAAACCAAGTCTGCATCTTTATTCTCTTAATTGTGTTTGTTGCTCCCAAAGGATCACCTTTATCAGTATGTATTACCTCTTTGTCCATTTCTTCACTTAAGTTGATCGACGAGGAAGCAGACACAATTTCTTTCGTACAGATCCCTTGTATAATACCGCTTCCATAATTCAAAGCTACAAACAACATGTTCTCTGACCCCATATTGACAAGGAGTCGGAGCACGTCAGGCATTTTCTAAAATAACTTTATCTTAATTAAGGTATTGTTTTCATTGACATGTCTAGTATTTTTCGAGATAATCATGTAGTTGATTCTATCCCTAAATATTTCAAAAACCTATTAGAACTATTATTGTCAACTACAACAAAATAGTTTCTGACCTTAATATAGTAAATAAAAATCCCAAGGAATGTGAATGTAACACATTAATATTTGCTATGCTCCAGCAGGTCATGTCATCATTGGTAATTTTGATATTGTTGATACACGTATTCGGCATCTGTTTTCGGAAGGTCCTACGTATAGATTACCTTTAACTATCGATGTTAATGCTTGTCGTGCTCAGATAGCCCAATCCATTGAGGATTTTAGTATAAAAAGGTGTCGTAGAAAATACGCGGACCCAAACTATCTTTCTACTTGGAAAATGTCAATTTCTAAAATTATAGATACACGTATTAACGTTTATAATGCTAACCCCTCTTAAATTCCTTCGACTCCTACGTTTTCCTTTCGTAATTTAAAAAAGGGAATTCAAGAATTGCATAATAAATGTGTTCTAGTTCCTGCTGATAAAGCAGCTAAGAATGTAATTATTGTTTGACGCTTACTTTACGTCATTGTGTTATCTCAGGAACTCCGTATTACCAATTCGTATACTCCAGTTCAATCTACTGAGGATGGTGTTGTTTCCACACATAACACCCAGCGCACTACTTTCAAGGCTGGGGTAGACGAAATGCAGAACAAACTGCCAACTATATACTGGGTTCGTAAATTTCATAAAATCCGTATAAATTCCGAATTCTAGTGCCTGTACCACCACAAACATCTCCAAACTTTTAACGTCTTGTCTTTCTGCCGTTAAAGATCACATTAAACTATATTGTTCTAAAACTTATGAAAAATCAGGGATTAATTTGTTTTGGTCTATTAAAAATTCAGGAGACGTTCTTGATAAAATGTGCAATAAACGTCAAGCTACATCTATAAGCACTTACGACTTTTCTACTCTTTATACAACCTAACCACATCACCTTATCAAAGACAAGCTTATTGATCTTATTAAAAAACATGTTCTAAGGAAAATACTACATTTTTGGCCTGTAATAATATTAAAGCGTTTTTAATTAACCCTTGTTTAGACAAATACACTATTTGGACTTGTCAAGAAGTTTGTGAAGAACTCATCTTCCTATTAGATAATATTTTTGTCAGGTATGGAACGACCGTTTATAGACAAATTGTTGGTATTCCTATGGATACGAACTGTGCACCACTTGCCGCAGATTTGTTTTTATATTGCTATGAAAGAGATTTCATGTTGCGTCTTTCGCCAGATACCCAGGTAGATGTGATTGAAGACTTTACTAACACCTCTCGGTATCTGGATGATATATTGAAAATTGACAACCCTTTCTTTTCTACTATGGTTAATAATATATACCCTAAAGAACATCAACTTAACAAAGCTAATCTTTCTGTTACTAACGCTTATTTTCTCGATTTACATCTCTCCATTGAAAATGGTGAAATAATTAGCAAAATGTATGACAATAGAGATAATTTTAATTTTGATATTGTTAATTATCGCCATTTAGATTGGGATGTTCCCGAGCAACTTCTTATGGGGTCTATGTGTCTCAACTTATTCGTTATTCGTTGTAGTCTAGTTGAGGACTTTAATATTCGTAATCTTTGCATTACTAAAAGGCTTCTCCATCAGGGCTACCGTTATCATAAGCTGCGTAAAACTTTTGTTTGCAAAATTGTATTATCGTAACCATGATCTTCTTTCCAAATATAAAAGTAATTTAAGAACTCTTCTGCCACAACGGCTATCACAACCTGACTTCTATGGTGACGTGATTTACAAACCTCTTAAGATTCTTGGTCACAATCGTTTTCATACTATCGTTGTTAAACTTGTTAAACGGTTTACCAAAAGAGGTTGTGACCCTACCATTTTGCAACGCACTGCATGCTTGGTGGTGGACCCATTTACAGTTCGTCACTCTGCTTTCCTCCTTAATTGTGCGATGAACGGACTGGCTGTGGACTCTATGATGACGTCTACCCAAAGCCCAAAAGGACGGTGACTTTTGATGTTTTTCTACAATATTGTCTTGTCGTGCCCTCAATGGTTTGTTCTCTTGTTGCTCTGGCATCTGTCAAGTCATTGAGTACTTTCTTTGTGGCTTTCTAGGCTATTGATTTTTTGCATTATTATATACACGAGCATATTTGTGTTTTACTTATATTGCCTATTAATGCTGCCTTTTTGGTTAGAGTTTATGGCGGGGATTTCTTTATTTACACTGTCCCGTTTTATTTGGATGACAGTAGGGTAAGTGTGAGGTTTGGTGCACCCTAGAACCGGGTTTAAAACCCCCAGCGACCCTTTTTGCCACTGACCGTTCCAAGGCGGAAGCCCTATTGTCAACCTTTTTGTGTTTATGATGTCTAATTTGGAATTGTGTTCATCTTTAAAGTTGTTGTTTGTTTCCGTGTATGTTTGTGGTTGACTGTCGTCCTTGAATGCTACTTTTCCTTTTCGATTTTTATATCCATATTTATACCTGTACATTGCTATGTTAATTAACTGTTACATAATCTTCTTTACATAAAAAGTAGTATTCCAGTGTAAATGTAACCTTTCTTCTTCATTTTGTATCTTTAAGAGAGATAACTCCGTGGACTATTTCTGTAACATCAAAATTGGCGTAGTTACTTAAATATCCTGACATCCTGTACACTGTTGAATGCTGTATTAATGCTGACATTTGCACACATTCCATGTGATGAACACATTCAGGCATAACTTGTAATAGCATAATTGAAAAGTGTGTTTTTGTTAAAATAATTATTGTTATAAATGTGATGATGTGCCATGAACGCAATGCATCCTTACTGAATATCTTAGAGGAATGTATTTTTTATTGGTTAATGGTTATCCTGAAGAGCAGTGATTGGTTGAACCACAATAAATACTGAGCTCATGAGGCGAATTTCAAAAGTTGCACTAGCGGAAATATTCAAAACATACATCTGTCAAATTGACCCAAACAATCCAAAACCCTTCAAGGTTTTAACTATTTAGACATTTATGACTTCATTAAATCAATAACTTAATAGTTTTTCTAAACAGTTTATTATATATTTTTAAAATAAATAGTGCAATTGTCTCATTTTTTGCCAAAGCCATCATGAAGATAAGTTACTTGTGATATGCAGGCTTCATAACCGTTGCTCCGAACTAAATTCTATTATGTTTATTTTGCTCTTCGGGGCATTAAATTTTATTAGATACTGGGACCATACGCCGTACGACATGGGAAGCATATAACTCCATGTCCACCGTCGTATTTATGCCATCTTTGGGATGGTTAAAATTGTGTACTATTGATTTTATGAATATTGAGTTCTGCTCAACCCGGGGCTAGAGGGCATGATCGGTAGTTAACATATTTCACTACCGCCCATGAACAGTCTCAATCAAACCGAGACTGCAATATTGTATATGTGTCGTGCTCGGCCGTTTCCAAAGGTCCATTATCATACTCTTTTTTAATAGTCCATTACGTGGTCCGAGTATTCATAAAACCTTAATTTTGGCTTAAAAGATTTGCATATTGTAAATTAAAAATAATAATAGGTAATTGTCAACAAGTTTTCACATTGTTCGCAGTAAGATTGTCTTTTAAACGTGTTTATTTTGTCGAAACATCCGTTACAAAAAACCTAGTAATATAATATTTACCATCACTTAATGGAATTAAGGCCGGATCACGTAATGAGGACATTTCCTACAGTTGGTTTATACGCATCTTTTTCACATAACATACTTTTTGTTCAAAATGTTTTTCACAATCATGAATCCAATACCTGTTTATATAGTAAAGACATTTGTGAATATACCACTGAAATCAAGTATAGGTCATCATTTGTTAAAGACTATAGGAACCCTTCACAAAATATAGCCGTGTCTTCACACGTGTCTTTATCGTTGCGTTGGGGGAGAGTAGACGCCCGCCCAGCAGTTGTTGAGGAAGGTATTGTCCGCTTCCCAAAACATTCCCGTCAGTATTGTCATAATTACGTGGTCCTGCGTAAATGCCATCAATCGATGGAAAGGCTTATATCAGCAGGGTATTATATCGCATATTTCGCATATTTCGATAATAAAACACGTTTAAAAACATTTTTGACTGAGAAAATGCAATAACCTGTTTACAATTACCTATTAAATGTTTTAATTTTACAATATGCAAACTTTTTAAGCCGAAATGAAGGTTTTATTTCATACCCCAGCCAACCCCGTTTTCACTTCTTGGAGAAGGGGTTTGATGGGGGTATGAAAGTTAATACTCCGACCACGTAATGATTGCCAGGAAAAAATAAACACGCGTAAAAGGCATAGAAGAGTACAGTGGACTTGACGACGTTATTACTTCTTGCGCATAATGGAAAAACGCTTCTATGTTTATTATACTTGGCAATACGTGTGATAAGTGCACTAGAAGGAGAAGCAATTAATGGAGACACTTTTATTTTGTGAAGTACTGTTGAAGAACTATTTAAACTAGTATACATATATGGTATTGAAATTTTATTAAAATAAATGGTTCTTTAAACTGTATGTGCATGAATGTACTTTTTACGTGAAAGTTGTTTGTGTGCAGTGTGTATGTTGCGCGTGTAAGAATAAAGATTGCTATGAAATGAATGATTTAAACACGACGCTTTATTTCACTGAATTTAACGGTGAGTGTATTCCCTCGTTTTATTGGCTTTTGACTTTATACAGTTTTTTTTAATTCAAAATATACGACACACTTAGATATATACAGATATAAATGTATGATTAATATTACCATAAAGGAATATATGTAAGAAACATTTGTGTATGTATATGACTGTATGACTGTATGACTGTATGTATGTATGTATGTTTGTATGTATGACTGTGTGACTGTATGTATGTATGTATGTATGTATGTATGACTGTATGTATGTATGTACGTATGTATGCATGCATTTATGCATACATGAATGCATGTATGTATGTATGCATGCATGGATGTATGTATGTATGTATGTATGCATGCATGCATGTATGTATGCATGCATGTATGTATGTATGTATGTATGTATGTATGTATGGTATGTGTGTGTGTGTGTGTGTGTGTCTGTGTGTATCTGTGTGTATGTATGTATGTATGTATGTATGTATTGTATGTATGTATGTATTGTATGTATGTATGTATGTATGTATGTATGTATGTATAAATAAGTGTATAAATAAATGAATGTATGTATGTATGTGTGTAAGTACTTTACTATCGCAGTAACAGCCTGGTGTGCGTTCAGTGTAGTTTCTCTGAACGAAAGAAGCAGCTCTCCGTTGAACCTGTTGGTGATTGTGGGTGTCACTGGATATGTGTGAGTCCCGGTCTGTTGTGTATTTATAAAGTATGCCACTTTAGTTATTATTTGTTTATAATTATTCTCAATATCTCAGAAACAAACTGAACATTGTTGAAGGAATTCAATGAAACTGTACACATCATTTACTGACATACATGGAACTCAAAGAGCTAACTTCCATTTTCTGAATTTAAGCAGATATCTTGAATAATACCAACTGCGATCATTTGTAAAGGCAATGCAACAGGAATATTTTTGCTGTTTAAAAACTTATGTATTTCTGTCCAAAGAGCTCTACTAAATGTACATTCCCAAAACAATTGTTCAATTGTTTCAACTTGCATATTGCAAATATCACAGAGACCTGTGTCACTAATTTTGCATTTATATAGAAATTTGTTTGTGGATATAATTCTCATTATATATTTATATTGAAAATATCTAAGTTTTGTATCGATCGTGTTTTTGAAAGGTGTGGTATGAATGCGTTTCCAGTTTATGTTTGTTATAGTTTCTTCACATTTTTGATGAAACTTGGATGTTGTATAATAATTTGTTGGCACTGTTTTGTTTTCCTATTTGTTTCAGTAAGCTGGTTTCGCAACAGTGTGTTGTTCTGTCTTCTGTTTTTAGTTTCTGTTTCCATGCGTTTATTATGCTTTGAACACTTGTATAGTTGTTCAGGAATTCAGAATTATGTATGTTATACATTGTTTTTAAATGTGCAAATGTATAAAATTCTCTAATTCTATGGTTATACAGTTGTTCAATATATTTAATACCCAAGTTATCCATATTTTGAAGTAAATAGTATGTCCTTGATGTTTTGTGTACGTGTTATTCCATATTATCTGCTTTGCAATGCTGTAAGCTTTCAAATAGAATACCCCCATCATACTGATTTTAAATTAGTTCTTTCATGTAACTATCCTACCAATCACCGTGATTATCCGGATAAGCTAGTCTTTTAACCACATTTTCAACTTTCATTTGCAAAAACGATTCCCAGTGTTGTTGCTTTGTCTTAAGTCCATACAAATTGTTTGTTTTTTCACAGAATTTTTCATTTGAATCTTTTAATGAACCAACACATAGTATTACTGATTTTTTGGTGTTTAGTTTTAATCCAGACTCTTCTTTAAAATTATCGATTAGGTTTACTAATGTTTCAAAGTCTTTTTTGACCCATCTAGAATAAACGTAGCATCGTCAGCGAATGCTGTGTTTTTTATTTCATTATTATCGTTATGTTGTAAACGTTTTAATCAAAGTACTGAGCCATTTCAGTACTGTATTAACGTAACGAGTTTACAAAATGTTGCATCCTAGGTTTGCTCTCATGCTTCAGCAGAACGTGTACTCTGTCAATAATGAAACTTTGAAGGAATACTATTTCCTGTATTATGTGTTGTTTTAGTATTTTTCCGAAAGAAAGGTCTTATGTAGCCTTGTACCATTCGATAAACTGCAGCATATTGTACATGCCATTTATAGCGGAAGTTCCCGAATTGCGTTTTCGTTTTCCTTTCAGTATATATGGGGATTTAAAACTGTTAGTTGATTCTTATGCAGTATGTATATTGCGTTTGCTTGTCAGATGCTACTTTGATTAACTGTAACTGTTATAATGTACACTTAAATTTAGTTCTCCAGCAGAGGCGGCCTCGGTAGCTCACTAAATAGGGTCTTGGCTTTAGAGCTACAGACCTCTGTCGCGCGTGGGTTTGCTCCCTGGTGTAGGCATGTCAGATAATTTAATTTATATTTAATCTCATCTCCATCTGAGGTTCCTGTCCCCTGTACCAATATAACATATTACGATGTGTTTACAGGACCTGAACAAAACACTTCATTCATTCATTCTCCTGTAGAATATTGTATGTGCGTATTTTGCAAGAATGAGAGTTTGTAAATTTCTGGCTGCAACTGAGGCATTTAAATGGTATCTCTCCTGTATGTATGTGCCTGTGTATTCTTAGACTGTTCCAACGAGTTTAATTAATTCAAAATTAAACTGGCACGAATGCGAGATTATATTAATCACATAACACCCAAAACTCTTATTTATATAACTTGCAGTATGAAGACTTCGTTTGCTGACTCGGTCTTCTCTGTACGACACCGAACAACGGAACTACCTCGTCGGTTTCCGTAATCCAGTATTTCAAACGTTGCGGAAATTGACGAAACCATTCCGATGCACAACGGAATAGACCGAAAACTATGCTATACTTGTACACGTTTATGCTTTTTTTCTGTATTAAAAATAAAAATTGTAAACATTATAGACTAGATCGAAATGGACAAACCTTCTGCTTACTCAAATTCATTTTCTTTGATGTATATGTTGTTTAAAACGCGTGTGTTAAAGTATTGTCAGTTTTAGAAGGAGGTGATGATGAATATTCATCAGCCAGTCTAAATTCCGGAGTTCACTTGTAGTTCGCTTGTACCAATATCCAGATGGACAGACATTATAGTAGCTACACGCTGTTACCAGTGTTAACTCTATTGCAAAATACACTCTTATCTCTACTGTGCTGTGATTGGCTAAAAGCACTGGAGGTTAGTTTTAATTTAAAATTATTTTATTTTATAGCAATCAGCAATATATATATTTTAAGGATATAGCATGTTTTAATTTATATTTTACTGATCAAATCTCCATGAACTTAAGTAAACAGTTGTGCTACATTTCAGTTATATAACTGATGTAAGGTACACAATTTTTCTTTTATTTTTTTCTATTCACCTGCAATGCTTGTAGACAGTACAATGTATTGCAACAAAGTAGATATTTTCTCTTCATTCAGCTTTTATAGTATGACTCCGGTATTTAAAGGAAACCTAAAAGATGCATACACTTGTTTGCCAAGTGTTGACATTGATCGTTATTTGGGAATTATTGGGATTCGTGTTTGATTGGAGACAATGTCTTTGAGTGTGCCATTATTACCTGATACGTTTGATTTTGTACGTTTGTTAGGATATTAGTGTGTTTTATGTATCGGTAATCGAAGACTGTTTCAAATACATGTTGATTATCCTGAGCTGAACTACTATAACAGTGGGCACTTAATTGTCGTTGCAGATTGGATATTCTTTTATGGGTACAGGAATTTTGTTTTTGAAATTTTACCATTGATGACTTAGTATTTTGTAAAGTCATTTTTATATAACATATTAGACGTTGTGCAAAGTATTGTTACGGGTCATAGTGTGTATGTTTGTGAACTTATGTTCGGGGCGTTTATTGTGAGCAATTTTGATAATAAATACATAAATTGTATATTACTGGAACTGGAATTTGTAGAGGTAATTAACAATATCTTAGTTTTGAAAATCGGTTTAGAAATACATATTTTACAACCAAACGGCTTGTTAGATGGGGCATGTCCCATGTAATCTCCTTTTTGCTGGAAAAGCAGAAAATTAAGAAAACTGAAATAACTTCAGTTAGCCTTAATATTTTGCTACACAACTTTCAGAGTGTAACACATTAAAACCATTTTTGATAAAATTATATAAACAAATCGATTTTTTTCATGCAGCTGAATTTTACATTGCTATCAAAATAACTTTTGTATGTGAAATTTTCATTTCTTAACCTATTTTAAAACGATATTTTTATTTACCACTAAAAATGTATGTTTTAATAATATACACCTTATTGAGGTACCAGTTGAATTTAGTCTAAAAAGTCTAAAAAACCTTTGGATGAAGCAAGAGCCCCAAACAATAATGATAGTGCCATATATAGATCAGTCATGTTTGTGTTTCTTTGAGGCTAATATTGAGGCAATTCGCCGAGTTATTTTGGGAAGAGAGCGCCAAGGCCAAGAAGTGAATTCAACAAAACTGTTAAACAGAAGACGTGCATGTCGAAACAGTTTCGACTAAATAGAAAAATACAAAAAAATCAATGACAAAAATAAAGGCAAATGATGGACATCACTGAACAGACCACAAAGAAATGTTATTGTCTCTGAGAGACTAACAACAAGATCAAATCACCGAAAGAAGTATGTCATTGTCTCTGAGCGCCTAACAGTAAAAACACATCGCCGAGGAATACCTTTGCCTCTGAGCGCCTAACTACAAGAAATGTTTTGATTTGGATGTTCGGTACAAGTGATAGAAACAAAAGATTTATTGTAGACGGGCTCAATCTCCTTGCAGAACTCCAACAGCCGCGAAGTCCTCCTTAGTTCTCGACAGCAGGTCTTAAGGAAATTGGTACCAATGGTATTTGTATTAAAATGTCAGCGCTTTGTTTTCAACATTCATTATAGATCCACCAAACATGAGAAAAATGATCCTATCGAAATCACAGCACCCAAACGCAATGGCTCAGTAGATCCGCATTTTTCTACAAACGAAGAGGAAATTAGCTACAATGAAAAAGACAATACACAACAGAAAGAGTGGTGAAGACAGGGTTAACGACTTGGACCGGTCAGTGGGCAATATGGTCTACTGGTTAACCTAAATACTTTTTAAATATACAGAACCTTGCTATTATACTGTCGTCTGCGCTCAACTTGACAATACAGCGTAAATCAAAGTATATCTCTTCAAAAAAAAAAATCTAACAATAAATTACACATTCAGATAAATTTGAAAGCGATACACGTATATGTTATTGTAAACATATTCTCTTAATTGTGTTTTTTGCTCACAAAGGATCACCTTTATCAGTATTTATATATATATAAATACATAATTAGAAACACCTCAGGATGTAAGTCGTTTGGAAGTAATTTATTTACGGCCAAATGGGTTTTAATTCAATTTGTTTTATCAGGAAACCACTGTTTATGATTTCATGCACAACTGGAATTTGACGACAAACTAGGAGATAAACAATCATCCCGTAGGAAAAGCTAAAATTGAAAAAAGGTGACAAAGCCAGGACTTGTCATTCTTTGGCTGGATTTCACGGAAACATGATGTACAGAACTGCCGAACAATTGGTGAAGGACGGCTGTGAGGAGATATCAATGTTCAGTTTTAAAAAGTTAAATTATGCTGCTTTTATGAACATAAATTCAGTTTGTATTATTAAAGAGTGTGATTTTATTAGGAATAATAATTCGTTGGTTTTGGATGTATGCATTATCTTTATTAAATTGGATAGTATATATTGTAGTCAAATTTGGATTTTATTTGTTAATTCTTGGAAATGTGATGGAATTATCTGCCTATATTGTTGCCAATGGCTTCTGGTATTGGGATAAATAAGCATGTAGAATCTGGTGAAATTGCATCTGCAATATAAACATTTGACAGGGCAAAAGATGGTGGAAAGGTATCTGCAGTATTAAATTTTAACCGAGCAAATGTATTTCCAGTATTAACATTTACCTGAGCAAATGATGGTGGAAAGGTATCTGCATTACTAAATTTTGCCCGCTCTAATGCATTTCCAGTATTAACGTTTGCCCGAGAAAATGATGGTGGAATTGTATTTGTATTTTATTATATTTTGCCCGAGAAAATTATGGTTGAAATACAGCTGCAGCATTAACATTCGTTCGAGCAACATTCTTCCCCGCATTAGTGTATCAAGTTGTCAGACGCAATATTGACACTTGATGGATCAATATTAACGTTTATATACAACATGTGTATGCCTTAAAATAGTCATGCATTTTGTTTTTCTTTCTTCATTGTAATCGTTTTAAATGTACTCGTTAACGTTGACTCTATTTAAAATGTCAGAAGACGATAGACATGTCTCTGTTATGACGCATTTAACTTTACTGTTAATGAAATTTGCCGAAGTAACTAGTTATGACAATGGACACATAAGAATTCAAATGTATATGTCTTCATGTATATGGTAGTTGAGGACTTTTGGTCAGCATCTTAAATAAAACAATATATCAAAACTGGATGGGGTATGATCAAGTGAAATGTTCAACCAAAAGAATAAATAAAGTAAACTTGTACCAAATCTTTCGGATATAAAGAGCACGTCTGTCATATACAAGTAAGTATGCCTTCTGATATTATGTTCACACTAAAAGTGTGTCTAAAACATGCATTTGGTTGACAGTTTCACTTGAACATACCCCATCTAGTTTTAGAATAGATGGTCATTTTAAAGATGGCGGACCAATGTCCTTAAATGGAAATAGTCAAATCTGATAACTGATAAGTGGAGACACAGACATATTAAAATTTAATAAACAGATAGGAAACTTCCTATCTTAACCAATGATGTAACCAAATTATCACGTGGCACCTTAACTTTTCCTTCTATCTTCTCTCTCAATTATTCATTGATTTTGCTGAGAATACATTCAAAAGATTCAGAGTGAATAACAAAATGGGATTATAACAATTGTTGTTTGTTTTAAAAATAAAAAATTGTATAAAAATATGTTTAAAGTTAAAAATGTATCATTTTTCGCTTTTCTCTTAAATATCAATGTTTTGACATAGTCAACAAAGTTTCTGTCAAACTCCTTTTTTGCTCTAAATGTAAGAGAAAAAAAATACTACCATTGGAAAGAAAATTAAATTTGTGATGGGATTTGGCATGAGTGACAGTTGTATCTAAAAACCTCTTCGATATACGTGATATATGTGTTTAAATTTTCGCACTGTGCCACGTGAAATTCAGATAATTTTCATAGTGTCCGATCTATTTGTTGTAATAACAAGGACAATAAACAAATGAACATCATGCATTTATTGGAATTTAAACATAGACGATGTTGTCATCATAATTCAACTGATGCATTATATACTACGTTGAGATGTCGTGTTGGTAATGAAGATGCTATTAGCTTTACATAGTCCTTTCAATCAATCGTTTGATGTGATAGAGACGCTTAAATTGACCTTTACAGTTAAGTTTAATTTAAATGAAATATTACTGTTTAATTCATGATTCAGTAGTTTGAGTATTTGAAAACAACACTGCGTACTAAATCCAAAATAAAATCCACTGTCCAATATCAAAATGAAGATGCTATTTTTAATGCGTAAAGATTGTCGTGAGTCCCTTTATTTTCTGCTTTATTATTTTGGCTGGCCGACATATTGGTCCTTATGAGTACACGGGATCTATAGTTTTCTTCTGATTTTCATTTCTGTTTTCTTCAGTGATACATAATTTCCTTTCCAGGTTCTCCACACCACATTCTTAGCAAATATGGTAGTTGTGGTCCCATTTGGATAGTATACGCCATTCAGGTTTGAGAAGTGACACGATTTATACCACCATGCCCCTGTATACTGAACAGCGCAATTGTTACCTTCCTTTGTCATGAACGGCATTGCGTTATGATACGTCAACGAGTCACCTGAAACATCGAACGTTAATATATTTAAAGTGACATTGTCACCTACAGTTTTACCTACAATTTTATTTTAGTTGAAAAATAGTCGTTTGTATAATAATGTACATAGTATGCGACACCTCAAGCAATGCTACATTTTTTTTGTTGTAAACAGTTTTATTTCATCAACTAATAGATAACATGCTTTACAAATCAATACATGTAAAAACATACATTAAAGCAGGATATATAAGTGTATAACTGACATTATAATTTTAGAGTCTAATGAACTAATTTAGTTTTTCAGGTTCAGAGATATTTACAGGGAGGATAAATAAAAATTGGTTAACTTTATGGTAAAAGACAACAAGAGCAGAATTATCAACTCAATGGGACATGTTTATCAGCAGGAGAAAGAGTTAGTATGAAGAGAAAAGGGATAGAAGAATAGAAGAAATATGTTTTGCTTTCCCTTTTCATATATGTAGAGTGGTTGCTTTTTTAAACTCTAGTTTGCTATACGCAATACTAATCTAACAAACTAGGCAGCATTAACAGGCAGTATGAAAAAATGAGATATAGGGTCATATAGAAACCACGGCGTCCGAACGCAATGGCATCGTAGGTCCGCACTGTACTGCAAACAAGGACTTGAAAATGCAATGAAAGAGACAAAAAACAACAGAAAAGGTGGTGAAGACAGGGTTACCGACTTTGAACGGTCAGTAGGCAAAAAGGCCTACTGGTTAGCTTGAATCGATTTTATATGCGCACAATACAATCCTTGCTATTATCCTGTCTTCAGAGCCCAAATAGACAAGACAGTGTAAACAAAACCACATCCCATGAAAAGGAATTCTCTAACAAAAATTCCACATCCAGAGAAACTAACTAAAGAAACACATACAAAATAATAAACATCTCAGGATGTATCCAGAATCGTACTGAACAACCATACGAGGGTCATTCAATAAGTTCTGTCACTAACGCGTTTTAACAATTATCTGCTCGTTGTGAGTGTTGATGTTTGGTATCAAATGAAAGAAAATTTCAATACCATTCTATTGATGGTCAAATACATTCTGTATATTTTATTAGACGAAAGTTATGGAACATTTAATACACATCACTTATACATACTGAGGCATTTTCTTTCTGTTTTTTTTCAGGTATGTTATTGTTACTTTTTTAAATGCCTGTTTTTCTTTAAGTACTTGTCGAAGACCTTTGAAATTTCTCACACATTACCAGTTATATCTGTGCATTACAAGATTTAGAATTTAAGCATGGTAGATGAAAAGGCATTGTCTTAGAAATTAACATTTTAAGCTAACGTGTAAAATTAATTTAATGATAAATGGACATTAAATGGAAGGGCAGTCTTCTGAAATAGCGTTTTTGGATGATCATTATTTTCACTAAACATTGTACACAATTCTACAATATTGTGTTGAATATGAAATTTAAACACTGAAGGACTAGGATTTGTAAAAAAATATGAAAACATATTAATACTATGAGAATAATTACGACATTTAAAAGATATTAGAACATTTCCGTAAACAAAATAAAGAAAATCAGTGTTATTTCTGCTAAAATTAAGGGATATGCATTCACTCGTATCTGGTTTGCAGCAAGACCTTTCCGAATTCTCGACAATCATTTTCATGGATTATGGGCGAATAACAACAGATGGCGTACAAGAAAATTTAAAAGCATAGAATTATTCAAATATATTTTACAACGTTTTGTAACAAGGACATATTCAGAGATGCCAGTATCCAAAAGGTGTGGTAGGGGGAGGTAATTCAGGGGTATAAATAACCGGAAAATTTTCATTTTTGTTGTGGAATTTAAGAGAACAAACCCAGTAGTACTATAAATACACTACTTTATCTCAGTGTTATATCCAGTTCAAAGGATATATGCCTAGTGACAGAACTTTTTGAAGCACCCTCGTATTAGTTGCAGCTAAAGAAAAAAACAATCTAGGGTACGACCAGGAAACCCGAGGGACGAAAGCTCATGCACCCACCTCCCTTAGTTGGGGTTTCAGTAGGTGCAATCATTGTTCTTTGTTTATGTGTGTGTTTGTGGTTTACTGTCATCCTTGAATGCTTTTCCTGTTCACTTTGTATATCTAATTTTATAGTATACATACACAAAAGACGGAACGACGTTGAGCAACGTTAAGTGAAGGGTATATATTCCCAACTGAAACTTCTTTATCAAACAATAATGTTCTGAAATGCTAACTCTGACGAGTGTTATGTTATGCGTGCTTCTATTTAAAATAAACAAGACACCTGGAGGTATTGAAATTGATATTTAGGTCAGAAATGCAATGCTGCCCATTTTCCTTAATAGATCATTTTGTGCAGTAACATGATCATGAAAGTTCTGTAGAGGAGGCATTCGTCTGAAAAGAGTCAAGCCCATTCTTTGGGTCTTTAAAGTAAAATATTGCTTAAGCCGGTGCTAGGAGGTGTGAAAGGAATTGCACTTAACATTACCTCTCATGAACAGACTCAATAAAACCGAGTCTGCTACTGTTATCTCTTGTTTGTGTTTGTTGCTACCGAGGGAAGTCCTTTTCAGTATTTATTGGGATTTGACACAGTCTGTCAAATCATTTATATCAAAGTCGTGCTAATGATTCGAATTATTTAAACTTGTTGGCAAACACCATAAGATACTCAACAGCCGTCACATCACATCGTATTTGCTAACTCGCTTAGTAAATGAAACAATAAACAGAAATAAGCACTCCAGAGAGATCATCTACATACTCTACAGAGTTTGGTTTACTCGATGTGAGTGTTAAAAAAACTGGTTTATCTTATTATTATATTTAAAATGTTGGTATGTATATACTTTATTATATATAAGCATTATATATGAACATAAACTAAATGTTCACTATCGTGATTGGTGTGTTGGTATTTAAAACTATCTATATCTATATACGTTACATGCGTCGCCGCTATATCCATCCACGTGCAGTCGGTATTTGTCGGCTGCTCCGTCTATATAGAACGTACTGTATTCCGCGTACCGCTTTTCCCCCTCAAAACTCTCCAGATCGATGCGTAATTCGTAATCATTCGGTGCGTTGCTTAATATCCTATACAAAGTTTCCAGACCTGAAACATAATAAAAGGTGAGGGTTTAGATTATAATGACATAATTTGTGTAAGATGTAGTTGTCCAAATGCACATTATATGTTTGACAATAAAATGTTATTAGTGTTATACTGACCCATCCAGAATTCTCCATTTGGATCACCGAAGCCCTCAACATAATCTTCCCAACCAAGGTAAAAGTCAACAGATCCATCCTGTCGTCGCTGAAAAACCTAAAACGATATAACATGAATTCTACAAAAGGCGTTTTACACATTTTGAAACACATTCGTCACGACCTAAATGTTATGCAATCGACTAATTGTTTATAAAAAAAATATACTTTATCATTGTGTGGACCAAAGGTGAGAACATTTTATCTTTTTTAAGATTGCCATTAAATGTGGTTTAAAGCTCATAAGTATGTTTAGTTTGACTATTCGAAGAATATTTAGACAGCTATTATTATGATCCATTATTAGTCGTTATCTGTGATAAAACGTTTGTATGTAATTAAAGCAACGAACGCAAGCAAGAGAAGAATTGAACAGACCTGTTTTTATGGAGTCTGTTTAAGAGAGGTTATGAAAGACACCTCTTACGCTCCTAGCAACAAATTCAAAGGTATTCTACTTTAAAGGGACACATGGAAATCTTGAGTTTTTGAAAACTCGCGGCGTCCCGTTAGTTTTTCTAAATAACATGCATTATTTCAATCAATAATAATAATTCATAGAAAAGTATAAGCCAAAGTGGTTTTGTATATTACTGACTTTTGACAATACTGCACCAATAATATATTTCAACATTTGGTAAAATATCATAGAAAATTGAAAATCCAGATATGCAAGCAGGTTTAACGTCAACATGTTCCTTGATAAATAAGTAGAGACGCTAATATTGATAAAACTTCAAGACTGTCGTGTGTCCCTTTAATAACAACACGTCGTAGAAGGATTATCTTAAAAGGCCTGTAGGTAACAACACACAAGGCTCATGATTCGTTGCAAATTTAAATGGTAAAATTGAAACATATATCGTCTCATGGTGGTATCTTGTCTAACCAAGTGATAAATATGAGATGTTTAAATTATACATGTACCTATCTTGTTTTGTCTTGACTACAGACAAATATAAGTAGTGGACTTTAGTTATAAAAAGAAATATAAAAAGATCGCACAGGGAAAGTAGCATTCGAGGACAGTAAACCACAAAACACAGAAATAAACACGCAAACAGACAAACAAGAAGGCAAAATCAATAATAAATGCAAACGACATCACAAACACAAAAAGGGTTGACAATAGGGCTACCGCCTTGGAACGGTCAGTGGCAAAGTAGGCCACTGTGGGTTTAAACCGGTTCTAGGGAACACCAAACATCACACTTACCCTACTGTCATCCCATTAAAACAATCATATGTTAAAGCTCATCTTTTTATTTATGTTAGATAGCATTATGCATTACTTTTGTAATATATTATACAATTCCTAGACATTTTTTATTTCATATATAACATTGTTTCAACAAACGTGTGTACATATTGTAAATATATATGTTTTTGTTTGAGGACCATATGTCAGACTGGCTATAAGCTAAATATGAAATCCTGGATAAATAATGATATTATATAATTATTATTATTATTATTATTATTACACTTTCAAAAATTCCAAAACTCCTTATACTAGATATTTATAATTATTAAACACTTTTAATTACAACAACAATCTTTCAGAACGCAACATTCATTTTAATGAGCAAAACAGTGAAAATCTAAAATTCTGCTAGACTAAGTCATGTTATTACCGATATAGAGGATCTTACATGAGTGACTGTGTAGTATTGATTTTAAAAACGAGTTGAATACAATGATAGGATACGAGGCTCTGCCGAGTATCCTATCTTTTTATCCAACGAGTTTATTAAAGTCAATAATACAGTCACGAATGTAAGATTCTGTTTACGACATCTACGACTTGATAGTTTCACTTTAATGTTGTCAATTTGCCTTATATATGGCGGCAATTTGTAACAGAACTCATGACGTCGTGTTGCCTTTTTCATGACGCCGGCTAAGTAAGCGACTGTAACGCTTTCGCCCTATAAATAATGCGACACCTTAAACCAAGTTTAACGTTACTCACATGCATTAAGGAAAGCAAGATTTCAAATAATGATAAATAATTAAGGAGTCTGATAGTATGATATACCATGCAAAAATCGGGTTTATATGTTTTACTGTATATAAACACAGTGATTCGATCCTCATTTGCATCTGTAATACACTAGTGTATAACGACTTAAGTCATGGCTTTATTACACTCCAAAAAGCCATTTTATGTGATAAAACGATTGTATTTCCAAATATACCCGAATATAGATTGCTATTAGTTATATATTTTGATGTGAGCCGTGCTCAGATCGCTAATGTATTAAGAAGTTTAATATACAATGATGCAGTAGAGAGCAGGCGGACCCAAACTATCTTTCCACTTGGAAATACCCCCTTAGATATACAAGTGTATAAATAGGTCTATGTATACCCGTATCAATCTTTACATAGCAAATCCATCCTTTTTTCATCTGAGCCATTTTCGTTTTCTAAAATCGGGAATTCAATAATTTCATGAAACATTTGTTTTAGTTCTGCTGACCAATAAGCTACATGTAATGGAGTTATTATTGTTAAACGCTTATATTATGTAAAGGATACATTTGTGAAAATCGAGAGCACAAATTCATTCGTTCGCTGCTGTTAAAACCACAGAATAAGAACGTGTTTCTATTCAAATATATCAGTTGCACCCTCTTCAAGTCGGGGATGGACGATATCAACTATATTTGCTGGATATTGATTTTCAAAAGTACATACAAATTATATACCCTGTTTTAGTTCATATTTCTGTGCCTACACCACTACAAGTTTTCAATTATGTAAACAGGAAATATGTTAAGTTATTGTGGTCAAGAAAAACACCTAGAGACTTTGTTTTCAACCGTAACATTCAAACTGGTCAACAACAAGCTAGTTGCTGTCAAAATAGCTTTAGACTAAAAGAAAACAAGTTGTTTCAGCTGTAACAATATACACACAGTTTTACTGATGGAGATTTCAAATTATAAAACACGGACTACGTTTGATCCGACAAAGTCATCTACATGTATCATCTCCGTCCGTCTCAATGCCATAATGCTTGGGTGTCTCGAAAAAACATGTATCTATCTCAGCCGCTATTCAGATTGAAACACACTGGCCGGGGTTTCCTCCAACCAATCAACCGCATCTTTACAGCTTCATTTCACAATACACTTACCGGGTGCATTACTTAGCATGATCTCACTTCCTTCTCGTTGGCACGATACACATACTTGATTTGATCCTATTTCTGTGCATCATCTTATGTCCTCTTCATAAAATACACTAACTGTGTGTGTACAGACTTATCGTTCACTCAACTACCTAAGTCTTCTCCTAATGCACATATAGAGTTTGCTACCACTAACCGTACATTCAGCACCGTCCATCTCTAAAACATAAGCCACAGAGCTAGTTAGGCCTGAGTTATGGCCCACAAATCTCCTTTCGTCGATACTGAATTAACTGGTCTTTCTTTACTTACCTTCCGTCGACACCGAATAAGTCTGCCATGACTTACGGACTAAATACATACTTACATATACACTGAATTCGTCTAGTTAGACTTACCGTCCAATTACCTCCGTCTGTCTCCATGTCACAATAAACAGACCGGAGTTGTTCAGAGTCAGGGAGAGATACGTTATACACACCAGATGTGGCTTCTGGGGAAAACCGTAGAATGTCATTACACTCATTTACTGTAAATAAGAAAGAGGGCTGATGACATTAATTTTCGAGAAATGTGACTGATTTTACAGCACACATGCATACTTTTGACGACTTACATCATATGACATATACACATGTCAGCATTTACTAATTAATAATGGTGTTTACTATTACTGGTTAAAAATATACAGAACATGAACATTTGCAAAGTAAACACAAATATTTATATATCTAGACGATATTTGTTGTTTTGGAGTGAATAGCTAGTTTTGTTTCATTGAGAAGTGTGAAAAGTTTATATTTTCACAAATGCGAAGCATGAGTTAAATTACTGAAGTTTGATCACTTCGAGATGGAATAAAATCTGCTATTCACGACAAAACAACACATATCTTTTTATTTTATGCTTTATAATCAAAGTTTACTACAGTATGCAGAAAACTAAATAAAATTTGACGACGTCGTTGGCTTAGTATGATAAAATTACTGTTTTAAATTCCGCATAACCATTAAACTACTTAACATATTTAAATAATCTACGACTCATGTTCTTAGTTAATTTATTTCCAATCCAATGATATAACTTTTATAGCAACTTTCTGAAAAAAGTATCTTTTTGAAAAAAATGACCAACTGATATTTTTCACTGTAAATGACAACAATTCTGAAATACACGGTACTTGACCAGTTTTATAAACAAGAGAGCCAAGATGGCCCTATATCGTTCACCTTAGTATTAGCTCATTATCGAACTTCTTCGAAATCTCATGGTCATATACAATCTGTGCAAGTTTGGTTAAGATTGTTCAAGAAATGAGCATCTGTTGTGTTAACAACATTGATATAAAGACACTGACAAAGTTTGGTAAAGATCAAAAACAAAATGAAGGTGCTAGAGTGTAACCCCTGGGGCATGGCCAAATGTGATCCCATGTACATGTAATATATGAGAACTGTGTGCCTTGTGGTTTCAGAGAAGGACATATTTTAAGTTTTTACCCTATTCAAGTCTATGTAAAACTGTGACCCCCTGGGCGGGGCCAAATGTGACCTAGGGTTACCATTTGAACAAACTTGGTAAAGGACCATAATCTTATAGTTAATGCAAAATATTAAACCTATGACTCTTGTAGTTTCAGAGAAGAAGATTTTTGATTTTTTTCCTATATAAGTCTATATAAAACTATGACCCTTGGGGCGGAGCCAAATTTGACCCCAGGGTCACCATTTGAACAAACTTAGTAGAGGACCAATAAGCTGATGCTACATGTAATACATGAAAGCTCTGTGCCTTGCAGTTTTAGAGAAGAAGATTTTTAAAGTATTTTCCTATATAAGTCTATGAAAAAAATGCAAAATCCCAATATACAAATTTGGACCCCTAGGGCAAGGTCAGTTTTAACTCCGGGAACTTCATTTGAACAAATTTGATAGTCTAGGCGTTGGCGATCATTTTAAAAGAAAAACTGTCGAGATCTGTCTAGCGGTTCTAGAGTTTTAAGGTTTCGACTATATATGCTAATGGCGGCCATCTTGGATGTCAGCTGACCTAATTTTAATAAATCTAAAAATCATTTATCTAGGAGTCGCTTGAAGCAAAGGTTAGCGACGACGACGACGGAAGACGGAAGGACGACGGACGAAGAGTGATCCCAGGCACAGGTGACCTACCTATAGCTCAGTTTCTTATTTAGATCGTTTACAGTCGAATGATATATATTAAACAGTTATTTTCTAAACAATTAAAAAACACGTTTTTGATATTGAAATAAAGGTAGTTGCGGCAGTGAAAAACTTAAACTCTATATTTCACACGTATCAAATACCTTTCATACCATTTTTATTTCATTGCTAAAATCACTTTTTCACTGTTAAGCATCAAATAAATATGGAGTTTGAAGGCAACGTCATTTGCAGTTAATTTAATTGTATGTGATAGCATCAAGTAAAAATGAAGCGTCCTCCAACTTTCAATGCAATATGTAGTGAAACTTGAATTAGTACTGCATGTTTGTTGATCTGAAGGCATACTGTTCCGAACAACTGTTTCAGGATTAAAGGAGTATGACAGGACAAACATAAAAACATACTTGCTTTAAGTAACTGACTAACTATTGGGTTCGTCATCGTATATATAATTTCAATTCTGAGTCGCGATTTTCAATGAACATTAATTTCGATTGAATAAATCCGAGAGGTAGGGTTGGCCATGTAGGGTGTGATAGATAGGGTGGTACAATCAGGTTGGGACAGAGTTACATATGTTTAAACGTTTGGATGAATATTAGTTGAATTTTGCAAAATTAAATACAAATTAAACGCGAAACTATTCCAAGTGATAATATTTAATTAGTGTATGAACACATGAATTTTGAGGGATTTCCTTGATAAACTTGTTCTTAACAATCTTAAAAGTCTTGACCAGAAAGAATGTTTCGATGCCCAATTGAATATCACTCAGAATTGTTATGAATAATCACTTTATAGCTACCTTTAAAATCAAACAGAATAGTTTCGGATTAAACAGATTTAATGAAGTTCAGTGCCAAACTATTCTAAGTGACACTTGCATATATAAGTGTTTGAAAACTAAGGGCCTGGTAATTATATTGTATACATTTGTACATAGTAGCTACTATTGGATAAGTAATTATGAATATATACTGTTCACTAATTATAAAACGGTTTTATGCTTCTCCTGTAAAACTTTCGAAATTACACGTGGCATAGTTTCACGTAAAATTCACGTTATATACACACACATCTTAATTTGAGATAATTATATTTACATTTACATTTGTTCACAATTGTTGCATTCCTGTGTCTTATACTTACATTGGTTTTCACAAAGATACCATAATAACCTGCTTGACAATCGCATCCCTGATCGACACACTGTCCGTGGGTACAATGCAACTTACAGACTGAAGAATAATATAGTAACACAAGGCGGATAACAGCCTGATGAATACAAGAGTAACACGAGCCTACAACCTGGTGAAACTAGCAAAACACAAGGTAGCTTACAGACGGATAAAAATAGTGTCACACAAGGCAGATTGAAGAGTGATGAAAAACATGGAAACACAAGGCAGTTTACAGACTTATGAAACTAGCAAAACACAAGGTAGCTTACAGACGGATAAAAATAGTGTCACACAAGGCAGATTGAAGAGTAATGAAAAACATGGAAACACAAGGCAGTTAACAGACTTATGAAACTAGCAAAACACAAGGTAGCTTACAGACGGATACAAATAGTGTCACACACGGCAGATTGAAGAGTGATGAAAAACATGGTAAAACAAGGCAGTTTACAGACTTATGAAACTGGAGAAAGACAAGGTTGCTTACAGACGGATAAAAATAGTGTCACACAAGGCAGATTGAAGAGTGATGAAAAACATGGAAACACAAGGCAGTTTACAAATTTATGAAATTAGCGAAACACAAGGTAGCTTACAGACGGATTAAAATAGTGTCAAACGAGGTAGATAGCAGACTAGTGAAAAATATAGCAGCAAAATGAAGCTAACTGGTGAAATATAGATTAACACAATGCAGCCTCCAACCTGGTGAAACATATAATAAAACAACACACAAGGTAGTTTACAAACGGATAAGAGTAGTGTCACAGGAGGCAGATTTCAGACTGGTGAAAAATAGGGTCACAGAAGGTTAAGGAAGCTTACAGACTAGTGAAAAATATAGTAGCCTACAGACTGGTAAAAGTAGTGTAACACAAGGAAACTTACATACTGGTTAAATACATTAGCACAAGGCAGCTTACAGCCTGGTTAAAAACATAATAACACAAGATATCTACCAGACTGGTGAAACAATAGAAAAGCACATACCAAGCTTCTTCAGATCCTCTAAGTCTTCCGCCATATTCGCTACATCCTTCTTAGTCCGTTGTACTGCCCTCCCAGCACGGCATGTGCTGGCGCAACATAGAAGTACAATGGACAAAACAACTGGCTTCATGTTAACCTTCGACTTTGGAACCTGTTTTATTATAAGAGTCATCGTAAATGTGTTAGTCTACTTCCAAAATTGGGGTTTAGTTTGTTTTTTCTACAAATAGGGTTGAAAAGCTAATTTCACTTAAGAGCTTCAGCTCCTAAGGCATATGTAATATTTTTTTCAGAATGATGTGTATGACCGTTAACATGATGTAGCCCTATTGTCAAAGTAGATATAAAAATCGGTCAACCACAAACACACACAGAAACAAAGAACAACTTTAAAGATGAACAAGCAGGCAAAATAAGACATAACACACACATCAGGGTTGACAATAGGGCTATCGCATCGGAACGGTCAGTAGCAAGAAAATGCCACATGGGGGTTCAAACCAGGTTCTAGGGACAATGTAAATAAAGATATCCACGCCAGGTTATAATCTCCAACAAACAATAACAACAGGCAATATAAGTAAAACACATACATGATCATGTATATGTTATATTAAAAGTACAGAAAGCCACAAAGTCAGTACTCAGTACTCAGTGATTTGGCAGAAGCCAGAGCAACAATAGAATAAACCATTAAGGGTACGACAAGACAATATTTAAGACAAAAATCAAACGCTACCGTCCTATAAGGATTTAGGTAGACGTCATCATAGGGTCCACAATCTGCCCGGTCATCGCACAATCAAAGAGGAAAGTATAGTGGCGAACTGTAAATCGGTCCACCACTAAACATTCAGTGCGTTGCAAAATGATTGGGTCATAACCTCTTTTGGTAAACTTTTTAACAAGTTTAATAAAGTTTGTACAAATATGATAATGACCAAGGATCTTCCGAAGTTTGCAAATCACATCACCATGTAAGTCAGGCTATGATATTTCTTGTCGCAGAAGAGTTCTTAAATTACTTTTATATTTTAAAAGTAGATCAGGGTTACGATAATAACATTTTTCGAAGGTGCTTTGGAAGTTTATGGTAACGGTAGCCCTGCTGGAGTAGCTTTTTAAATATACAAATATTACGAATATTTAAGTCCTTAACACGGCTACAAGCTCTGGCGAAACGAATAAGTTGAGAAACATAGACCCCATAAGAAGTAGATCCGGGAACATCCCCATGTAAATGTGGATAATTAAAAAAATAAAATCACATCTCTTGTTATAGATTTTTCTAATTATTTCGCCATTTTTAATAGAGAGATGTAAATCAAGAAAAGAAGCGACAGTATCAGAAATGTTAGCTTTGTTCAGTTGAAGTTCTTTAGGATAGATAATATTAACCAAAGTAGAAAATAAAGGATTGTCAGTGTTCAACATGCCATCCAAATACCGAGAGGTGTCATTAAAGGCTTCAATAACATCTGCCTGGGTATCGGATGAAAGACTCAACATGACATATCTTTTATAGCAGTATACGAATATATCTGTGACATCCCACAGGGATAACAACACTTTGTCTATAAACGGTAGTTCCTTACCTGAGAAAATAGTATATAATAGGAAAATGAGTGCTTCCCAAACTTCTTGGCAAGTCCACATAGTGAAATTGCCTAAATTGCCGTTAGTAAAACCCGCTTTATTATTGTTACAGGCCAAAAATGTAGTTTTTTCTCTAGCGATAATTTTTGAATAAGAGCAATAAGCTTGTCTTTGATAAAGTGATGTGGTAGGGTTTATATTGTGTAGAGCAGTGATAAGTACTTATAGATAAAACTTTACGTTTATTGCAAATTTGATCAAGAACATCTCCCTAATTTGGGTTTGTATTATAAAGAAGGTTTAGGCTTCTTTGACTTAGGTTTAAGGGCTAATTACCTCGTTAATTAAGACAGTAATTAAGCCCCTAATGCATTTAGATCATAACACCCAAATGTGGGTCCGGACGGCTATATATATATATATATCTGTGAACTACCAAGGAGAGACAACCTTCGGACATACTACGGCAGGGCGCCTAGCTATGTCGAGATACACAGAAATCAAGCGTATGCATTCAATTCCTTAAAATTAAAAGGATAGCTGCAACACACGCTGATGAACTATATCTCTACAACATAACCCACTTGTCTGGAGGCACAATTAACATATAGACACATACATACATACAATTACAGCTCATATGAGTGGGCCACATGTAAGCATTCAACCACACACAGCTATATTGATACAGTGACAATGGAATGTGCCGGATCTTGGGGATACTTTGAATTCAGTAAATATATTAAAGAGAGATAAATTGAACTTTCGAAATTTGGGATCTCGTAAGTTTTATAAACTGTAGCACTGTACAAATGTTTTTTCCCCATCTATATATATATATATATTCTTTACCTTCGTCAGATAACGGAGACTTTTTACGAGCTTTTCTGAAGTCGAATTGAATTGAATTTCCTCCATTTACATCTCGATACAATATGGAGAATGGACCTAGAACCTTCTAACCAGCAGAACTGCAGAGTCGCTGCAAATTCTATAGTAGGGGCAAAGGGGGAGTGGGGAGTTCTACCCCTCTGCATTTAGCGGGATTTGTAGTGGTTGTATTTTACCCCGGCAACCACACGGGGATTTTCTGAAGTCGAATATTGCTTGGTGTAAAACAAAATCTATTCAGAAAGTTTTAGGGAAAATTGGAATATAAGTCAGCATTAATGTAACAAGAGATGTTCTTCATTTGTTGAAAATATTGCTTCATTATTATATTTCATAATCATTTATACATTGCGTACGAGTATTCATAAAAGGCCACGCCCATTGGTGATATAATTCACTGTCTGATATGTATGGTCGTAGGTGTATTCATAAAATGCCACGCCCATTGATGATATAATTCGCAGTCGGATATGGCAATACAATGATGCAGGTGTATTTATTAACGGTCACAATCCCTGTATATATAATTCGCAGTCGACTATTTAAAAACACTGATGTAGGTGTATTTATTAACGATCACAATCACTGTATATAAAATTCGCAGTCGACTATTTAAAAACACTGATGTAGGTGTATTTATTAACGGTCGCGATCACTGCAGATATAATTCGCAGTGTCTGATATGTACGATCGTAGGTATATTTATTAACGTTCGCGATCACTGCAGATATAATTCACAGTCTAATATGTACGGTCGTAAGTGTATTTATTAACGTTCGCGATCACAGCAGATATAATTCGCAGTCTGATATGAACAGAACAGATTTTTATTGAGTTATACAAACGTATCTCGTCAAACATATGCAAATATATACAAATACAAAACATAACATGACAGGTGAACACTGTTGAATGTCACAATTGCAGAAATTTCTTGTGACAACATATGATTTATCGACTTCTTCACGGATACCTGTTTCAGGTACTACCAAACAAATATGAATATACTGATATCTATACATATATTCTAAAGTCTGTATCGCCACTACAGAGGATGAGCGAACTAATTAATTAAAAATCATTGAATTTCTTAGATTAAAACATTCTTCAATATACTTTGCCGAATTTATCAGAATTGTTGTACTGTTTGCCTGCAATAGCTGTAAAAAATTATATACACTTGTGCGACGATAATATTATGGCTTTATATATTGTTTACGAATACCATCATACAAGTGTCAAACTAAAATAAAGTGGTATTCGTCTTCAATATCTCTAGAATTACACATTAAACAGTATCGCTCATTTCTATTTTTTCTATTTCTGGCATATCTACCTGTTTCTATTCTAAATGAATGAGACGATAGACTTAATCTAGACAAACACGATCTTAAGGAAAGCGACAATTTATTCAAGCATGTTTCGTAACCAAATTTTACCTTGAAATGTCTATACATAACTAAAACCCGGTTATCTATCAAATCGCTATCCCCATTTGTGAATAAAACAATCGACTACTCTTTGCTTAAAAACTTTGTGAAATGTTTTAAAATCAATACCTGCAGGGTTATTCTATGCATAGACAAATCCATAATTATCAAGTAACGTCTTAACACCTCGCGCCCAATTATTTACACCTTTTTTACACGATTCAACTAAATCTTTATACACAGTTGATAATATAACATTATCAGAATTAACCACCTTGCACCAGTATTTAATGATTTTAGCATATCTTGATTTGGAAGGGCACTGCCTTATGTGTATTTATTAACGGTCACGATCACTGCAGATATTATTCGAAGTCTGATATGGAACGGCACTGCCGTAGGTGTAGTTGTGAACTGTTTAGATTCGCAATACGAAACTAGAAATAAATGCACGAAATATAGTGTCGTACGTATATCCGTAAACGGTAACTGCAGTTAGGGTTTAACCTACTTTTCAATCAAATCAAATCAACCCGCTTTTCAAATTGTATATAAACTTATTTCATTAGAACTCAAATTATGTCTGTATTTTATTTATTGTTCAACATGCATTGCGTCATAAGACAATATGGAACACTGGGATCGCGGGAATGTCCATTTGCATATTAACGCCAACGTTCATTAAATTGTTGAAAATTAGCTGATACACTAATTAAGTAACCATTTATCAAATGAAATTTTAACAAAAAAACAAACAAAATTCGCTCCCTACGGTCACTTTATTTGGGTTTCTATTTTGTTAAAATACCTCTTACTAAATACTAATACATGACATTCGCAGTCTAAATATGGAAATACATGTTTGTATACAATATACACTAAGTAGCGATATAATGAACTACTGACAGCTATATTCACTGGAATAAATTAAAGATATTAATGTAAAGCCACCAACGCAATTATTGAATGATATTACCAATTACCTCTCATAATAATACTTTCATATTCAATGGGTAATACTAATGTTCGGGCGCTTGTTTCAGCCATAAGATTTTCAGTGTTTGACATGACCATTTTTAACAATAAGTACATAAATAATATATTATATCAGTAGATAAATACAAATAACCTAGTTTTTGAAAATTAGAGACTCATCTCATTTGAGGTTTGTAAATCAGAAAAGTTGTAAGAAAAGAAATGTATTTTTAAATGTTAACAATCTGTTTCTACATAACAATTTCAAATGGTCTTCTGTACTAAACGGAAGCGTCTCCGTGACCGAATGGTTAACGACGTTGCGTTGTTAACCTTCGCCTCTCACCGCTGTGGGTTCAAATCCCACTGGGAACCCGACTTGGAAGTGAGCAAGTGTCGATTCTTACGGATGGCGGGAGGTGTATAGTACTGGTTCTACGCAGGAAAATATGGTGGTCTGCCTCTACCGCAAAAAAATCGTCCGTCATATATAACCTAACATGTTTGCAAAATGACGTAAAACACCATACAAACAAACAAACTGTACTAAACGTTTAATATAACACATATTACATTATTATCATACTAGGTGAAATTGTCCGTGATACGTTTTTGTGTTCCTTTAGAATATACTCCTCAAAATAAGTTAAAGGGACACATGGCAAACTTGATTTTTTGAAAACTCGCGGCGTCCCGTTAGTTTTTCTAAATAACATGCATTATTTCAATCATGATTAATAATTATAAGAATAGTATAAACCAAATTGTTTTTGTATATTACTGACTTTTGATAATACTACACCAATAATATGTTTCAACATTTGGTAAAATAACATAGAAAATTGAAAACACAAACGTTTATTTAATGATATGCAAGCCGGTTTAAAGTCAAAATGTTCCTAATAAATAGGTAGAGACGCTAATATTGAAGGTAGGATAGACAATGTAGAAGGAGCCGAGTGTAACAGTTCCATTAATTCTGTGGATATTAAAAGTCAAGAAAATGTGTCGAATGTTCAGCGTTTTGGAAACGTTGTTTCTGATGCCGATATTAAAGCAAGGATGGAAGAGGGTGTGCCTAATAACACGCGTAAATCAACATACTGGGCCAAACATGTTTTTATGGATTGGCGAAGTTCTCGGAACGAACGTACACCTGAAGAAATTGTCCCTGAATTGGAAAGTTTTACGATTTATTGTGTTAATAAATGGCTCATTCGATTGATGTTGGAAGTAAAAAAAACAAACGGTGAACTGTTCCGGCAATATATTTGTATATACCTTCCAGTGACTTGCTCATAATCCCAGAAATAATAAGAGTAAATATATTGATAGATGAAACTATTCCACCCCTCTTATCTCAAATCCTAGATTCGCCCCTGGTTTTAAGGAATCGAATGAGAAAAATATCATGGACCGAACGGGGCACCGGAGTGTTCAGGGTGTTCGGAAGTATAAACGACCATCGAGTACACAACTTAAAGACATTTCAAATGCGCTTGAGCCATCAAAATCAGTTAAGATGGAGTGTGAAAAAAATGTGGACAACTGTGAAAACATAGTTCCCGGCAATGTTATGCCCGGCCTAAGCAGAAACGTACTGTGTGTTTAATTTTGGTAACTCAAAGCTTCAAAAACGTTTTAAATTGTTGTTCCCGATCGTTTGAACGTGTTCTCAAACTCTTAATACGTCACAAATGTGTTTTAATTCTGCGGCTAGAAGCTATAACTGACTTTGTGACATTTAAAGTTATAAATGGACGGTTACATTTTATATTCTAATATATATATAATTATTTCTGATTTTGTTAGTTATTTAATTTCTCTAGTTCTTTTGTTTTTGTTTGTAAATAAAAAATGTCTTGATGTAAAAAAATAAATATATTGTGTTATCAGTTGAACAGATAGTTTATCTTCCTTTTTATATTACATACTAGAAACTCTTTGAAGTATGTTCAAGCTGCTCTACTAGTCGAAAGTCAGGTGAGCTTATGCGATCAAGGTGTGTTGTCCAACGTCGTAGGTTAATGGATCTGTTTATATCCACAGTTTTAACCTGTAGCTGCTATGCAAAGTCTATACTCGGTAAATTATGTAATATGTCACAATAGCCGAAAATTATACCATAGTCTGCCATCATGGTATAATTTTCGGTTATTGTGAAATAGTCAATACTTTAACGAGTATAGACTCTGCATAGCAGCCATATGTTAATTGTTATGTGTAATATTGGATTTGGGCAGTCATTAACTTCGTTTATGTTCTCTTTACAAAACAACGCATTCAACACACACAAATGGTCATAACCAGTGGAACTGGAATGTGTGTTTATAAAACACGAATGCCCAGCTTTATCTCTATCGATGTGAGTCACAAAAAACAGTTCAATACAGTGGGTAAGTAGGTAGAAATAATTCATTCTGGCTTTCTTTTAGTAGGAAATTTGTTGCTGTTGTTTTTGAAGTGAATATCATATTTCCTTTCATCGAGAAATAAGACATGTTTATATTTTCACAAAGGAGAAGCATTAGTGAAAATATGTAATTTTGATCACTACGAGATGACATAAAATATGTTATACATTACAAAAGTTAGTGTTTAGTTTATGCCTTATATAATCAAAGTATATTTTCGGAACCTAATAGGTAGAGTATGTAATTTATTGTTATTTTACCTCACAGTAACTTCTAAAATATTTAACCAATTTCAATAAACTACGACTCATGTTCTTATTCAATAAATTTGTAATCCAATGCATTGATATTCATACGAACTGTCTGAAGAAAAAATGGCAAATTGAAAGTGCAAGTGTAAATGACAACAACTTTTAAAAGTGTTGAAATCTTTTCTAAAACTACAGCTCATTTTCCTAGAAAAAGTATTTGCTTTAAGACAATTTGCAAACAAATGGTATACATTAAACAGTTATTTCCTGAAACAAAGTCGTATTTGACAGTGAAATAAGTAGTTCCGGCACTGAATTAATAAAACATTTTATTTTACACTTATAAAAATCCAGTTTTATTGTGTTGTTTTAATTCACTATTTCATTTCTAACCATGAAGTTAAAAATTATATTCACTAGAAACTGAACTAATGAGTGAAATAAGTATATGGCAAAAAGTAACCTGACTTACAGCCTTCAATGTGAAGACACTGTTGCATACTTTGTTTTTGTTTCTGATCGTTTTATATTTTAGCTCATTCTTTGCATATGTTGTAGGATGATTTGTCATGCTATGTTCATATAGTTCAACTGTTTTACACCGTATATTACCTCTCATGAACATTGTCAATACAATCGAGTCTTTTTCTCTTGGGATCCATTTTTCAGCATTAATTGGCATAGACGCGTTCGTTTTAATATTGTTTGACCTCTGTACAAACGTTTCTCTTGGGGTCCACTTTTCAGCATTTATTGGCATAGACGCGTTTGTTTTAATATTGTTTGACTGCTGTACAAAATCGCCCGATTACAAATCAGTTATGTTGTCCGTTGGGATCAGCAAGCCCGATATGTATAGTTGAAGGTAGAATACCGCTTAAGCCGATGCCAGGGTGTGTGGGAGGTGTTGCACTTTATTGTAAGATAACTTTTTATTTCTGTTGAAAATACACATGTTAAACATATATCATATAATGTGAATATTAGTATAGATGTACATGCCTATTAATCCACCACGGATGTTTAATAGTTATCAGGTTATTAATAGTTGCAATTCAATTGCTGATTACTTTAACTTAGTGGAGCGCTGTGGTCTAGTGGTAGAGCGTTGGACCCATGATCCAAAAGTCGTGGGTTCGATTCCCGTCATTGCCATATGCGTTGTGTCCCTGAGCAAGACACTTTATCTGCATTGCTTAGTACTGGTTCTACCCAGGAAGACATTGAGAGTGATTCAAATTAAGTTCATAGAGCTTTCGTTACAATCGATTTAAAATAAATAAGTTTAAACTAACTTAGTTTGTCTACCACAGACTTGAAATAAACAATGACATAGATACCCGTTGTTTAGTTGCATACATTTCAGTTGTAAGTGTCTAGGTATAATTAACTAATGTTTATGCTGACCATATATATATATACAACCTTACACAAGAAAGAATCCTTTGAATTTGATAATTACTTGTAATGCATATGTTAAACGCAAAATGAGAATATGGATGTGGAGGATCTTATGGCTCAAATCATTTGCTTCTAAATAAAATGAAAGCAATCAAGTATGTTTAAAGTGTTGATGCAACGTGTGTTTATATCCTCATTTTCTATCATATGTGGATTAATATCCGTTATATTTAAAGCATCATTCAAATATGCAAATGCCAATACTAGCAATACCATGAACTGGTAATTTATTCGCAAACGGTCTGTGTAAATGATTGTTTGTTGTATATTTGGCAGATGACAGGTGTTCAGGATAATATTTAATAATAATATTAATAATAATAATAGATAATTAAATCTAGTTGTTTACTATATCAGTATATTACTTTAATAGATATGATTGAAGGATGCAAATGTAATTAGTAGTAGCATTACACGTGATGCATTTATTGAGCAATTTGCGTGTTTGTTATTTGACAGATGTTCTGTATTTGATTTATTTTGTTTATACAAGTATATACTAAGGAATATGACTCCAAACCAGTGTCCCATGCTTGTATAAAGAGATCATAGGAAAATCTCTAAAATATATTATATATGCAATGATGCCCAATTTGACCAGTTATTAAAAGCATTATTATCTGCGTCGCGGTTTATTTTTTAACCGGATTGGGTAGCCAATCCTACTTATAGTTTGGCGATTTCTGTCTGTCCGTCCGTCTGTAAGTCCGTCTACGCGTTTTGTCGATTTGGTTATTTTTTTCTCATTTCTAATTTCTCAGAAACAAATTGTCGGAAAGCTTTGAAATTTGGCACACATGTTTGCTGTATTTACACAATGTTCTATGTCAAATCAAAGTACTGCGTACTGTTTGGCGAAACCATTAGTAAGCAAATGGTTTTGGCATGTTCCTATGGTTAATATTGAAGATTGTATGATGTTTTATGATTGTTATTGGCGAAGTGATTCTTGTTATATGTTATAGATCTTTATCCTTATCCACTCAGCAAGAGGCCGCTGAATCCTCGCCTGAAGTGCATGAGTAAGGGTTGTATAAAAATAGTAATCGCCATGAACTTTTTTTTTTAAAAATGTATTTTTAGCTGTGGCGGCCGTTTTGAATTTCCGGCCGAACTGATTTTAACATAAGAACCAACTTAACATCAAGAGCAACATGCATGTAAAGTGTCATGCACATCCATCAGTTTTTTTCAGAGTAATCGCCACAAGTTTTTCCTGTATAGCTATATGTAAACGAAGATGGCGATGTTGGCATCTAGTCGAAATGAATTTTGTGTATGAACAATTACATGTCATGCCAGTCATTTTAGTAAAGGCTAAAAAACAATATTACTTATGCTTTTGGAGAAGTTGTTGCCAAAAACGTGTATTGTGTAAAATATATTTGTAGCTGTGGCAACAATCTTGAATTTCCGGCCGGCTTGTTCTTTGCTAGGACCAACGAGACAGCAAGAACAACATTCTTGTAAAGTTTCATGGAAATCTTAAAGTTGTTTCAGGGAAGTAGTCGCAACAAGTTTTTCTTATATAACACAATATTAACAAAGATGGACGCTGGCTGCCATGTTTGACAACGAATCGAAATGAATTCTGATTAGAACCAACTACATGGCATGTCAGACATTTTGGTTTACTGTTCCAAATCAATAACACTTATGGTTTTTGGGAAGTGGCCGGCAAGTAATTGTATTTGTAAAATATATTTTAAGCCGTGGCGGCCATCTGTAATATCCGGCTGATATATATTACTAAACATCAAGTGCAACATTCCTGTTAATTACCATGAAAAATATGTCAAGTAGTTTCAGAGGAATAGTCTACACAACAGTGCTCCAATAAAATTAAAATTGAGGAATAGCCCAGGGTGAGTAGATTTCAAAAGTTCAACTGCACTGACTTAGAAGTCCTGCCATGACTGAAAAGACACTTGCCCTTATTTGTTTAACTTGCCCCGAAATTGTTATTACCAACGAATATTTTCCAGTACAAATGTTTTGTCGTTATTGAATATTTCGCTTTTTTTACTTTGTTTTATTAATAATTAATTAATACTACATATGTGCTTAGAATCAAACAATAAGGTTCTATTATCTTTTTTGTTCCTTTTACCTATCCATTGCATCATATAACAAAAACAACATTATTTTCTTTTACATTTTAGGATCACGCCGCAAATCACGTCAAAACCCGTACCGTGTCCCGAAAATTAAATAATCCAAAACAGGTCCGCGTGGCGCGTTCCCGGTGATGTTTTCCTACTGAGCAATAGTATTGATCATCTTCGACGCTTGATTGTAAATACAAACATTACAAGCGTCGCAAACATCTAGACAAATCGTCGGACTTAGATACTGCGTTCAGTAAAATAGGTCTGGTCTTGAAAAATATGGTAACATCCGCGTGGGGCGCTAACACTATGTATCCGGTCTATGAGCGATAGCATATGGCTGAAAACGGTTATACCGTTTTTGCCAAAAACATAGCTCTGTCATGTATTTTACTTGAATCATCCCCACTTTTCACTTTGATTTTTCAGCTGGAAACGTGATTTCACAATCCAGCGTTTTCACGACTTTTGATGCTTCATTTTTTTATAATTTTTATAATATATAATTATATTGTGTCTATCTATAACAGACGAATAAAACAAACAAGCATATGACATGTATGACATTAGAAATAAATAGGTTTCAAAACACTATCTTCCTTTCCAAGTCCCAACACAAATTCATACTTTGTGCAAAACATTCTCAAATTACGTAGACACTTGGTGTATATTTTTATATTGATAAACCCCTTAGGCAATTCCGGAATCGTCGGGCATTGGAGACATTGGAAACAATTAGCAAACGCTAACGTAATTTAAGGATTTATATAGACGTCATTATAGGGTCCACAATCTGTCCGGTCATCGAAAAATCAAAGATGAAAGCATAATGGCAAACTGTAAATTGGTCAACCACTAAACATACGAGTTACAAAAGAATAGAATCATAACCTTTTTTGATAATCCTTCTAATAAAGGCTGCATGAAGTTGATTATGACCAAGAATCTTAGGAAGTTTGTAAATCATATAACCACATAAGTCAGGTTCTCAGAAGAATCCCTAAATTACTTGTTTTTCAAAGTTTGTGGTAGCGGTAGCTCTGATGGAGTCAGGCGTAATTTCACAAAGATTACGAATATTAAAGTCTTCAACTCGACCGCAAGCTCTCAAAAGACGAATACGTTGAATAAGTTAAGAAACATAGACCCATAAGAAGCAGCTCGGGGAGCATCCTCATCTAAGTGGAGATAATTAACAATATCAAAATTAAAAGCATCTCTCTTGTCATGAAGTTTTCTAACTGTTTCTCCCTTTTCAATAGAGAGATATAAATCGAGGAAAGAAGCGAAATTATCAGAACTCTTAGCTTTGTTGTGTTGAAGTTTTTTAGGATAAATAATAGTATCCATAGTAGAAAATAAAGGAATGTAAATGTTTAATATGTGATCCAGATACCGAGTGGTGTCATTCAAGGCTTCAAATATATCTGCCTGGGTATCCGGTGAAAGACTCAAATTGAAATATATTTCATAGCAAAAACTAATCTAGGACAAGATGTGCACAGTTTATTCCCATAGTGATACCTACAATTTTAATTGAGCACAGCAAACTAATCTTAGAGCTGTCAAAATATTTAGTACAATATATATGATCTTCAATGGCAGTAAAAATAAAAATTAAAAGTGTGTACATGTTTGGTGGAATGCAGGCATTTCTTAATTTTGAATTTCTAAACACAAAGCTTCAGAAGCAGCATAAAACAATGTATATTGTTAGTGTTGCTTAACTATGATTTTGTAGAAATACCCAATGAAATCAAATTAAAGAACGTTTCTGTTGTGTTTTTGTACTTTAATGCTCTATGTGTATTTATAAAACTAGTATACAATGCGAGATTGGAATTTGCCGAAAGCGATATATACACAATATACTGCAGTCTCGGTTTGGAGTCTGCAGACTGTTCATGACCGGTAGTGAAAGAAAAGTTTGCTACCTTTCACGCCCTCTAGCCACGGGTTGAGCAGAACTCAGTAGTATTGTAATTGTCAACAGTACAGAAATTTGAGCCATCCCGAAGATGGTATGCATATGACGGTGAACTTAGAACCTTCGATTAAGTATCTTCATACCATTCGATGGCCAGCGGCGTACGGTCCCAGTTTATAACAAAATGCTGTGCCCTAAACAAAAATAGTGATCGAAATAAATGAAATGGAATTTAGTTGGGAGCAGAGTTTATGAAGCCTACGTATCACAAGTATTAATCAAATGTCTAAATGTTAAAGCAGACAACATATACTAAGATTGATACAAACAATATTCAGATCCTTTAAAGGCTGGAGAAGTGGATCACCTATTTGAAATTTCAGTAGGAAAACAAAAGTATTTCTGAAAGTACCACTCAAATCTGTATAGAAATGTCGGGCACAGCGATCTCCAAAGATCGGATTGAATAACAGTTCTGAATAAACTATGATCGAGGCTGGCATATACCATATATGCATTTATTTAAAAAAAATGTATAAGGTATAGCCATTTAGTCGCCACCACATGTTAATCGAAATTTACAAAGTATGATGATGGGATTAGTCTTCACGGCAAGTCAAGACAAATTTACAAAATATTTACAAAATAAGATGAATGTATTACATTATTTTAACACACGAATGAAATCAATCTCTTACTTACCTTCTGACAAAAGGCAACACACTGTCCCAATAACTACACTTCGGATAATGATAGTAGATTCAACACTTCCAGTTGCACGTCAACGAAGAGACAGCACTAGCTGTTTGCAGCTCTTTATTAAGGGAAACACATGTGAATAATCTAACAGTATTGATCGAGACACTGCACATTTCACTAACAAATAAAAAAAGCACTGAAGGTATTGAGAGGCGTATGTTTGTTTGAAAGAAGTTGCTTAATAGTTAGCTTTACTGGCCACTGACCAGCCGTGTTTATGCGATAGCGCACTGTACGCTGGTGCAGAAGTCGACAGCACTGTCTTTGCTCGATATGTTTTGATAATTTTTTATGCTTCCGTAACGCCAAATTAGTAATTTCTAAACCTTTAAACAACTCTTTTTCTCAAGAAGCGCACTTTATGTTTTGACAATTCTGTTTTAGAATACATCGCTAAATACTAAACTAAACTATCATGTTTGTAATTTGGGTCTCCCCGGAGTCGGAAATGGCCGCGCCCAGGGTGCCCACATTTTGCATATTGAGATTTCTCAGGTTTAACATAGATATATATTTAGGGAAAATGCATTTTCATCTTTTTCTCTGAAAGCGCGGGACTAATTTTGGCTGCAAATAATACTTCTGTAATGAATACTACCTTTGTCAATCAGACTTTCAAAGTTGCCGCTGTCAATAAAAAGCCAACTCACTTAACTTCTCACGCACTGTACCATAGCTATTGATATATTAAATAGATGTGTTAGAATTGTTTGCTAGGTACTATACTATCAAATTTGTTGTTTTTATTTTTGTGTCTCCCTGAAGTCATAAATGGCACCTCGATTTGTACCTGTATGTAGAGGTTTTACGGTTAGCATATCCGAAGATTTATATGGAGAAATCGTTTCATTATTTCAACGTAGCCTACTTCATCCGTAGAGGGTCTGACACTTGATCATGATAGAATAACACCCCAGGAGTATTTCTAGCCGTGTTATATTCAAACAATGAGGTAGCACTAAACAGTTATTCAAGATGGCGTCCAAGATGGCAAAAAAATGTGATATACAGTCATAATATCTGTTTTGATGCATAGCATTAGTACCAATAAAGATATTTTTCTAGGAATTTACATTTCTTGGATTGTTGATATCTTAGACATACACAATATCTCATGCAGTATTTAGTAATGTATGGCAAAGTTCAAGGTCAAAGTCAATCGAAGTCAGGTTCAAAGGTCAAATATGAATTTTTTAATGCCATCATATCTTAAAACATACAAACAGAAATATGTAGAAGGTTTGACACTTGATCATGTTAGAGTAGGAATATTTCTAGCCCTGTTGTAGACATGAATTGTGGTATCACTAAAACATTATTCAAGATGGCGTCCAAGATAGCCGCCAAAGTGAGATATTGTCATGGGTTTTACTTTGTTGCATAACGTGTACCATAAATATATTATTATATGAATTTACAAGTATGTGTATCTTAGATAGACAACTTATTTCATTTAGTAATAAATGACAAAGTTGAAGATCAAAGTCAAGTGTCAATGTCGAATTTGATCTGTGTTGGTGTATTCCTGTCTTCACAGAGATCTGTAGGAAAGTTTGACAGTTGATCATGTTCAAGTAACATCGATATATTTCAAGCCCTGTTATATTCGTATATTGAGGTAGCACTAAACGTTATTCAAGATGGCGTCCAAGATGGCCACTACAATGTGATATACAGTCATTATAATTGCTATGTGCATTACATTTGTACCAATAAAGGTGTTATTATGAAAATGTACAGGCATGATTATCTTAAAAAGGCAATGTGTTCAATGTAATATTTAGTAATATTATACCTCATTTACATAGTCCACTCTTTGTTTAAAGTGACGTCATCCGGTCCATAAACTTGCATATTGACCGGCCCCGGTCCAAGAGCTATAATTTCGGACGTGTGAAAAAAACGACGTCAAATTTAAATAAAACATCAAAGTAATGTTTTAATTTGTTGGTCAGATTCGGTATAATATAACAAATAATTTATGGTGCTTCGATCAATATGCAGTTTATGGACCTCAGCACCATACATTATTTGTTAAATACATATGACAAAGTTCTATGTCATTGTCAAAGGTGAAAGGTCAAATTTTAGAGTTTTTTATGTTTTCTCTGTTTATTTTAAAACAAACAAACATAACATTGCATAAATTATGCATACATCTAGAATAGACTAATATACCACATATCAGACCTATGTTAAAGCGCAAGCTCACATTGGAGGTTCAAATGCCATATAAACAGGTGTAATGAATCTGCCAAGATAGTATATAAGAATATGTGTATACATCATAACATCTATTCCATACTACCTGTCCATGTCCTAGTCTGAATTTTAAAACCCAGTCAGGGGTTAAATACATGGAATAATATTAGAGATGTGTCTGCTGTTTTAATCTATACCGATATAAACACGATTCTTAGAGTTATATATACCTTTACGATGTGATGACAAAACCCAGTTGAGTAATATGAAGAAAAGGCAGAAGTGAATTGCTGAGTTAAAGGGACATTTGGACATGAAGATGTGAACTGTCCGCAATGCACGTTTCCAGACTAGTGATTTAACAATAGCCCCTTTGATATGATGTTTAATGCTGTATGATGTAGGACGTAAAGTTTCAATTAGTTTGATTCCTTTGACAAAACAGCCAGTATATCATACCGGCTGCAGGATCCCTTACATTTTTGGAGACTAGTCTATGTGTACATGATTGTTGCTAAACTAGTTTTACTCTGATGCCTCGCTGTTTGGCGTTAACATTTCAGTTGTATACATTTCAGTTGTAAGTGTCTAGGTATAATTAACTAATGTTTATTTTGACCATATATACCATATATACAACCTTACACAACAAAAGAATACTTTGAATTTGATAATTACTTGTAATGAATACGTTATGCGCATACTGAGAATACGGATGTGAGAAGTAATATTTTTTAAAATGCACTGCATTATCGGAATTCTCAAAATGCGCGATTCTATTCCGTAATCGTCCGAATGGACAAAGCAGAAATAGTTTGGTTCAAGTGTTAATTATAATACTGACCATGCTGATGACATTGGCCTTTACTAATGATGGAGGAACTTATGGCTCAACCATTTGCGTCTATATAAAATAAATGAAAGCAATACTGTATGTTTAAAGTGCAATAATAGGCGTGATGCAACGTGTGTTTATCTCCTCATATTCTAACATATTGGCATTAATATCCACTATTTATTAAATATCAAATCAAATATGCAAATGTTATTACTAGCAATACCATGAACTGGTCATTTATTCTCAAACGGCCTGTGTAAATGATTGTGTTCAGTAGTACATTTGGCAGATGACAGGTGTTCAGGACAATATTTAATAATAATAATAACAAATAATTAATTCTAGTTGTATACCTTATCAGTATATTACTGTAATAAGTTTGATTAAAAGATGCAAATACAATTAGTAGAAGCTAACACCTGATGCATTTATTGAGCAATTGACGTGTTTGTTATTTGAGAGATGTTCAGAATTTGCCTTATTTTGTATATACAAGTATATACGAAGACATAAGGAAGGGTCCCATGTTTGTATGAAGAGATTGTAGGAAAATATTATATATAGAATACCCAATTTGACCCGTTATTAAAAATATTATTGTCTGCGTCGCGTTGTTTTCCACCGGATTGGGTTGCACATTCAGGCTTATAATTTGGCGTTTTCCGTCTGTCCGTCCGTCCGTTCGTTCGTCCGTCCGTATGTCCGTTTACGCATTTTGTCGTTTTGGTTAAAGTATATGGTTGTTTTGTTTTTACTCATTGATAATTTCTTAGAAACAAATATTACATTTTTGGAAAATATAAAAGGCAAACAAACCGATCCATGAAAATTGCATTTTCCAAATGTAATACCTCGTCTTCTAGTGCAATTAAATACTACTCTTTCAGACTTACACGACTTAAACATATTCAGAGCATATATGTATTGCCTTTTCCAGATAGTGCACTCGTAGTAACACCACCTGTTATTGCGGGAACACCTGTAAGTGCATGAAATGAAATGGGGGTTTACGTATAAGGCATATTTTGAGGTTATATTGGAAAATCAATAGCAGAGTGAGATGAGATGAAGGATAAAGAATTCTGGCATATCGGACAAGGATGCCGTCCATTGTGTCCGTCGTTGTCATCCGCCGTCTGTCAACTTTTGTCTTGATAACACGATATGGCCTCCATTATGAATGAAAACTCGGATAAGTTTGAAAAATAGCCAGATCAGATTAGTTTCACATGAGCTGATTTTGTGAACACTCTAGCACCTACATTTATTATTTTATCTTTACCAAACTTGCAACGATTGCTAATAGCAATAAAAGCTGAGACAAGTTCGAAAATCAGTCAGATCGTATTAGTAACACCAGAGTTATGGCGTTTTTTTTCTCTGAAAAAGGTAATTTGCTGCCTTGTGACCATTCTAGCACCTTCATGTATCATTTGATCTTGATCAAACTTGCATAGATTGTTTATATCAATAAAAACGCGGGCAAGTTCAAAAACTAACCAGATCGGACCAGATGAATATGTGTGCCAAGTTATTTTAAAATCCCTCAAGCGGTTCAAGATATATGGAGCGGACACGAAAGATAGAGCATATGACATCCGATCTCTAAGTGTGACCTTGACATTGAACGAACAGGGGTGGAAGTTACACTATGCATGTCGTCTCGATATGGTGAACATGTGTGCCAAGTTATTTCGAAGTCCCTCGAGCGGTTCAAGGGATATGGAGCGGACAAAAATATAGTGCATATGACATTCGACCTTTAAGTGTGACCTTGACCTTAAACGGACGTGGCTGGAAGTTACGTCCTACAAGTTGCCTCGATATGGTGAACATTTGTGCGACGTTGTTTTAAAATACCTCAAGCGGTTTAAGAGATATGGAGTGGACAAGATTTGTGACGGACAGGCAGACAGACATACAGACAGACATAAAGACAGACAGATAGTGTGAGGGTGGGGGGACATAATCACGAGAACGTAACGTAAATATTGCATTTTAATAAATATCACTTAAAGCAAATACAATAATATGTGTTTTAAAAATAAATAATGTTTGATTCCACAAGTATTGACTGTTAAATATTGTTTTTTGTTTGTAACGTGTCATGTGTTCTATTCCTAACAACGTTATTGCTCATATACAAACATGCATCTCGCCAATATTTTTTTTTTTTTTCGTTCTAAAGGTACAATTCTGAGATAAAAATCCAGCCAGATCTGACCATTTATGCTGGAGTTATGGCCTTTGATATTCTGAAAAATGCTTTAATTTGGCCTCGATAACACGACATGGCCTTTATTTTGCATTGGATCTTTTACAAACTTTACCAGATTGTTAATATAAATAAAAGCTCAGACAAACATGAAAACCTGCAAATCGTATTAGTAACACCAAAGTTACGGCCCTTGATTTAGTTACAAATGCTCCAGTGTGCCTTATTAAGACGATAGGCCCTTCATTTGGCCGGATTTAAATGAAACTTTTATGGGATGAGTAGTACTAAATTTAATTAAGCATATCGTCAGCGAGTTCCGGTTGAATGATTTCTCCTGAACGTCTGGCCTGTTTTCAGGAAAACGTTGCAGGGATGATCAGTACCAAGCCTAGTACCAAGCATATCATCACCGTGTTCCAGCTGAAAGATATTTGACGGAGATATGACCCTTTACAGTGTTTGATACACAAAGTTTGTCCGGACTAGTTCTCCTGAACCCCTGGCCGGATTTCAGAGAAACGTTTCAGGGATGATCAGTACAAAGCCTAGTTGTATATGTCATCACCGTGTTCCGGTTGGAAGATGTTTGACGGAGTTATGGCCCTTTACACGTTTTAATCTCACACATTGTCCGGACTAGTTTTGCTGAACCCCTGACCAAATTTCAACGAAACATGACAAGGATGATCAGTACCAAGGCTAGTTGTGTATATCATCACCGTGTTCCGGTTGAAAGAATGTTGGCGGAGTTATGACCTTTTAAAGGTTTTACTACACAAAGTTTGTCCGCACAAGTTCGCCTGAACCCCTGGCCGGATTTCAGAAAAACGTTGGAGGGATTATCAGTATCAAGCCTAGTAGTGCATATCATCACCATGTTCCGCTTGAAAGAGTTTTGGCGGAGTTATGGTCCTTTACAAGTTTTAATACACAAACTGTTCGGACTAGTGCTGCTGAAACCCTGGTCGAATTTCAAAGAAATTTTGCAAGTATGATCAGTATCAAGCCTAGTTGTGCATATCATCGCTGTGTTCCAGTTGAATGATTGTTGGCAGAGTTATGGCCCGTTAACGGTTTTAATACACTAACATTGTACAGATTAGTACTCATGATCCCCTGACTGGATTCCAACGGAACTTGGCAGGAATTATCAGTACTAAGCCTAGTTGCGCATGTCATTGCCATGTTCTGGTTTAATGTTGTTGTTTTTTGACAGAGTTATGGCCACTTATATACAAACTTTATCCAGACTAGTTTTCCCGAACCTCTGGTTGGATTTCAATGAAACTTGGCAGGAATGATCAGTACTAAGCCTAGTTGCACATATCGTTGTGTTTCGGTTGAATGCTATTTGGTGGAGTTGTTGCCCTTTAAAATGTTTTAATACTCAAACTTTGTCCGGACTAGTTCTCCTCAACCATCATACGGCTTTCAACAAAACATGGTTGCGTTCATATCATTGTCTTGTTCCGGTTGTACGATTTTTGGTGGAGTTACGCTGCTTTAAAGGCGTTAATGCATTAGCTTTGTCACGACTTTTTCTTCTGATCTGCTGCCTGGATTTCCGTGAAACTTGGTAGGGATGACCATTACAAATCGTAGTTGCACGTGTCTTTGTCGTGTTCCAGTTTAATGATGTTTGACAGATTTATAGCCCTTTCTCCTGTAGGGTAGACATCTGTTTTTACTTAAAACAACCCCAAGTTCTAATTTAGTATGGCTATTTAAGGAATCGAGGCACCTCGTGAGTTTTGACCGCCTATATAAAGGAGACCCTCTAGCTATTGTATACAATTGTTGTGCCTCGAGTCCCTAAATATTATTATTAACCATTACAAATTTGAACGAGAGCGGCATGTTTAAATTGTTAGCATGGTTCAAGCGTTTAAGTTACTGTTGTGGGTGTTGTTTTGTGGGTATTTTTTGCAATGTTTCAAAAGAAATAATGATTGGAATCTTATGAAGACTACCTTTCATAAAAGAGCCGTTTTAGCCAGTAGAGAACCCTCATGCCCTCTTGTCTTTAAATCTACTGTCCCGTTTTATTAAAATGTCATTAGGGTTCTCGTAATAATAAGAGAATATTTCTTATTATTTCTTGAAATAGTTTTCTTTATCAGGCTAGCACGCACGCACACACGCACACACACACACACACACACACACTCAGAGAATTTGAAGTGATACAATTCATATTAATATTTCTTGTACAGTAAAAGAGCGTTGATAGAACTTACTTATAAAAATATCGTCGTAATTTGCGATATCGAAAACATTGCTAAAGAAGTTCACTGACTTGTAATAACTTGATTTCGATCATTGACGTCCTTAACATCGTTACATGTCCTAGCAAAACGAATGATCTGGGAGCTATGGTGAATATATATTAGTGACTATGAGCAAATAACGGATTATCAACATTGAGTATGTCATCCAGATACCAAGGTGTATTATTAAACGGATCAATAATGTCTCCCTGGCTAGCAGGGGACAAACATTATCATAACATATTGTTCATAAAAGATATAATAAAATAAATCTGCGATAAATCAAAGTTAGAACCCATAGGAATACCAACAACCTGGCGGTATTATTCTTATTTTACCATAGGTTAAAATATATAATTGGTGCAACATATTCATCTGTAAGCAATAAGCAAACACAATTTGCTTTATACTATTCTTAGAAGTATTATTAATGATTGTACAAATGCCAGTTGTATACAAAACGGAACGCTGCAACTTTTTTAAAAAAATCAAAAATACCTTGTGTCCCTTTAAACAGAGTATTTGCATGCGCAGAACTAAATGTATAACAGAAATAGTATCTATTAGTTGATATATGTTGTAAAAACACAATTAAGTGGTTTTAATTATTGAAAGAAAGCGCATCAGTCAATTTAAAAGAGATATTATATTTCCTACTAGACCGGAAATGAAATAACCTCGCGCATGCGCAAAGGCAAACATATAGTATGGGTCATACATGTATATATAAGAGACTCAGATGGCTGTTTTGTGTGTCTCGGTATGTAGGCACATGTATATAGGAGAGTAAAAGCTGGCTATTGTCTGTGTCTACGTATGTAAGCACATGTATATGGGAGAGTCACAGATGACTGTTCTGTGTGTGACGGTATGCAAGCACATGTATATAGGAGAGTCACAGACGACTGTGTTCTGTGTGTCTCTGTATGTCAGCATATGTATATAGGAGAGTCACATATGGATGTTCTGTGTGTCACGGTATGCAAGCACATGTATAAAGGAGAGCATCACATGATCGTCTGTGTTGTGTGTCTCGGTATGCAAGCATATATATAAAGGAGAGCATCACATGTGTGTTCTGTGTGTCTCGGTATGCGAGCACATGTATAAAGGAGAGCATCACATGGCTGTTCTGTGTGTATCGGTATACAAGCACATGTATAATGGAGAGCATCACATTGCCGTATGTGTTGTGTGTGTCGGTATGCAAGCACATGCAAAAAGGAGAGCATCACATGGCTGTTCTGTGGTGTGTGTTTCGGTATGCAATCACATGTATGAAGGAGAGCATCACATAACCGTCTGTGTTGTGTGTCAATGTATGAAACACATGTATAAAGGAGAGCATCATATGGCCGTCTGTGTTGTGTGTCACGGTATGCAAGCACATGTATAAAAGAGAGCATCACATGACCGTCTGTGTTGTGTGTCACGGTATGCAAGCACATGTATAAAGGAGAGCACCACATGGCCGTCTTAGTTGTCTGTCACGGTATGCAAGCACATGTATAAAGGAGAGCATCACATGGCGGTCTGTGTTGTGTGTCACGGTATGCAAACATACGTATAAAGGAAAGCATCACATGGCCGTTATGTGTTGTGTGTCACGGTATGCAAGCATATGTAAAAAAGAGAACATCACATGGATGTTCTGTGTTGTGTGTCACGGTATGCAAGCATATGTATAAAGAAAAGCATCACATGGCTGTTATGTGTTGTGTGTCACGGTATTCAAGTACATGTGTAAAGGAGAGGATCACATGGCGGTCTGTGTTGTGTGTCACGGTATGCATGTTTAAGTATAAAGGAAAGCATCACATGGCTGTTATGTGTTGTGTGTCACGGTATGCAAGCATATGTATAAAAGAGAGCATCACATGGTTGTTCTGTGTTGTGAGTCTCGGTATGCAAGCACATGTATAAAGAAGAGCATCACATGGCCGTCTGTGTTGTGTGTCACGGTATGCAAGCACTTGTATAAAGGAGAACATCAAATGGCCGTCTGCGTTGTGTGTCACAGTATGCAAGCACATGTATAAAGGAGAGCATCACATGACCCTCTGTATTGTGTGTCACGGTATGCAAGCGCATGTATAAAGGATAGCATCACATGGCCGTCTGTGTTGTTTGTCACGGTATGCAAGCACATGTATAAAGGAGAGCATCACATGGCCGTATTTGTTGTGTGTCACGGTATGCAATCACATATATAAAGGAAAGCATCACATGGCAGTCTGTGTTGTTTGTCACGGTATGCAAGCACATGTATAAAGGAGAGCATCACATGGCCGTATGTGTTGTGTGTCTCGGTATACAAGCACATATATAAAGGAGAGCATCACATGTGTGTTCTGTGTGTCTCGGTTTTCGAGCACATGTATAAAGGAGAGCATCACATGGTTGTTCTGTGTGTCTCCGTATGCAAGCACATGTGTAATGGAGAGCATCACATGGCCGTCTGTGTTGTGTGTCACGGTATGCAAGCACATGTATAAAGGAGAGCATCACATGTGTGTTCTGTGTGTCTCGGTATGCGAGCACATGTATAAAGGAGAGCATCACATGGCTGTTCTGTGTGTCACGGTATGCAAGCACATGTATAAAGGAGAACATCACATGGCTGTTCTGTGTTGTGTGTCACGGAATGCAAGCATATGTATAAAGGAAAGCATCACATGGCTGTTATGTGTTGTGTGTCACGGTATTCAAGCACATGTGTAAAGCAGAGCATCACATGGCTGTTCATTGTTGTATGTCTCGGTATGCAAGCACATGTATAAAGAAAAGCATCACACGGTCGTATGTGTTGTGTGTCACGGTATGCAAGCACTTGTATAAAGGAGAGCATCAAATGGCCGTCTGTGTTGTGTGTCACGGTATGAAAGCACACGTATAAAGGAGAGCATCACATGACCGTCTGTGTTGTGTGTCACGGTGTGCAAACGCATGTATAAAGGAGAGCATGACATGGCCGTCTGTGTTGTGTGTCGCGGTATGCAAGCACATGTATAAAGGAGAGCATCACATGGGCGTATTTGTTATGTGTCACGGTATGCAAGCACATGTATTAAGGAAAGCATCACATGGCCGTCTGTGTTGTGTGTCTCGGTATGCAAGCACATATATAAATGAGAGCATCACATGTGTGTTCTGTGTGTCTCGGTATGCGAGCACATGTATAAAGGAGAGCTTCACATGGCTGTTATGTGTGTCTCGGTATGCAAGCACATGTATACTGGAGAGCATCACATGGCCGTCTGTGTTGTGTGTGTTGGTATGCAAGCACATGTATAACGGAAAGCATCCCATGGCTGTTCTGTGGTGAGTGTTTCGGTATGCAAGCACATGTATGAAGGAGAGCATCACCTGGCCGTCTGTGTTGTGTGTCACGGTATGCAAGCACATGTATAAAGAAGAGCATCATAAGGCCGTCTGTGTTGTGTGTCACGGTATGCTAGCACATGTATAAAAGAGAGCATCACATGGCCATCTGTGTTGTGTGTCACGGTATGCAAGCACATGTACAAAGGAGAGCACCACATGGCCGTCGTTGTTGTGTGTCACGGTATGCAAGCACATGTATAAAGGAGATCATCACATGGCTGTTCTGTGTTGTGTGTCACGGTATGCAAGCACATGTACAAAGGAGAGCATCGCATAGCTGCTCTGTGTTGTGTGTCACGGTATGCAAAAACATGTATAAAGGAGAGCATCACATGGCTGTTCTGTGTGTCTCGGTATGCAAGCTCATGTATAATGGAGAGCATCACATGGCCGTATGTGTTGTGTGTGTCTGTATGCAAGCACATGTATAAATGAGAGTATCACATGGCCGTCTGTGCTGTGTGTCACGGTATGCAAACACATATATAAAGGAGAACATCACATGGCTGTTCTGTGTTGTATGTCACGGTATGCAAGCACATGTATAAAGGAGAGAATCACATGGCTGTTCTGTGTTTTGTGTCACGGTATGCAAGCATATGTATGTTTGAGAGCCTCACATGGCTGTTATGTGTTGTGTTTCACGGTATGCAAGCATATGTGTAAAGAAGAGCATCACATGGTTGTTCTTTGTTGTGTGCCACGGTATGCAAGCATATGTATAAAGGAAAGTATCACATGGCTGTTATGTGTTTTGTGTCACGGTATTATAGCACATGTGTAAAGGAGAGCATCACATGGCTGTTCTGTGTGTATCGGTATACAAGCACATGTATAAAGGAGAGCATCACATGGCCGTCTGTGTGTATCGGTATACAAGCTAATGTATAATGCAGAGCATCACATGGCCATATGTGTTGTGTGTGTCTGTATGCAAGCACATGTATAAAGGAGAGCATCACATGGCTGTCTGTGCTGTGTGTCACGGTATGCTAACACATATAAAATGGAGAACATCACATGGCTGTTCTGTGTTGTATGTCACGGTATGCAAGCACATGTATAAAGGAGATAATCACATGGCTGTTCTGTGTTTTGTGTCACGGTATGCAAGCATATGTATAAAGGAGAGCATCACATGGCTGTTCTGTGTGTATCGGTATACAAGCACATGTATAAAGGAGAGCATCACATGGCCGTCTGTGTTGTGTGTCACGGTATGCAAACACATGTATAAAGGAGAGCATCACATGGCCGTCTGTGTTGTTTGTCACGGTATGCAAGGGCATGTATAAAGGAGAGCATCACATGGCCGTGTTTGTTGTGTGTCACGGTATGCAAGCACATGTATAAAGGAAAGCATCACATGGCCGTTTGTGTTGTGTGTCTCGGTATGCAAGCACATATATAAAGGAGAGCATCACATGAGTGTTCTGCGTGTCTCGGTATGCAAGCACATGTATAAAGGAGAGCATCACATGGCTGTTCTTTGTGTATCGGTACATGTATACAACACATGTATAATGGAGAGCATCACATGGCCGTATGTGTTGTGTGTGTCGGTATGGAAGCACATGTATAAAGGAGAGCATCACATGGCTGTTATGTGGTGTGTGATTCGGTATGGAAGCACATGTATAAAGGAGAGCATCACATGGCCGTCTGTGTTGTTTGTCAAGGTATGCAAGCACATGTATAAAGGAGAGCATCATATGGCCGTCTGTGTTGTGTGTCACGGTATGCAAGTACACGTATAAAAGAGAGCATCACATGGCCGTCTTAGTTGTCTTAGTTGTATGTCACTGTCACGGTATGTACATGTATAAAGGAGAGCATCACATGGCCGTATTTGTTGTGTGTCACGGTATGCAAGCACATGTATTAAGGAAAGCATCACATGGCCGTCTGTGTTGTATGTTTCGACTTAAAAAATGTGCATATTGTAAAATTAAAACATTTAATAGGTAATTATAAACAGGTTATCACATATTTTCAGTAAAAAATGTTTTTAAATTTGTTTTTTGTCAAAATATCCATTATAAAATTCCTGCTAATATAAGTTTTCCCATCCCTTAATGGAACTAAAGCGGGACCACGTAATGTAAACACTCCAAAATGATGTTTGTTGTCTTTATGTCAGCTATTCATCTCACACACTTAATATTTTAATTTAAACATAATGGTATCTTTGTTTTGTTTTTGCATCCTAAACACTCCAAAATGATGTTTGTAGTCTTTATTTCAGCTATTCATCTCACACACTCAATATTTTAATTTAAACATAATGGTATCTTTGTTTTGTTTTTACATCCTAAACACTCCAAAATGATGTTTGTAGTCTTTATTTCAGCTATTCATCTCACACACTTAATATTTTAATTTAAACATAATGGTATCCTAGTTTTGTTTTTACATCCTAAACACTCCAAATGATGTCTCTTGTCTAGGAGCACTTAATGATGCACTGATTGATAAGCCTAGAACTGTTCTTGTATCCACAGGGTCAATAACACCATTATCCCACAATCTGAAGTAATAATGTTTGTAATTAATATATATACAGGACCCAGGTCAATAACACCGTCATCCCACCACAACCTGAAATATTAATGTTGGTAATTAATATATATACGACCCAGGTCAATAATACCATCATCCCACAACCTGAAATAATAATGTTTGTAATTAATATATATACGACCAAGGTCAATAACACCATCATCTCACAACCTGAAATAAAAATCTTTGTAATTAATATATATACGACCCAGGTCAATAACACCATCATCTCACAACCTGAAATAATAATGTTTGTAATTAATATATGTACGAACCAGGTCAATAACACCATTATCCCACAACCTGAAATAATAATGTTTGTAATAAATATATATACGACCCAGGTCAATAACACCATTATCCCACAACCTGAAATAATAATGTTTGTAATTAATATATATACGACCCATGTAAATAACACCATTATCCCATAATCTGCAATAATAATGTTTGTAATTAATATATATATACGACCCAGGTCAATAACACCATTATCCCACAACGTGAAATAATAATGTTTATAATTAATATATATACGACCCAGGTCAACAACACCATTAACCCGCAATCTGAAATAATAATGTTTGTAATTAATATATATACGACCCAGGTCAATAACACTATTATCCCACAACCTGAAATAATAATATTTGTAATTAATATATATACGACCCAGGTCAATAACGCCATGGTCCCACAATCTGAAATAATAATGTTTGTAATTAATATACCCAGGTCAAAAACACCATTATCCCACAACTTGAAATAATAATGTTTGTAATTAATATTTTTCGACCCAGGTCAATAACACCATTATCCCACAACCTGAAATAATAATGTTTGTAATTATTATATTTCGACCCAGGTCAATAACACCATTATCCCACAATCTGAAATAATAATGTTTGTAATTAATATATATACATGTACGACCCAGGTCAATAACACCATTATCCCACAACCTGAAATACTAATGTTTGTAATTAATCTATATACGGCCCAGGTCAATAACGCCATTATCCCACAACCTGAAATAATAATGTTTGTAATTTATATAAATACGACCCAGGTTAACAACACCATTATCCCACAATCTGAAATAATAATGTTTGTAATTAATATATATACGACCCAGGTCAATAAAACCATTATCCGACAACCTGAAATAATAATGTTTTTAATTAATATATATACGACCCAGGTCAATAACACCATCATCTCACAACCTGAAATAATAATGTTTGTAATTAATATATATACGACCCAGTTCAATAACACCATTATCCCACAAATTGAAATAATAATGTTTGTAATTAATATATATACGACCCAGGTCAATAACACCATCATCTCACAACCTGAAATAATAATGTTTGTAATTTATATATATACGACCCAGGTCAATAACACCATAATATCACAACCTGAAATAATAATGTTTGAAATTAATATATATACGACCCAGGTCAATAACACCATTATCCCAAAACCTGAAATAATAATGGTTGTAATTAATATATATATACGACCCAGGTCAATAACACCATCATTTCACAACCTGAAATAATAATGGTTGTAATTTATATATATACGACCCAGGTCAATAACACCATCATCTCACAATCTGAAATAAGAATGTTGTAAGTAATATATATATATATACGACCCATGTCAATAATACCATTATCCCACAATCTGAAATAATAATGTTTATAATAATATATATACGACCATGTCAATAACTGCATCATCCCACAACCTGACATAATATTATTATAAAATCAAAAAATTAAAGAAATTCTATTGGATCAAGGATGGTCGAATGATTCCTGCTAAAAAGCCGTATTGACCTGAGAAATGTATATTGACTTTTCATATTGACTCAAAGGCATGGCTAAAATAAAAATGCGCGAGCGAAGGTGAATAGGTACGAATGTACAATAGAATGACGTCATCGGGATTTGTTTTTTTGACAGCTGATGAAAAAATGAAAATAATAGAAAATGGAGATGCCGATAATACTAAAAGGGCAACATTTACGGCGGTAAATTTCTTTAATTTTTTGATTTTATAATAAAACTATTGTTGCCTTTTGAATTCGGTCTATAGATGGTATTATCGACCCGAGAAAAGGCTTATTGACCGCGTCCTCGGTCAATATGCCTTTTCTCGGGTCGATAAAACCATGTATCGACCTCATCAAAAGGCAATAATTGTATAATGTTTGTAATTAATATATATACGACCCAGGTCAATAACACCATTATCCCACAACCTGAAATAATAATGTTTGTAATTAATATATATACAGACCCAGTTCAATAACACCATTATCCCACAATCTGAAATAATAATGTTTGTAATTAATATATATACGACCCAGGTCAATAACACCATTATCTCACAACCTGAAATAATAATGTTTGTAATTAATATATATACGACCCAGGTCAATAACACCATTATCCCACAACTTGAAATAATAACGTTTGTAATTAATATATATATACGACCCAGGTCAATATTCAGTTAAAAAGGGGTGTAATTTAGGAGTATCCATGTTTCATTTTTTATAGACGGGGAATCTGACTGAAATGGGTCAAAAGTTTATGTTTTTTTGTTTTTTTTTTATATTATTTCATACCAGTTTAAAGACGTTTATATCTTTAAGCGGACTTCAGTTCATGTTATGTGTTTTATAAGCTATTTAAAGAAAAAATCATTGTTTTACAAATTATGAGTCAAAACAAAATACTTAAAATACATATCATACAACTATTTTAAATTATATTTAAAATAAGAAAATTAGTTAATGCAAAAATGAGTAGTTAGGTATTTTCGTCAGTGTTCGTTCTCCCTAGTGTTTTATATATTTTTGGCAGTCTAGCACGTTCATTTTATATTTGATCTTTACCAAATTTGGCCAGATTGATATTACTGAAAGCTTGAACTATTTTGAAAACTAGCACCTTCATTTTGTATTTGATCTTTATTAAATTTAGTCAGATTGTTGATATCATTCAAAGCTCGGACAAGTTCGAAAACCAGCTATTTCGTACCAGGAAAACTATAGATTACTGATAAGAAAACCATATTCAGCCTTATGAACATTCTAGCATCTTCATTTTGTATTTGATCTTAACCAAACTTGGCCAGATTGTTGATATTTATGAAAGCGCGGACTGTTTCGAAAACCAACTATCAGATTAATAACACCAGAGTTTAAATATTCTTTTCTCTTACTGAGCATGATTTGTATATTATTTTGTGGTAGGACCAGTACTGTAGACCTCCCGCCATCAGTAAGAATCGATACTACCTCACTTATAAGTCGAGCTCCCAGTGGGATTCGAACCAGCAGCGGTGAGAGGGCGTAGGTTTACAACGCAACGTCCTTAACCATTCGGCAACGGAAACGAGCATGAACAGACGGATACAACCATTTAACCAACATTGGCCACGGGGTCCGTCCCCCACCCCTAGAAAGTTTGGTGTTTTTGTCCGGTGTGTCTAGAGTGGATTCAAAATTCTGGGTTTTTGTAGCACAAGTCAAAACTCGTAGCAAATCAAGTCGTTTACCTTCACTTCTCACACCACTATTAAGTTTCCCAATGCGTTACTGTACAACCTTTTCCAACATCTGAGCTGCAAAACTGGGCAGAGACCTTGTTGTTCGTTTACTATATTCAGTATAGCCCATACCTTTAATTTAAAACAAAAAAAACATGAGTTAGCCAGGTGTTTTATGTTCTCCTCTTATGTATGTGACCCTCATGAAAAATACAAAATGCACAATCTGTCTAGTATCGAGCTGAAGATGTGGTGCTTCGGTCAAACATTTCATGAACTTGAATGAAACCTTATATCAACATGGGATTGTCTGTTTCATAATTATGTACTATTAATTTAGTAACATCTGAGTTATGGTAACTGAATTATTGAAAAATGCTAAATTTTAATTCGTTATCACGTTAACTCCTTCATTTTTCATCTGATCTTGACCAATCGTTCTGGTTAGGATTGTTACTTTCATTAATATCTCGGTCGAAATATAGACACATTAGCCTTTAAACAGCAGATGTTTGGCCTTTGAATTAAAGTTCTCCGGCCATGTTTTGTTTCAAGAACATGTTTATGTTTATTTAAATCGAAATCAATACACAACAATAGATATTTACAATTTACACATTGCAATATCTGTGAACAACAAGAATGACATTTGATTTGATGACGTAGAAAACTTCGAATAGGTAAATTAATACACAGGTAAATGTATTGATCAATTATATGGCACTAGTTGTGCTGCCAGATTGTTGATATTTATGAAAGCGCGTAACAAGTTTCGAAAACAGCTATCATATTAATATCACCATAGTTTAAATATTCTCTTCTCTGAAACCACAGTTACTTACTGAGCATGATTTGTTTGTTTGTATGGTGCTTTACGTCATTTTCAACACATGTAAGTTTATATATGATGGTCTATTTGTTTGTGGTGGAGGCAGATCACCCACTTTTCCTGGATAGAACCAGTACTGTACACCTCACGCCATCAGTAAGAATCGATACTTCCTCACTTACAAGTTGAGCTCCCAGTGGGATCCGAACCCGCAGGGGCGAGATACATAGGTTTGCAACGCAACGTCGTTAACCATTCGGCTACAGAGACGAGCATGAACAGACGGATACAACCATTGAACCAACGTGAACATAGGCCAAGGTGTCCGTCCCCAGCCCTAAAAAGTTTGGCGTTTTTGTCTGGCGTGTCTAGAGTGGGTTACACATTATGTTGCTGTTGTAGCACTCGTTAAAACTCGTAGCAAATCAAGTCCTCTTCTCAAACCACTATTCATTTTCCCACTGGGTAATTGTACAGCCTTTTCAACATCTGAGCTGCAAAACTGGGCAGCAGACCTTGTTGTTGGTTTAATATATTCAGTATAGCCAAGACCTGTAATTTAAAACAAACAAAAAACGTTAGTTAGCCAAGTTTTTGCTTTTTCTTCTCTTCATATGTATGTGAACTTCATGAACAATACAAAATGCATACTCTGTCTAGTATCGAGCTGATTATGTGGTGCTTCGGTCAAACATTTCATGAATTTGAATGAAACCTCATACTAGCATGGGATTTGCTGTTTCATAATTATGTACTATTATTTTAGAACACCAGGGTTATGGTAGCTGAATTAATGAAAAATGTAATATTTTACTTCGTTCTCACGTTAACACATTAATTTGTCATCTGATCTTGACCAGTCTTTGGCAGGATGTTACTTTCATTAATATATCAGTCGAAAAATAGACACATTATTCTTTAAACAGCAGATGTTTGGCTTTTGAATTAAAGTTATCCGGCCATGTTTTGTTTCATGAACATGTTTATGTTCATTTAAATCGAAATCAATACATCATAATAGCTATTTACAATTTACACATTGCAAAATCTGTGAAAAGCAAGAATAAGATGCTATTTGATGACGTAGACAACTTTGAATAGGTAAATTAATACACATGTAAATGCATTCATCAATTATCTGGCAATAGATGTGCTGCTGTACAAGTAAGATTTACATCATTTCCCCGTACAGTCACGCAGTGGTAAAAGTAGTATCTACGTCATGCAAATAATACTTAGTTTTACATACAACTTAGTAGCGGTTTTCAATATACGTTTCTCTCCGAGTCTATCAATAAATGTTCATATGATGTTTAAGTGTTAAGTTTGTTAATAGATAATACTAAAAAAGGGTGGTCGTTCGTCTTCAATTAAAAACGCTATATTTTGCCTCGTTAGCACTCCAGCACCTTCGTTTTTTCACCCGATCTTAACCAAACTCTACCAAGATAATGATATTAATAAAAGCTCGAATAAATCCGAAAACCAGCTAGATCGGATTAGTCAGATCAGGTGATCCTTGATTTGTTGAAAATAATATCGTTTTTTAAATCTAGCTAGTTCAATTTTAATCTGATCTTAACCAAAGTCTACGCGTGTTTATATCAATAAAAAAGTGTTCAATAGGCAGCCATATTTTAGCAGAATTGCAAAGTTGTGGCCTTGGTGGAAGGAAAAGTGCTATTTTTCACTTTGTTAAAACTGAAGGTCCATAGTTTTTCATCCAATCTTTACCAAATTTGTTTAGTAAGGTAAATATCAGTATAATCTGGGAAAAGTTTGAAACCCATCCATATCTGACACATCAATCATTCTCCCATCCTTTCCCCACCACACTCCATTTCCCACCCACTAATAGATATATTAGGGATTTTTTTGTATTTTGTCTTGCTTATTTTGTCTTACGATCAAACTTACCGTAGGTTCTTTCATCAAACCAGAACTCTACCAAACTTCATCAGGAGGTCCTATATGGAAATTTCATGTTTTGCTTTATTAACGCGCTAGTTCTTTATTTTCATCTGATTTTTAACAAAATTGACAACCGTACCGCCGAATTTGTTTTAGAGCATGGCAGTTTTGTTTTTCTTTTGTTTTCCACCAAACGTGATATGCAACGTTTGTCAATGAGATTAATATTTCCCATAAAGATACAAATTACAGTTGTAGCGTCACAGTAATTGGGAAGCAACTCTAGCTACAGTAAACAGTAAATTTCAAAATGTACTTTCTTACTTCCCTCGCTTTAACTGTATTACGTGTTTAAGGGTAGCTTATTATCGCATTATAAGATATTAATGCTGTATAAATGACATGCATGGGCGCCTTATAGGATAATGATTTGTATCAATGACATGTATAAGCGCCTTATAAGATAATGATACTGTATAAATGACATACATGTGCGCTTTATAAGGTACTGATGCTGTATAAATGAACTGCAAAGGCACCTTTTAAAGTACTGATGAGGTATAAATGACATGTATGAGCGCTTAATAAGGTACTGATGCTGTATAAATGGCATGCATGATCGCCATATAAGGTACTGATGCTGTATAAAAGACACTTATGAGAGTCTTATAAGGCACGGATGCTGTATAAATGACACGCATGATCGCCTTATAAGGTACTGATACAGTATATATGGCATGTATTAGCGCCTTATACGGTACTGATGTTGTATAAATGACATGTAAGGTACTGATGTTTTATTCTTGACGTGAGTGAGCGCCTTATAAGCTCGCAAGATGACCCTAGTGGTTGGGACTAACTCATGAAAAAATCAATGTCGGTGACTGCATTTACATAAGTTTAATGCAAGTTTTAAAGTATGATAAATATATATACAATTATCAAGAAAACAAGCGAATACATAGAAGAAAGATGAAAAAGACTTTCTCATGAACGAATACGGTCTCACACCTCTATTATTTTCCCTGTAAGCTGTAGTATTTCTACCACTGGTGGATCGACACCTGCAATCCAGTCTAGTCCATTGCGCCTGCGCCGAAGTGGGTGACGTCACCATTCACCCGCTAGAAGCCAGTTCAAGCTCGACCACCAACCTGTACACACCACTTCGCTACTTGCTCCACGTATTCTCCTCACCGGACCGTTTACTGGGTAAGTATCGTAGTACGGGTACAACAATGGCACTGCGAGCAATTGATCTCCTAGCGGAGGAAGGTATTTATGCTTTTTGCCGCTGTGAAAGCGACTTGTTGCACTCCACGCACTTCTGAGTGGGTGGGGTAATTTGCGTGTTTTGCGCCGCATTTGGGCGCGAAATCTCACGCCACTTCAGCAGTTTACAGCGCTTACAGTATTATTTTCTAGTGTGAATACTTTCCATACTCATTTTATTATTGATAGGAATTGAAAAAACTAAATTGGAATAGTTTTTACTTTTGAATTTTCCCGTTCATCGCCGGCTGGCCTGGCCACATGACCAGGTAACTTGCGGAATGAACCAAAAAGAACTAAAATGGTAAAGATTAAATTACAAATCCAATAGTTAATTATATATTTTTTTCATCAACTTTACAATTCTATTCATCATTTCCAGGTGGCATGTGTAATTCACAACCTTTCACACTTTATAGTGTGTAATGTGAAATCACAATTCCATTCTAGGGAGAGTTACATTTATTTAAATAATTCATTCTATTTCACATATAGTGAATTTTGATTTTGAATAAAATATCAGTTATCTGTGTTGAATGTTTATTTACTAACCTATTTATTTATGCAATAGTTCAAATATCCAGCAAGTCCATATTGTACAGAGATTCACAACACTATAGTGTGAAGCGGTACAATATATTATTTGTATTAATTGCTTTGTTGTATATATTATTCACAACTACGGTGTGAAATTGTTCAATACATTTATTATTTATATTCATTTGTCGATTGTATTGATTATTCACAACTACGGTGTGAAATTGATACAATACGCAACTTTCACGTATTGAATTATAACAAATTCGTGCTGTGTACTCAATACAAGAAAAATGACACAAAATATTCAGATCAATTTTTGCATGGAGGCGGAGTTGAATGAACTGCCGGGTGTTAGAGACAAGATGGCTGAAAGAATCATAGAATTCAGATTTATACTGGGTAACATTAGTAGACAAAACATCAGCTCCAACCCATATTTAAGGGTGACTGAAGAATTACTGGACAGAGTTGACTTTTCTAAAAATAGCAACCTGTCCGTCAATGTGCCAGACGACACAATGGAGGCCCTATCCTCCATGCAAAATTTGAAAGAGGAAAGCGGGGATGAGTATGACTTAGCTGCACAAGCAAGTAATCCACATGTGGGTACGGTGGAGATGGTCAATGTCTCAGACAAATTGGACATTGAAACCACCAACCCGGTTGACGAAAGGGCAAAAGCGTTAAGCCCCAAAAGGTCAAACACAAAAGATCAGCTGCAGGTTATTATTGACAAAGTCACCGATAGCATTATACATTTCGAGGCGTGAGGGGCTAGACCAAAACACGGGGCATAAGTTCGAACTTGAACCGGAAAAAGGTGAGATGCCCAAAGTGGCCATGCCTAAGTTCAAGGAGTACAAACCATCCCCGGGTACTACAACGTTTGAAATGCAAAATGCATTAGATAAAGAGAATTATGCCTGAATTGAAAATACTGATACTGTACTGATTAAGCTTTTAGCTAACACAGTAGAGATTCTGTCAGCTCAAAATCTTAAGAACACCAAGGTCACTAAAGACGCACATAGTATTAAACTCCCGCGGAATTACGAAATTCCCAAAACGCTGAAGTTTGACGGAACCTCGGAATGGGAAATTTTCTTGCGGAAGTTTACGAGCTACACTGATAAGATGGGATGGACACCGGTTATGAAACGGGAGGCACTGACTTGGAGTTTGGAAGGGAAGGCAATCAAGTACTTGACTAACCTTCTAAACAGGAACGAAGCAATTAGTTACGCCGAAGTCATTCAGCGATTAACTAAAATATTCGAAAAAGGACTTGGTTCAGGCACTGATGGCCAAATTTATGTCGAGGTTCAGAAACCAAAAGAGGATCTCGAGGAATGGGCAGATCGCATTTATGACTTGGAGTGCCGCGCTTACAAAGGCCTGCCAGACGTACACATTGCCAAATTGGCAGTAGTGCGCCTCTGTCAGGGCTTAGAAAACAAAGCAGCTGGCCACAAGGTTATACACTCGAGGCCTGAGACTGTTGAAGCCGCCGTAGACGCAATACGGTGGTATCAGTTAAACCAAACTGCCATCTATGGCACTAAGACGGAGCAGGAGCCCGTGAATCCTGTGGACACAATAAGCGAACAACCCAAGGTACAGGCAGTCACGAGCCCAGCTCTGTCCCGTAGAGACTCCTCCCCTAAACCTAGACCGAGGTTGGAGGACAGAGTCTATATGTTAGAGACCAAGATGGACAAAGTCCTGACAATACTCTCGGACGTCAGTATAACGCTTAAAGGCCTAACTGAACAGTCCAGGTTCCGATCACCCTCCCCCACCCGAAACAGGTGCTTCATCATATGCAATGAAGCAGGGCATTTCGCTAAGGAATGTCCAAAAAACCGGAGGGGTGCAGCTCATAACCGGAAATCAGTTTCGTTCATCCAAGACGATGAACATACTCGGGAAAAGTCCGACGATTCTTTAAACGAGTCCGGGCCGGTCCGAGAGGCCTCAATCCGACACCTGCCAACCGAGGCCACATAACCAAAGCTCCAAGCATTCACAAATCAGGCCTAGGGCAGTGTGTGAATAGTAATATTTCTCACATTTCCCAGGACAAGAGGTGTGATAATATGGAACTTTATAACGGGCCTAATCACAATCGTAAAGAGTGTGAAAAGCAGTCAGAGGGGTCGCCTCTCAACCCTATTGACATGCTTAATCACAATCGTAAAGAGTGTGAAAAGCAGTCAGATGGGACGCCTCTCAACCCTATTGACATGCTTAATCACAATCGTAAAGAGTGTGAAAAGCAGTCAGAGGGGTCGCCTCTCAACCCTATTGACATGCTTAATCACAATCGTAAATAGTGTGAAAAGCAGTCAGAGGGGTCGCCTCACAACTCTATTAACAGTCATAATCACAATCTTAAAGAGTGTGAAAACCAGCCAGAGGTTAATAACCAGGGGTGTGAAAACATGTTAAAGGAGGAGAAATTATCAGCTAAAGATTCTCAGAACACTTGGTCCCAAAGCCCTGACGACATAACTGTCTGCCAATTAAGGTATGGGTCTATGTTTCGAGTAGCGGCTGTGGTCATTAGACCGCCTACACAAGCAGTTGTTGATACTGCAGCTGAAGTCAGTATCATTTCGGATTCCTTATTCCTACTGTAGCTAGGGTGTGTGTAGACCGACGACCGGTAATTCCACCTAATTCAGTAGTTCTAATTGACTGTTCGATAGACAATGTACTACCACATTATGTTGTGGAGCCCATAAAAGTAAAGAGTAATAAACTGTTGGTACCTCGCACCATACATACGGGCAATAGAGACCTTAAAGTGTGTATGATTAACATTACCGACAAGTTTATTACCGTAAAAAAAACGCTTAACATTTCTGAGGCACACTTAGCACTGTCACAAGATGACCTTAGTGGTTGGGCTAACTCAGGAAAGAATCAATGACGGTGAATGCATTTACATAATTTTAATGCAACTTTTAAAATATGTTTAATATATATACAATTATCTAAAAAAACAAGCGAATACACAAATGAACTATGAAAAGAATGTTCTCCTGAACGTTTAAGACGTTCTTAGTATTGTTATAAATACTGAATGTCTAAGACACTAAAGTGTTGTTAAAGCTATAACAATGTTGATCTAGCGCGATAACTGTGATGCGCGAGAGCTCATGAAGATGATGATGCGCGAATTCAATGGATGATTGTCATCAAATGCCTTCTGTAAGGGTTGATGACGCGATGCAATGATAGTTAATCTCCACTGAGATTGTGAATGATATTCCTCCAGTGAGGACTGGTAACGGGCCCACCTTGTGTCCCGGGGGTTGTCGTTAGTAAAACCTGGCTGCGCAGGTACGGGGACCGTCTCCACCGCTTGTAACGTTAGTCGTGGAAGCTTAGCTCCACTCCTGGATATCCAAACCTAGATGGCTTACTCCAACCCTGGATGGCTTATATCCTGGATGGCTTATATCCTGGATGGCTTATATCCAACCCTGGATGGCTTAGGCTGTAATTATACATACGTTTTAGATGTCGGTTGACAAACATAACAATCTTGCATAATTACCATTACCCAAACAAATCATTATTCAATCAATATATGTAAGCTGTACTAATGATGAGTAGCAATGTATACATATTCTACAACGCCATGTATACGCTATGTACGTCGCTGTTAATCAATGCCCCTAATACATGTAATATAAACATGATCAAATTACTCATATATTACACTCACTGAGTTATGCATGCACGCATTTATTCTTGTCACTCATCTCATTGTTTACTAATGTTAACAATCGTGTATTACAATCACCGAGTTATACGCCAACGTTAACTAATGCACCTATTATCCACTGTTATCAAATTAATATTGTTTTACAGTTAATGATCAATTACAATAATTACATCTAATAAAGTAACTTCAAAATCATATGCTAGTCTAAAGTTATGTTTGAGAAACATCAATGCTAACCGGATGTCGTAACCGTCAAACAAGATGGCGCCGCCCCCTGAATACAACTATACGATAAAAGTTTGATAAAACTACTAACCACATGTTGCCTGTGAAATTTGCCGTCCAATCTCTGTTCCAACAAAGTACTATCGATTATCCCGGCGAAAGCTAGAAGACAATGGGTTTTATAGCAAACATTACGCCCAAATCATTATTTGCCCCGTTCAGTCCGTGACAAACGTGGCTAAATCTACAGTATTGAATCTACACGCGAGGCCCTTATACAATTTTGCCGTTTAAGGAAAATATACCTATCCGTTTACATGCATTAGCACAAAACTAAACTTATGACACGGCCTCTCTGGCGGCCACTTAAAATGTGCACGCTTTTACGTGTTACATGAATAGATCATGAATATTGTGAAATTGTTTCAACTCGAACAATAGATTTTGGGTGTAACCGATAACAAGAGCTATATACGACCAGTACGCTCTACCCGTGACATTTTGTGACAACATCTCCCCACTTAAAGAAAGTGCTACACTTTTAAAATTCAACAAAATGATAATTAATATTTACACGTTAAGAAACTATTAATTCTTCTGAGCAAATGAGCGACAAAACGTAGAAGCTGATCGCTCAATCGCTTGAGTATGTTAACTATTACTACTGAGGGATGCAACCTTCAGCCAGTACAACGACCGTCTTCCGGAAAACATCCACTGCAGTTATAACCTGACTATAATATGTAATTACAATTTCAACACTATTCTACAATTGTACACTACCCTGTCGTAACATATACTATTATTGTACAATACACTGCAATACACTATTGTATTAAACCGGTCATTATGTGCGGCGACTTAAATAGTCTGCCCCAATATTGTCCTTTCCACGGTCTATTACACCGACTTTACGGTTACTAATAACACTACTTCCCGTCACTACAAGAACTCCAACTTTACACATCGCATCCATCGCATTACCAGTATACTGTTTGCGAAATGGAGTAGGGTCTCTCGTTTCCCTAATCGGCTTTGCTAAAGTGTGCTTAAAGCTACACTGCACTACATCTGTTGGTCTCGACTTATCGGACCGAACAGTACTACACTCAGAGTCTAAACGACTTATCTCTCGTTTCTCTGCTACACTAAGCATGCCCGACATGTCTACATCGGCTGCTGTCTCCTTATCTACACTAGTGGGAGAATATGGGGGACTAGTGTCCTCACTACTGTCTTCCTCACTATCCTCAATAACTGCAACATTAACTACGGTTAACACCCCTTGTTGCACATTATCGGTTCTACTTATATACTCTTTCAGCATATTCGCATGAAAGGTCTTTAACTTTCCGTTTATCTCGATACGGTAATCCATAGTGTTCACTATCCCTCTAACGTAAAACGGACCTTTCCATTGTAATAACAACTTGTTATTGTCGGTCGGGAGTAACAGTAACACCTGGTCATCTATCTTAAACTTCCTAGCTCTAGCTTTCTGGTCATAGTACCGTTTATACTTGGTACTTGCCTTAACTAACTGACTTTGAGCTATCTTACAAGTCTCCTCTAGTTTCTCCTTCAGATCTAAAACATACTGATATGTAGTCTTAACCTCATCACTATCTACTTCACCTGCCCACATCTCTCTAAGAATCCTCATGGGACCTCTAACTGACCTACCGTACAATAACTCAAACGGAGAAAATCCTAAACTCTCTTGTGGAACCTCTCTAAATGCAAACAATAAAGCATTGAGATACTTGTCCCAATCTTTGGGTCTCTCGGTACACATACGCCGTAACATTTGCTTTAACGTCCCGTTAAATCGTTCGACTAACCCGTTACACATAGGGTGATATGGTGTAGTCATGATTTGACGCAAAGACAATAACCTGCTTACTTCAGCCATAAGTTCTGACGTAAACTGTGACCCACAATCAGTCAGCATTTCCTCTGGTACACCTAGCCTACTGAACATATCAACTAATGCCTCAGCTACTCTCTCAGTTTCAATTGAGGGCAATGCTACTGCCTCCGGATACCTAGTTGCATAGTCTACCATGGTTAAAATGTACCTATTTTTCCTATCCGACACTGGAAAAATTGGTCCAACTATGTCTACGGCTACCCGCTTAAATGGTGTATCTATCAGTGGCATCTGACCTAAATGTACTTTGGTCACTCGACCTTTTGGTACTGTCCTTTGGCATACATCGCAGGACCTACAATACCTAGTTACATCTCCACTAACGCCTGGCCAATAAAATTCTGCCAATACTCTATCTGACGTTTTCTTTACGCCTAAATGACCTCCCATAATCGACTCATGAGCTACCTTAAGCACTGTCGTTCTATACTGGGTAGGTACCACTAATTGGTGAAACTGTCTACTACCACTATCTTCAAATTCTCTGTACAATAACCTATTCTTATGTACAAACTTACAACTACCGGACCCTTTACACTTCTTCACTACACCATCCTTGGCCTTCACCTTACAAGGACCTAATGACTCGTCTTGAGTTTGTGCTTCGATAAACTCCGCTTTAGATATGTCTCCTACGGCTGTAGGAACCTTTAATTTTCTATAAGCCTGAGCTTGCTTCTGAACCTGCGCTCTAGTCTCTACGGCATTACTTATGCTACTTCTAAAATCGGACATTACCGGAAGTGCTGAACCATCTATGTTCCCTATCGTTAAATCATACATCGGGTCATCCATACATAGTGCCTCTGTAGTCCCTTTAAAGAAAGGTGTATCTACATCTATTCTCGCTATTGGCACGTGCTCTACCGACTTATTTAGCAACATACACGGTGACTGTTTACCTACCAACTGGTCATCCGTAACTAAACTACGCCTAACTACCACACCTGTACAACCTGTATCCCTCATTACAATTACGTCCGTGCCATTCACTCTACCATCTGCCGTTGGAAGATTTGCATACGGAAAGAGACATGTTCCGATCTTCGTCATTACACCATCCGCTTTTACACAACAGCTACTACTCTCGGTTTTAATAACCGGACTATTACTACCTCTGCCTCTACCTCTACCTCGGTTTTGACCACCTCTACCTCTACCGAAATTCCATGGGTTGTTAAAACCTTGGTTCGGACTACCTACATGGTTGTCCCCTCTACTATTGTCACTAAAATTGTCTACGACAGCGGACACTTTCACCGCTTTCCTACACTCATGTGAAGCATGATTTCCATTACAGTGACGACAACGAATAAAAGGTCTACCTATGTTACCACTATTGCTACCTCCTCTAGAACCCATCGAACTACCTCCACCTCTATAGTTTCCACTCTGGCCTTTCTGTTTATGATCGTCCCCTTGCCTATCTCTAAAAGTTCTGTCTTTCGACACTACATTATGAGCTCCGCCTCTAGCCTCGGCAAACTGATCTGCTTGTGTTGCCATTTCTCCTACACTAGCTAATTTTCTTTCTTTCAGAAATAAGAACAGATCTCTACTACAAACATTGAATAGCTGGTCCCGCAACAAGAAATCTATGAGGCCCTGATAAGTCTGCGCTACCTTCCCTAACTCTAACCACCTATCTAAGTAATTTCTAGATCTACTAATAAACTGAATAAATGACTCGCCTTTCTCAGGCAGACAAGCTCTAAACCGCTTTCTAAAACCTTCTTCAGTTAACTCAAATCTCTTTAAAAGAGCATCCTTTAACTTGTCATAGTCAAGAGCATCTAAACTAGGTAATCTAGAAAATACATCTAAGGCCTTGCCTCTCAATAACGCACTTAAATGAACTGCCCACTTATCTTTGGTCCATTCCTGTAACTCAGCATAACGCTCGAACCGTAACAAGTAACTGTCCATGTTATCTTTGTCAGCATCAAAGTATGGTAACTTCGAACCTTTTAACTTCCCAGAATAACTATCTTTCCCTTCAGTTTTACTTTCCTTACTATGTGTCTTAGCTGCTTCCAACTCTAAAGCTAACTTATGATCAAACTCCTTTTGCTCCCTTTCCATTATCATCTTAGCCTTAGCTAGTCTACCATCTGTTTCGAACCTCTCATGTTCTAACTCTTGCTTCTCCCTTACTATTCTACTTTCATCATCTCGTGTCTCTTTAGCTAACCTGCCTTCTAATTCTAGCTTCTCTTTATCAGCATCTAGCTTCTCTTTAGCTAATCTACTTTCTAATTCTAGCTTCTCTGTGGCTAGTCTACTTTCTAATTCTACCTTCTCTTTAACTAGTCTACCTTCTACTTCTAACCTATCTTTCTCAGCATCTAGCTTCTCTTTAGCTAGTCTACTTTCTTCATCTCTTTCCTGCTTTGCTAATTCTCTTTCCTTAAGTCTAAATTCCCTTTCCCTAGCCTGTTCGTCTTTAACAAATGTTCTAAGCTCCTCTCCAGCATAACCTAACTCCTTACCCATTTCCGTAAGATCCTTTATGGACGTCATGTCTATGGACATTGTGGACTACTAACTACAATAATTACAATACACACGTCACTAATAATTCTACTCACTTAACTACTAATGGTAAGTCACTGTGTCCTCAGTAAATACCTGGGCATCATCATAGGACAAGTTACATACACATTTGTACTAGCGCTAACTACTAACGGTTATGTATAGATAGTATCTAGCTTCCACAAAACATATACACTGCATAAAATATCTTAATTTGATATTGGACATAAACCTTAAACAATCATCGAAATGTGTATAACATGTACATGTATATTTACTTCTCCCTTCAATATAAGTATACTCGAGTGTCACAACATGAGTAGAACGTCTTGTTCGCCAACCTAATTGGATACTATATGTATATCAAGGGAGGTAAAAACAAACACCCAAATTATTGAGCAAAAGTGCCTCAGACCCACTCGTGTAGACCACTGCGACCTCGCGCCAAGGAAAGAACGGACAAAACAACAGTTTGGACTCACCCTACCCTTGTCGTGTCTTGACTTCCAAGCTGTGGCCGTGATCGTCGACAGTCGCCTTGATGGATCAGAGGGTGGTACACAATTCTAAAATAATAAGTAGAGATTTAGTATATCATAATAAAGATCACTTATTGATTCTTTCCCTCCGTAGTCGCCCAAAATCCCACTTCTGACACCAGTTGTCACAAGATGACCTTAGTGGTTGGGCTAACTCAGGAAAGAATCAATGACGGTGAATGCATTTACATAATTTTAATGCAACTTTTAAAATATGTTTAATATATATACAATTATCTAAAAAAACAAGCGAATACACAAATGAACTATGAAAAGAATGTTCTCCTGAACGTTTAAGACGTTCTTAGTATTGTTATAAATACTGAATGTCTAAGACACTAAAGTGTTGTTAAAGCTATAACAATGTTGATCTAGCGCGATAACTGTGATGCGCGAGAGCTCATGAAGATGATGATGCGCGAATTCAATGGATGATTGTCATCAAATGCCTTCTGTAAGGGTTGATGACGCGATGCAATGATAGTTAATCTCCACTGAGATTGTGAATGATATTCCTCCAGTGAGGACTGGTAACGGGCCCACCTTGTGTCCCGGGGGTTGTCGTTAGTAAAACCTGGCTGCGCAGGTACGGGGACCGTCTCCACCGCTTGTAACGTTAGTCGTGGAAGCTTAGCTCCACTCCTGGATATCCAAACCTAGATGGCTTACTCCAACCCTGGATGGCTTATATCCTGGATGGCTTATATCCTGGATGGCTTATATCCAACCCTGGATGGCTTAGGCTGTAATTATACATACGTTTTAGATGTCGGTTGACAAACATAACAATCTTGCATAATTACCATTACCCAAACAAATCATTATTCAATCAATATATGTAAGCTGTACTAATGATGAGTAGCAATGTATACATATTCTACAACGCCATGTATACGCTATGTACGTCGCTGTTAATCAATGCCCCTAATACATGTAATATAAACATGATCAAATTACTCATATATTACACTCACTGAGTTATGCATGCACGCATTTATTCTTGTCACTCATCTCATTGTTTACTAATGTTAACAATCGTGTATTACAATCACCGAGTTATACGCCAACGTTAACTAATGCACCTATTATCCACTGTTATCAAATTAATATTGTTTTACAGTTAATGATCAATTACAATAATTACATCTAATAAAGTAACTTCAAAATCATATGCTAGTCTAAAGTTATGTTTGAGAAACATCAATGCTAACCGGATGTCGTAACCGTCAAACAAGATGGCGCCGCCCCCTGAATACAACTATACGATAAAAGTTTGATAAAACTACTAACCACATGTTGCCTGTGAAATTTGCCGTCCAATCTCTGTTCCAACAAAGTACTATCGATTATCCCGGCGAAAGCTAGAAGACAATGGGTTTTATAGCAAACATTACGCCCAAATCATTATTTGCCCCGTTCAGTCCGTGACAAACGTGGCTAAATCTACAGTATTGAATCTACACGCGAGGCCCTTATACAATTTTGCCGTTTAAGGAAAATATACCTATCCGTTTACATGCATTAGCACAAAACTAAACTTATGACACGGCCTCTCTGGCGGCCACTTAAAATGTGCACGCTTTTACGTGTTACATGAATAGATCATGAATATTGTGAAATTGTTTCAACTCGAACAATAGATTTTGGGTGTAACCGATAACAAGAGCTATATACGACCAGTACGCTCTACCCGTGACATTTTGTGACAAGCACATACTGTAATGCCTGTTCCAGATGAACTTTTAAGTGGAACAAATAACGTACAGGTGCAGAAGGTCAGCATTAGCCCATTTATCTGTAATGTTCCATCAGTCCAGTGTCAATCTAAAGGCAGAAAAAACCGAAGCCTTTACAGAATTGATAACTGAGTTTCAGGATGTGTTTGCCAAGGATGAGTTTGACTTGGGTAACTTTACTGAAATTCAGATCATAGTGATACTGGAGATGCCAGGCCAGTCAAACTTAAGGACTCACACCACTATTATCTCCCTTGAATACTCCTGCCAGATGAAGGAGGTAGATTAAAAAAAAACAAGTTCGCTTTTCTACATTTTACAGGATACATTGATTTATCTTTACCAGGTTCTAAATCTACAGCATTTTAGGAAGAGATCCCAGAAAAATGCATGTTGATATAAGATTTCTAGCTAATTCTGCCTCATTTTACACATCATGGGTCTAATCTCCACGGGGTTGTATATTTGTCTAAATTTTGATAGGTGTCACGCAAACATGAAATTAAAAAAAGTTCAATCTGGTAAATATTCGTTAAAAGTTAATAGCATGCAGATATTGGATCAATGAAGAATTTAAGCATAAATACATGTTGCAAAATCTTTTTTATTTCTATGCCACGAACAAAAACATTACAATGGGACCCTATGGAAAATTAATTGTGGTGTGAGACGTTAAGATGCGTAGAACCCCTGCCTGTTTTGTTTCGGAGGAAGAAAATAATTTAGAAAAAATGTTGAATGCAGGGGTTATAGAACCATCAAATTCTCACTGGGCGGCTCCTCCAGGGTTAATAATAAAAAGGGATGGAACTGTCAGATGGTGTTTGGATTATCGGGCTCTGAACAATGTCACTATTAAGGACAGTTTCCCGGGATAATAGTAGATTGCATAGACACTTTGGCTGGTAACAAGTGGTTTTCCAAATTGGATGCAAACTCAGCTTATTGGTAAATACATATAGCTGAGAAAGATAAAAAGAAAACAGCTTTTACCACTAAATTTGGCCTTTGGCCTGTGCAACGCCCCAGCGACATTCGCCCGAGTAATGAACTAGGTTCTGAGAGGGCTCACATGGAATATAGTCTTGGCATTCTTAGACGACATAATGGTCTTAGGAAACACCTTCAACGAACAACTTGAAACAAGTGTTCGGACGTCTGAGACATTATAAATTAAAGCTAAACCAAAGAAATGTGAGTTCGTTCGGAGAAAAGTAGTGTTTCTGGGCCGAATGGTCACAGGCGAGGGTATGGAACTGTCCGATAAAGACATTTCTGTGGTTCAGGAATGGCCTATTCCCAACTCTACGAAAGACGTAGAACGTTTCGTGGGATTGGCCAACTACCACAGAATATTTATCAAAGACTTTGCAAAGTTAGCTGCACCTTTGTATGGGGTAACTGGGAAAAATGCATTTGTGTTGGGTAAGGACCAGGAGCAGGCATTTCAGAACATAAAACATGCCTTAACTCATGCTCCTGTTCTTGCCCTGCCGAATAGTACAGACCTGTTTATCCTAGACACGGATGAATCTAAATATGCAATAGGAGCAGAGCTTTCCGAAGTCCAGAACGGTGAAGAAAGGGTGATCACCTATGGTAGTTATGCCTTATCACCGGAGCAACAGAGATATTGCACGACCAGACAGGAATTATTAGCTGTAGTACGATTCACTCGACAATTCTGACACTATTTGTTGGGACGAAAATTCGTTGTTAGAACGGACCACAGCAGTCTGACTTGGTTACTGAACTTTAAGAACCCTCAGGGTCAAATTGCCCGTTGGTTAGAGGAGTTAAGTCAGTATGATATGGTTGTGCAACATCGTCCAGGTGCAAAACACGGTAATGCAGATGCCCTGTCAAGGTGTGTACCAATATCGGGAACTGGTAGACATTACACGTTGGGTCAAGACCCAAAGACCCAAAGCTCTTGCCATGTGGAGGATGTACATATTGTCAAAGATTGCACAAAAATTGGTTTAATTTCACTTCAGAAGTTGATGATGTACGTCCTCTATCAAAAGGCGCCTTGCATAAAAACGTATCACAAGCAAACACTTGCATGTGTCACGAGTCATGCAAGTCAACCCAACCGGTTGAGGGCCTTATATCACCCCAAGAGCTAGATGACATGAGTTGGCCCTGGGACCCTGGTGGAGTTATAGTCTATGACCCACAACCCAACATTTGTGATGGACATTTGCCCAACCCAACCTTTGCGATGGACTTTTGCCCAACCATTGTGATAGGAGTAGGGTGAACATAGTCAGGGACCACCAAGGTGTGTACTGGGGTCAGAAAAGGACGGCTTGTAGCTTGTAACACTGCAAAATCAGGACCAGATTTAACATTGCTGTTGGATTGGCTAAAAGACAAACAGGAATCCGAAGAGGGAGTACTGTTTGCAGCCAATCAAGGGGTAAAGTATTATTGGATTAATAGGGACTTATTCTTACTAGTGGATGGAGTGCTATGGAAGCAGATGGAGGAAAACAAAGATAAGGTCTTGGTCATTCAATCAGACCTAAAAAATGAAATCCTTGAAATTCACCATGACATTCCGTCCGCAGGCTATCAAGGTGTAGACCGCACAAAAAGTAAATTTAAAGAAAAATATTTTTGGTATGGCATGTCAAAATATATAAAAAAAATCATAAGTTCATGTGCGGTCTGTAACCAAAGCAAATCTATCACGCGTAAAAGTCGAAGTCCAATGATACAATTCCATGCTGGGTCTCCAATGGAAAGGGTACACATCGACTTCCTAGGTCCACTAACCCCAAGTGATCGGGGTAACAAATACATATTGATGATAGTGGACCAATTCACTAAATGGATAAAGTGCGTATCACTTCCCTCACAAACGGCAGATGTTACAGCTCACGCGTTAATAAACGAGTTCTTCTCTCGTTTTGGCTATGCGTTAGAGATATTTAATGATCAGGGTCGGAATTTCGAAAGCGATCTATTCACTAAGATCTGTGAAATTACCAGAATTCACAAAGCCAGAACTACACCCTTCAGACCTTCTGGAAATGGGCAAGTTGAAAGGTATACTAGGACTATTATGGACGCCGTGCGCTGCTATGTTCAGAAATCCCCAAAGACTGGGACATATTTCTATCACAAATTTCGAGTGCCATGCGATCTTGTGTCAACAGGCAAACGGGATTCACACCTAATAAATTAATGTTAGGTAGAGAGGTAAATCAACACTGGATCTTATGTACCCAAAAGTCATGATAACTTAAGGGATTCTTATCCGGACAGCTATGTGCGTCTGTTAGAGAATGCCGTTTCATTGGCCCATAAAACAGACAGGGACACATTAAAAGTGTCACAAAAGAGAATGAAGAGAGATTATGATTTACGGACACTGGAAAAATCATACAAAATAGGCGATCTTGATTATATCGAGAATAACGCCCCAAAAAAAGGGGTCAGTAACAAACTACTCCCAGTTTGGAAAAGTCCCGGTATAATCATTTCAAAATTATCGGCAGCATTATACGGAGTCAAATTAAGGCACTCGATAATAACAACTCACCATGACAAAATGAAGCTGTGTATGGATCGCCAGATTCCCGAATGGTTGAAAAATTATAAGAAAAATCTAAAATCCACAACTCAGAATGAACCATCGAAAGATGGTAAGGAACTTTTCTGTGTATGTATTCGGGAGAATTTATGATTCTATGCGATAAGTGTGCCGAATGGTATCATGGAGCCTGTGTGAATATCGCAGTACAAGAGGCCCGTGGTATCAAAGAGTACCAATGCCCTATTTGCAAGGGCTAATCTCTGCTCAATCTCGTTCAGGAAAATGGCCTACACCAAAACTATAGAGCTGGTGGAGGGCCACCTAAAGACAGGGAAATTAATGAATCCCCTGTGTCTTATCCGCGACACTTTAGGCATGGCTCATGGACTACTCGGTGTGGAGTTCCAGAGATTGCTAATTTCTATGTACCAGCTGGCCGTTAAACAAAATAACTGGTCTTGGGTAGAGAAAGCTCAATTAGAATCCGTAACTTTCCTCTCGGAATCGTGGATTTTACAAAATATTCCACACAAATACAGAAACAGGAATCGAGTATCTATACCCAAGATCAAGGAACAGGTGTATGAGCCATCATCCATCTGTAAGGACATTCGCTAGGTGGATAATCCATCACTTCACAAACAGACTACATCTCTGGTTGGGGGAGCGATTGTTCTCACAGGTGGAACTGGGCATGAGGATGAGTTATCATCAGATCCTGAAGTGTATGTGGGTCCACCTGATGTTAATATTGAGGATCACAATACCATTATGGGATGTGAAATTCATGCAGCATCAGGACCTGTTGTGGATGTTCACCTTAATATTCACAATACTCCTATCTCACCTGAGAGAAGTGAAGAATGTGTCAAAGGCGAACATCCAATTATCATGGATGTTCCCAATGATATACCAAGCGATGGGATAAGTAATCAGCGTAAGCGTAGGAATCGGGGGCCAAGGAGGAAGGGTAGGGGTATCGGAGAAGGGAAACCGACCAAGCCTTTGCCTTTGCTGAAGGTCACTATTCAGAATGTGTCAGACGTCCCTTGTCCGATTGCCTCGACATTGCCTTCTCTTCCTAGTAATGACGTTGAAGTGGAGGATCGAACTCAGTACGCTAGTGTGGAAGTCCCGGAAAGGCCTTCCAAGGCAGCCTAGTTTAAATTTGCGAAGTACTCTGCATGCCCAATGATCGGTTGCAACAGGAAAACCAAATCCATGAAGCAGCATGTTACTTCCAGGCATATGCCGAGCTGTTTTGGGAGACTTGGCCGATAGAAACAGTGGCAGCCCCAGAGTTCCAGGCTAAAACCATGGCAGCCCTGGGGCTCCTGAGCTCCTGCTTACTGGGAACTGGTGAACCCATAGATCAGCTGGTGCACATCATAAATGATCGGGGTTTGGTCCCGTCTTTGTCTACCATTACCAACAAATCTGCAGTGGCCATGCGTGAGCTCTGAAGATGTAATAGGTGGAGGGGGCCAGTTGAGGGGTTCACCTTGGCTCCTTTAAATTCCCACGCTACTTTAATTCATTGGCGTCCCCTGTCCAGCTTACTCAATCTGGTCTCGGTGGGCCAATACAAGGAGTTCCTGAAGACCTATAGTGAGGAGTCAACTTCCTTGAATCTGACGGAAACAGTGGCGGAGGGGTTATCGGAGACTAACCTCAGTATAAACCCTATCACAACTCAGTATGGAGTGGGGGATTTACCCCAAACCTCAGAGTGTGAACCACTTGGGATACAGAACATGGTCCCCAACCCGATGGGTGTATTCGATGCCATTGACAGTCATATGCATCTGGACAGATCAAGACGGGCATTGTGGGGGAAAGGGTCAAACGCCTCGGTAAGTGACCTTTTGTCCGCACAATTGGTCGTACAGCCTTCTGTCCAAGTCAATATAAAGGGTGTTGTGACTGTTTATTGTGATCCTGAGGATTATCCTAAGTCTCTCTCAGAGGTGCCCGTTGTAAAGGTAGCAATAGGGGTTCACACCCGTTTCAGAGGACAGAGAGAGAGAATTTATAGCTCTCTTGGGGAACCCCAACGTTACTGCCCTGGGAGAGGTGGGTCTGGACATGACTGAACCCTGTCACACCTGGCAGCATCAAGAGGATACATTAAGGCGTATTCTACCCTCGAGTCGTGTAAGTTTACCACTTGTCCTTCATATAAGAGGGAACAATATTAGGGATGGATCAGACCTGTACCTAAAAGCAGTCCATATAGTCCAAGAATACTGTGGCTGGTCCCAACCTATACACTTGCATTATTTGGGGGTAGTGCAGACGATGTGAACGGGTGGCTCAGTTACTATAGGAATTGCTTCTTCGGATTCACAACCAATGTTAAGCACTTCTCAGAGGTTCAGCTGCTGGGATTGGCAGCAGTCCCGGAGAACCGTATATTACTCGAGACTGATTCCCCTTACCTGTCTCCGGCCCCGCATCAAAAACCAAACAACCCCTTATTCATAGGGGATGTTGGCCGCTTGGTGGCTGAGAGGCGTGGTGGGGATCTGGCCGGCCTAATAGGTGCATCTCTTGAGAATGCGAAAGTTCTATATGGGTTCAAAGAGGCAGTTCGGATATCCGCAGTGGGACGATACACGCATACGCCACACTGTCTCTATAACCGTAATTATAAGCCATCAATACTATTACTAGAGATCTGTGATTCTTGCACTTTTAAGTTAAACTAATCTCAGTACTCTGTTGAGATGTGTGAACCTCTTTTATATATAACTTGCACCTTTGCAACTTAATCACTTGTAATGTAAATAATCACAGGACTCTGTTGAGATGTGTGAAAGTGTTTTGTATATAAGTAACTTTTACTTTCACAACTCCATCGTTGAGAGGTGTGAATATTTTAACATAACCTTAACTTTTATAGTAATGCTTTACAATTCAACGTCTGTTGGTAACTCGCGACCTTACTCTAAACCCACACTATAGTGGGTATTGTAAATCTGCCTTATTACAATCTTCAGGCTAATTTATATGAAGTCTGGATTATACCGCCACTGGTACACGGGGTGTATACGCTTGGTACGAGTGAGCCATTGCTGACGGTGTCGGGGGACCAGCAGGCATTAGGGGCTTTGCCCTTTTTAAAAGTGGAAGGAGTGTAGTATTTCTACCACTGGTGGATCGACACTTGCAATCCAGTCTAGTCCTTTGGCCTGCGCCGAAGCGGGTGACGTCACCATTCACCCGCTAGAAGCCAGTTCAAGCTCGACCACCAACCTGTACACACCACTTCGCTACTTGCTCCACGTATTCTCCTCACCGGACCGTTTACTGGATAGGTATCGTAGTACGGGTACAACAAAGCTCACGGACCGAGAGACATAGGGTAAACAGAAAATAATTCTAAATTTAACTCCATTTTAGGCAATTCTTAAGTTGACATAGAGGTTTTTCTTAGTTTCAGCATTCATTTGCAGTGTAAAGACTGATGATACAGAAAATCCCACGTTGATATGAAGTTTCATTCAGAATTCATAAGCATTTGACCGAAGCACCACAAATTCAGCTAGATAGTGTATGAATTTGATATTTTTCATAGGGTTCACATAAATATGAGCGAGGAAAAACACCAACCTGGCTAATGTTTGTATTTTATTGTTTAATATTACAGATCTTAGCAGTCCTGAAGATATTAAATCAAGAACCATGTCAGCCCTGGAGCTTTGAATCTCATGTGGTAGAAACAGCTGTACATTAACCCTATGGGAAAATTATTTATAGTGTGAGACCTGACGCAGCATACATATATCCTTAAAAAGTCACAGAGTTTGCATCGTGATGCATGTAAGGGACCCTGATTTTGGCATTTTTTCAAACTATTTTTGTGTCAGCATCATTTGCAATGGCAGCTGAGGATAATTTAGAATTTTTAAATAAATATTTGATGATTCTGCAGGCTGAGATTGATTATGGTCATTCAAACAACAATCTCGGACGCATGTTTTGAGATGAGTCCCATTTTGGTGTGAAACAGACTTTGGAAGTCCTAAATATGGCAGACAGCAAATAGTTTTGCCTGATGGGGAGTCTACCAGCATGCATGCTCACAGACTAATGTATATTTGCACGCATTAGTTTTTTTAACCCGTTAATCGGGAGTAATAAGCGTTTCGCACCTCTGCCATTACTCATTGTGCATCAAGTCTGATCATATTTCCTTGTAATCACCAGTTATCAACACCAGTCGCAAGAAATATAAACTTACCCATGTTTGCAATGGTCATGGCCAGTACCAAGATTGCTTATGTTAAGGTTAACTTTATTTCTTAGTGGGGTGACAGACGTGATCACTGATTTATTTTTCACCCACCCACCTTGAGTTAATATGTGTGTTTGCTAATGTTATGCTTTGGCATAGGATATACTTTTTTGTGTTGCAGATATTCCCCAGAGGCATGGAATGAATTCTAAAACAGTATTTTCTTCCTCTAATAGGTTCTTACGTACCATTTGCAGGAGGAGGTGGTGAGGTGGGTGGATAAGGTTGAAGCTCGTCTTATATGACTACATGTTTCCGATTGATGCTGTTCATCGTACTTGTTAAAGTTCGCGACACGTTTCATGTACCTTGCTGATTTGTACTTCTGTGACCTTTGGCGAATTCTGTCATACTCACTTTTCTTTTGCATACGTTTCAGAGCTGTGAATGCCTTGGTTCGAGCTGGAAGTGGAACTCCACCATCTACACCATGTTGAAGTCAGCGCGACCCTCATTTACTTGAAGACCTGCGCTAAACTTACGACCTTTGGCATTTCGTGGGTAAGTCGTGTCCTTGGTATTAAAGGCTCGGTTGATTGCTTTGTTTTTGTTTGTTGTGCTCTGGAACCTAGTCTTCCTTAAACAATTATAACCTAGCCTCACTGATAATATCGCCTCTCTTAACAGTTTTCTGTCCTCAATCGACATGTCAAAATATTTTGCATTTTCTGGAATAAAGTCCATCTTCCAGTTCAATGGGGGATTACCGGAGCACGCAAAATAATGATTCGAGCAGGTTTCTCCGCACTGACCAGAGCAACAGCTCAGGATTGAATTTAGTATACCGGACTGGAACTTACTCACCTTTTCTAGGGTACCGACCATTACGATTTATGGGGGGTGGTGGGTGGGGCTGGGATTTTTCCTGAAAAACATATTCTGGCCCTTGAATTGCTGAAAAAAATATCCTGGCTCTGACTTGAAGAAAAAAAATAAACAGTCCCTCAATATTTAAAAAAAACAACATCCAGTCTTCTCTCACATTCTTGGAAAAAATAATATGTCTGCGAGTCCAATTAGAGGATAAAAAAAATCTGGCTCCCTCTTCAGTCTAGATGATGAAAGTAGATCTACATCCACAATTTCTGCTCAGAAGTTTATCGAAATCTCCAGTTAAAATGAGTTGTAGAAGACAGTGATAGTATTCATGGTTGTAATAAATGGGATGAACATAGATCATGGTAGTAATGCATGTGGTATACATTAGTCATGACAGTTATAAATGTGGTATACACTGGAAATCGTGGTAGTAAATGTGCTGTATAAAGTGTTATAAAGTGATCATGGTAGTAATTTGGTATACATCGATCATTGCAGAAATGCACATGATATTCATATAAGGTCATGGTTATAATTAATGTGGTATACATAAGTCATGGTTGTAATAAGGCCATTATTTTTTGATAATTTGTTTTACGAACCCTCCTAAGACAAAACGAAATTAGGTATTTTATTTTTCCATAGGCAATTTGATAGTTTATTTTTATTTTGTTCCCTTTCTCCTACATCTATTCTCTGTCTTGATTGTTCTTAAAACAAATAATAAAAAATAATGGCCTGAATGTGATAAACATTGGTCATGGTAGTATGTAAATATTGCAATCCTGTGAGGGTGACAGTGAATATTTGTCAACCTTCTAAGGTTATTTATTTTATTATACTGAAAAACATGTTTGAAAAAGATATTTGGTTCTGTTAAATATACCTTTGAAATAAAACTTGAGAAAACATAGTCACTTCTCTCTGTTCAAAATCACTATTCTCAGCAACTAGAAAATATTTTTTTGGCGGATGGTTCTTTGAGTTCTTTCGGAATCTGCAGCTGTTAACTCACGAGTAAACTTCAAATCGTCTTCAGAAAGTTGTGCAAACTGTGACAGCCATTTTAGTAAATGTTCACTGATTTTCATTTGCGTATGTACATATACACTGTTCAGCATAGGACATCCCATTACATAATTATAGACTTGCTTTGACTTCACAGTCATAAGACAGTTATTATACTGGGTTGACATTACACAAAAGACTATCATCCAGTGACTCACTCCATGGAGACATTACACGCGAGATGACACTTCAAGGAGACATTACAAGCAATGTGAGATATTACAAAAATGGGAAAATAACAGTATATGGACATTTAACATGAGTGTTTGACATGAGGCATATTATTAATAAATATGGTATCTTTGGTCATGGTAGTAATACATGTACACTTAACAAAATTCTTATCGGTCAGTTTATATTGTATTACTATTTTTATAATAATGCATGTAATTTCATATATCGATATTTGAATAAGTACTGCAGATAATTATTGATTTTTTTCTGGCCGGCTCGCTGTCAAATTAAGCGTGTTAGGCGTGCTTACCAATATAGCACATTTTGCACGTGCAGTTCATGGACACCAATATGCACGTGTTCATGTACATTTTTGTCATTGCTGATGATTTTCCTACTTGAAAAACACATACCATGGCGAGAATGACACAAGAGGTACGCGGCCGAGCTGTCGGAATGTTACAGGCCGGAACACCTTTACGACAGGTGAGTTTTATTTTTTGAAATTTCAAAAGAATATCGATATAATTTATTTGTAGCTATTATTTTGGTGGCTATTTCCGTGTTTAACTTTATTTCAGGTGGCAAGAACCTTCAATCGGCGGCTATCCACCATCCAAGCTCTTCGGGCGAAATCAACCAAACCGGAAGTGTGGCTGATCGACCCCGACGGTTCAAACAGAGGGTGACAACACAACAGTAGGACAGATACATGATCGTATCACATCTCCGTGATCGTTTTCTACCAGTTACGACATCTAGGCATACTAGGGGGACTCCTGGACGTCATGTATCAACTCAAACCGTACGAAACCGGTTACGTGACGTCGGTATTCGATGCCGTCGACCTCGGAAAGGTCCTATCTTAACGAGGAGACACCGCCAAGCTCGCTTAGCTTGGGCTAGGCGACATTTACGGTTCACCAGGGCCGACTGGGCGAATGTTCTTTTCGTCGACGAGACAAGGATTACATTGCGTTGTGCCGACGGCCGCAAACGCATTTATCGCCGGCGTGGTGAGAGAAACAGCGCCATTTGTGTTCTTGAGGCGGACCAGTTCGGGGGAGGATCCATTATGATATGGGCGGGCATTTCGATGCACACCAAAACACCGATCGTGTCCATACAAGGCAACATGAATGCACGACGATATCAGACGGACATCATTCAACCTGTTCTTATACCACACATTGCTGCAAACCGTGGTATGCAACTCGTCCAAGACAACGCTCCGTGCCATGTCGCCAGAGCAACATTGGCAATGTTACAGGCCAATAACATACGAGTCATCCATTTTCCTGCTAAAAGTCCTGACCTAAACCCAATGGAGCATGTCTGGGACTTATTAAAACGAAAGGTACGGGCACATCCTCAGCAGATGAATCTACGGGAATTGGAGCGTGACGTCAACCGCGTTTGGAGAAATATCCGTCAGCAGTATCTTCACAGATACATTGTATCAATGAGGAGTCGTTGTCGAGCCGTGATTGCTGCCGGTGGAGGGCATACACGTTATTAACATACAACAGACGTCAATTAACACGATTTTGTGACTTTTGAATTACCGGGTCGCCTTATTCATTCCTGCAGAAGATGTCAACTCTTTATTTATTTAAAATGAAATTTTGTTTGTTGATTTGTAATGGATTTCGCTTTCTTATGCGATCAATAAATTCACGAAATTGAATTTATTCTTTTTTTTAATTACAATTTATTGAGGTGACCGATTAGGAATTTTGTTGAGTGTAGTATGCATAGCTCATGGTAGTAATACATGGGGTATTCAGTGGTCATTGTAGTAATGAATGGGGTATTCAGTGGTCATGGTATTAATACATGTGGTATTTAGTCTTAGTACTCATGGTAGTACTAAATGTGATATACAGTGGTCATGGTAGTAATACTTGCATTATACAGTGGTTATGGTAGTAGAGCATGAGGCGTCTGACACTTCTGTCTCACCAACCATGGTGCCAGTTCATTCACAATATCAAGTCTTAATTGTGGAGGTTAATAGGTGGTGGAGACTGACGTGAGGGTCTAGGAGTGCGGGGAGCGTGTGGGAGCGGGTGGTCAGTAAACATCTATACCAAAAATTAAAGGAAGACCTTCAATACCCCAGAGACAATATGAACTTGAAGAGGGTGGGGAGGGGAAGTGAAGTGTTACTGAATAGGGAAAAAAAGAAATAATACAATATTTTAAGAGCTGTGTACGGCCAATACGCTCTACCCAAGATTATTTTGTGACACTCATGCTGTATAAATGGCATGCATGGGCGCCTTATAAGGTACTGATGCAGTATAAATGGCATGTATAAACGCATTTTAAGGTACTGATGCTGTATAAATGACATGCGTGTCCGAATTATAAGGTAATGATGTTGTACATGTGTGAGCGTCTTATAAGGCATTGATGCAGTATAAATCACATGCATGGGCGCCTTATAAGGTACTGTTGCAGTATAAATGACATGTATTAACGCCTTATAAGGTACTGCTACTGCCTGAATGACATGCATGAGCGAATTATTAGGTAGGTACTGAAGCAGTAACAATGAACTGTATAATCGCCTTATAAGGTTCTGATGCAGTATAAATGAAATGGATGGGCTCCTTATAAGGTATTAATGCTGTACAAAGGACGTGTATAAGAGCCTAATAAGGTATTGATGCCGTATCAATGACATGTATGAGCGCTTTATAAGGTACTGAAGCTGTATAAATGACATGCATGGGCGCCTTATAGAGTACCGATGAAGTATAAATCGCATGTACTAACGCCTTATAAGGTACTGCTGCTGCCTAAATAACATGCATGAGCGAATTATAAGGTAGGTACTGATGCAGTATACATGACATGTTTGATCGCTTTATAAGGTAATGATGCACTATAAATGACAGGTATAAGCACCTTATAAGACACTGATGCTGTATAAATGACATTTATGTTCGCCTTATAAGGTATAGATACCGTATAAATGATATGTATGGACGCTTTATAAGGTACTGACGCTGAATAAATTACACGTATGAGCGCCTTATAAGGTATTGTCGCTGTATAATTGACATACATAGGCGTCTTATAAGGTACTAATGCAGTATAAATGGCATGTATGAAGGCCTTCTAAGTACCGATGCAGTATAAATGACATGAAAAACCGCATTATGAGGTACTGATGCTGTATAAATGACACATATGGCGCCTTATAAGGTACTTATGGTGTACAAATGACACGCATGAATGCCTTATAAGGTACTGATGCTATATGAATGTAATTCATGAGCGCCTTATAAGTTACTGATGCAGTATAAATGACATGTAAAATCGCCTGATAAGGTACTGATGCTGTATAAATGACAAGCATGGGTGCCTAAAAGATATTGATTCAGTATAAATGACACGTATGAACGCTTTATAAGGTACTGATGCTGTATACATGACATGCATGGGCGCCTTAAAAGGTACTGATGCAGTATTACTGATGTGTGTGATCGCCTTATAAGGTACTGGTGCTGTATAAATGGCTTGTATGAACGCCATATAAGGTACTGATGCTGTATAATTGACATGTATAATCGCCTTATAAGGTAATGATGATATATCAATGATATATATGCGCCCCTTATACGGTACTGATACTGTATAAATGACATGTATAAACGCCTTATAAGGTACTGCTACTGTATAAATGGCATGCTTGGGCGTCTTATAACGTACTGATACCGTATAACTGACATGCATTGGCGTCTTATAAGGTACTGATAATATATCAATGACATGAATAAACTCTTATAAGGTACTGATTTTGATCAAATGACATGTATGACCGCCTTATGACGTAAGTGATGATGCAGTAGAAATGGGACGCATGATCTCCTTATAAGGTATTGATGATATATAAATGGCATGTATAATCGCCTTATAAATAGTGATGCTTATAAGTGACACGCATGGGCGCCTTAAAAGGTACGGATGTTGTATAAATTACAAGTATGTGCGCCTGATAAGGTATTGTTACTGTATAAATGATATGCAAGAGCGATGTATACGGTAATGATGCTGTATGAATATCAAGTATGAGCGCCTGATAAGGTACTGATGGTATATAAATGGCATGTATGAGCGCCTTATATGGTACTGATGCTGTATGGATGACAAGTATGGACGCCTTATAAACTACTGATGCTGTATAAATGACAAGTATGGGCGCCTTATAATGTACTGATGTTGTACACATGATATGTATGAGCGCCTTATAAGGTACTGATACTGCATATATGACATGAATGAGCGCCTTCTAAGGTACTGATGTTGTATAAATGACATATATTGGAGCCTTATAAAGTATAGATGTTGTATAAATGACATGTTTGAGCGTCTTTTACGCTAATGATACTGTATAAATGACATGTATGAACGCCTTGTAAGGTACTGATAATATATCAATGACATGTATGAACGCCTTATAAGATACTGATACTGTATAAATGACATGCAAGGGCGCCTTATAAGGTACTGATTCTGTAAACTTGACATGTATGAGCGCCTTATAAGGTATTGATGCTGTATATATAACTTGTATGGGCGACATGTAAGGTACTGATGTTGTGTAAATGACGTGCATGGTCAACTTAGAATCTACTGATGCTGTATAAACGACATGCATGAGCGCCTTATAAAGTACTGTTAATGTATAAATGAAATGTCTGGGCACTGTATAATGTACTGATTTTGAATAAAAGATATGTATGATCGCATTATAAGGTACTGATGCTGTATACATGATGTTAATGAGCGGTATATAAGGTATTGTATTGATGCTGCATAAATGACATGCTTGATGGCCTTATAAGGTACTGATCTGTTTATTAAGGGTAGAATATTACTCATTCAAGGCAACGTATAAGCTGTGTAAATGATTTTATGAGCGGCTTAAAAGGTACTGTTGCTGTATAACTGGCACGTATGAGCGTCTTATAAGGTACGTGTCCTGTATAAATGACATGCATTAACGCCGTATAAGGTACTGATGCTGTATAAATGACATGTATGGCCGTCTTATATGGTATTATTGATGAATAAATGACATGTGTAATCGCCTTATAAGGTACTGATGCTGTATAAATGACATGCATGGGTGTTTATAAGGTACAGATGCTGTATAAATGACATGTATGATCCCTCATTAGGTACTGATGCTGTATAAATGATGTTTATGAGCACCTTATAAATTACTGATGCTGTATAAATGACACGTATGAGCGCCTATGAGGAACTGTTGCTGTATAAATGACATGTATGAGCGCCTTATAAGGTACATATGCTGTATAAATGACATGTATGATCGCCTTATAAGTTAATGATGCTGTATAAATTACATGAATGGGCTCCTTATAAGGTACTGATGCTGTATAAATTACATATATGATCGTTTTATAAGGTACTGATGCTGTATTAATGACACACATAGGCGCCAAATAAGGTAATGATGCAGTATAAATGATACGCACAAGGTCCTTATAAGGTATTGATGCTATATAAATCACATATATAATCGCCTTATTAGCTAGTGCTGCTAAATATACGACATGCCGTCCCATCAACGCAATAACTCCGTAAGTGCACTTTGGTAAATTGTTCAGGAGAGACAAAAAACTGTTTTTCTCCTTAACAATGGTACATATGAAGACACTGCCTTAGATTTAAGTGTAATATACCTTTACTATTGTCATTCTTTTATGATATTTAAATTAAAACTATTTTTAAATGAGTTAATGATAATAATTAAATCATAGTGACTTTGTGCGCTGAAAAGTTCAACGCAACAACTCCGTAAGTGCACTTACGGAGTTGTTGCACTGAAAAAAGTCAACGCAACAACTGCATTTTGCTAAGTTTAATAGTCTTAAATGCTGTTTGTGAATAATTGTGCTGGATATTATTATTAATACCTAACTTGCATTTGTAGTTGCTTATGATTTAAGTCTATATAGCTTAACATATAAATAGTTCAGCCATAACAGTAAAAAAACTGGATTCAGACCTAAAATGTATGGCCTGGTCGTAAAAAATGCTAAAAAAATCACAGTTTATTTAATGGCAATTCTATATTGTAAGGGTAGTACATACAAAACTGATTCATGGCTTTTACCAGGTGTTTTAGGAAAAAGGACCCTTGTAAATGTGGATAATTTTTGTCGTAAAAATGACCAAATTGAATTTTTTTCTTCGATAAAATGACCAATAGGGAATTGTTTACGTCAACATCTTGTAAGTTGCGATGATGTAATAGCCTAATAGGTACAGTTAGGAACACTATTGCATCAATAACATACTACTTATGTTGATTAGTATGTAACATAAGGGATGTATCAGTACATTACATGTACAAAATACACTATTTTGCATTTGGAACGGGTCCTAGAAAAAGCCCTGTGAATCCACGTTATTTCAAGATATTTTACTATGCCATGTAACTTGATAATCAGATATTGGCAGTTATAACATATAGAGGGGCTGGTCAGTAATGAATAATCATTTTAACTCCTTATTAAACATGTAATTTTTACATTAACTTGATACTTTCTGAAGGGAAAAAACTTCCAATTTCAAGTAGACTTCATTTTTCAAGTAGGACGAGCTACTGCCCACACGGAATTTGCAATTCACTACCAGCGTTTAAAATAAAATAAAAAGTATAAACGCTGAGAATTTGTATATCAGTTCTTAATTAAGCAATATTTCAGAAGGATTAGTATTGGCATTGCAATCACTTCACTCAAAGAAGTATTTTCTTTTCTTCTGAAAAACGTATTCACATTTCACTCAAGAAAGGTTTTCTATAAGGTTAATCTGACACAGTTCAGCATATTTATATGATTTTATAGCATGGCACTCATTACAGCTTGTAAAAACTGATAAGTAATAGATAGAGTATGGTTTCATTGAGTTGGTTAATTTAAACATCGAGATGGGCATTAACCAATGAGATGTTTTGTAGCATGTCCATTTCAGCTCCCTGCCATACTCTTACTTCCAATAACTGGTAGTTGCGACACATTTATTTTATACATTTTTAAAAGTCATGATACACAATTGGAATAATCATTTTGGTACAAAGTTTACAGAAATTGGTGGACGCTCTACTGGATAAAGATAAAGTTTATGCACAAGGGGCCATAACTCTTTCAAATATCGTTCAACCAAAACATGGTGATGATATACCCAACTAGGCTTGGTACTGTATCTTTCCATCACATAACTTGCGATGTGAGAGTATGACAAAAATATCATAATACAGTTTGAGTGTAATAAACGTGAAAAATAAATAAGGTCAAATCATCCCATTTTGGCCTTTTCTGTTCAGGTCAGAGTGTATAGATTTCCGAAACTGGTAATTCCGGGGTTACGGAAATCAGTGAAGCAGTTCTGACTGTTTAGAGTGTTATAGAGAAGACTAAAGCAGCTACATTTATAAATGTGTATTTCATGTGGCATTTTTGGAGTATGTGGTAAATAGAATCTCGTTTTCATACCTATTTAATACTGAATTTACTAAACTTATTGGATGCAATTTTATCCATTTTGTTTAATAAATTTAATATTAGAATGGCACTCTTTTATTTATAGGTTCTGGTAGCTTTGCATGTTTACTTACACATGGCATCAGACTTACTGTTAGGGAATACCATCATGGTCTTACTTGATGGTCATCATGTCAGTTGGATCAATTGTCCAAGTTTCTAGGGAATGTCCATTTGATGTTCATGCCATCAGTGGCAGTGTCTACTGAAGTCAATTTATTGCCAACTGAGTAACATTATAGGTTTTATTACATGATTTGCTTGTTTGTTTGTATGGTGTTTTACATCATTTATATATGACTGTCAATTTTATTTTTTGGTGGTGGAAGCAGACCACCCACTTTGCTGGGTAGAACCAGCACTATACACCTCCCGCCATCCATAAGAATTGACTTTTCCTCACTAACATACATGATTCGGGAAGCTTGTATGACCAAGTCCGCTGAGCAGTTTGTAGTGTTGGTTGCACATTCAATGGTGGAATGAGCATATTACTCTGTTATACACGTTAATCTGAACTGAACAGTTAGGTTAAACTTATTTGTTTTACATTCATGATTGATTGTAACAAAAGCTGTATGAACTTATTTGAATCACTCTTTATGTCTTCGTGGGTAGAACCAGTACTAAGCAGATAAAGTGTATTGCTAAGGGACACAACACATAAATATGGTTATGGCAGGAATTGAACCCATAACTTTTCGGTAAAGGGTTCAATGCTCTACCACTAGACCACAGCGCTCCATAAAACAGTTAAAAGAGTACAGTGTATAAAGTCCTTATTTTGGTAGCAGCCATTGCTTCCAAAAGCATATAAACACCTCAGGATTCATTTTTGCAATTATTTCATTCCAAATATATGAAAAGCCATCACCTGACCCCATAGAGTAAATGGTTAAGTTAAAGTTGCTTATCTTGGGTGCGGAGTATAAGCTTGATGCATAGCATCATGGGGTAGACACAACCCTTGTTGCAGATCTTAACAAATACTAATATGACTTGTCTTAATGTCTGAGTAATTGGTTTATCAATAATAAATAATTTGACCTCAGTTCTTAAGTAGATTTTCACAATCAAGCATAGTCCTCACCCTCATCTGTACAAAGTTTGATGCCACTAAACCAATTTAAAATTACAATTTGTTTGTAACAGGATTGATTATATTACACAGACACAAAAAAACACATGCACATTTCTTTTCTATGAAATTGGATAGCATACAGGTAGTTCATTTCTATGAAGTAGATATTAAAAAAACACTGGTAATTATTTCCAGTTATCATACATACCTCAAGTAAAATTGTTAAATTCCCATAAATGGACTCTGAAACATTTCCGCCTATTACCCGCTACACCATTATATGCACACAAATGAATCAAAAAGTCTTAAGCACAATGTTGAACATGCTGAATTTCCATAGACCGTGACGGACCATGAAACACTTTCAATTATTGCCCGCTAAATACACTGTTACATGCACACAAATGATGAGCGCTCGTTTAGAAAAACTCAATGTATACATATAAAAGTATAATCTTTGCTTTTACTGATGATTAAAGTGTAAAAACAATTTTTGTAATGTTTTATTTTAAAAGAATGTTTATTTTACAAGAATATTCAGCAGAACCATTTTTTTTTCGAATGTATTTGTCAGTATAATAAAATAAATATTACATTCCTGTGAGATTGAGTGAATATTCTATTATTCAATAAGGATAAAACCAATATCCAGTATAGTATTCTATTACAAAAGATAAAACACAGGCAATCATATTTATATTGATAAAAACAAAATGACAAATATTTTTGTCAATTTCTAATTAATAGTTCCGTTCTAAAGATGTAAATTGCTCAAATATATCTTAATCTTAATAATCACACTAAAATTTAGTATTCTTTCTTTTTAATCTATGGTTTTAGAGCTCAATATCAACCTGTGTTGATCAGTGATTTAAGTTTTATTTTGAGGGAAAATTGTAAAACATTTCCTTTTTTGTATGAATAATATATATTTTATAAGTTACATAATAAATTAAAAACATTATGACATCATATTAATTTAGTGACATCACTGTCTTGCCACAAGTCATGATACTCAGATTAATTGAATGCTATAACTCAGTAAGTGCATTTACAGAGTTATTGTTAGTGCACTTACAGAGTTTTTGCATTGAAACATTCAATGCAACAACTCCGTAAGTGCACTTATTGAGATGGAGATATTGAGTTGTGCTTCTAATGAAATAAAATCCCGAAAAGTGCCAAATCAACTCTAATCTTTTGATAGAACATGTATCTCAATGTGAGAGACCCATTTATGCAAAAAAGTGATTTTCTGAAAACATGTCGCTTACGGAGTTATTGCGTTGATGGGACGATGCATGGGCGCCGTATAAGGAACGGATGTTGTATATATGACAACTATGAGCACTTGATAAGGTACTGTTACTGTCTAAATGATATGTATGAGCGCTGAATAAGGTACTGATGCTGTATAAATGACAAGTATGAGCGCCTGATCAGGTACTGATAATGTATAAATAGCATGTATGAGCGCCTTGTAAGGTACTGATATTATATGAAAAAACATGTATGGGACCCTTATAATGTACTGTTGCTGTATAAATAAAATGTATGATCGCCTTATAAGGTACTAATACTTCTTAAATGACATGTATGATCTCCTTATAAGGTACCAATACTTTTTAAATGACATGTATGATCGCCTTATAAGATATTGATGCTGTATACATGATCTGTATGAGCGCCTTATAAGGAGTTACTGATGATGTATACATGACATATATGAGCACCTTCTAAGGTACTGATGCTATATAAATGACACGTATGAGAGCCTTATAAGGAACTGTTGCTGTATAAATAACATGTATGAGCGCCTTATACGGTACTGATGCAGTTTAAATGACATGTATGTGCGCCTTATTATAAGGTACTGATGTTGTATAAATGACACGCATGGGCGTCTTTTTGTAAGGTACTGATGTTGAATAAATGATATTTCTGAGCGTCTTATAAGGTAGTGATGCTGTATAAATGGCATGCATGATCGCTTTATAAGGTACTGATGCTGTATATACGACATGCATGAGCGCCTTATAAAGTACTGTTACTCAATAGGTACTGATGTTGAATAAATGATATAAATGAGTGCCTTGTAAGGTACTGATGCTGTATACATGATGTTCATGAGAGCCTTATAAGGTACTGATGCTGTATAATTGATATGTATTGGCGCCTTATAAGGTACTGATGCAGTATAAATGACATGTATTGGCTCCTTATTATAATGACTGATGTTATATAAATGACATGCATGGTACTGATGCTGTATACTTGATCTTGAAAAAGCGCCTTATAAGGTACTGATGCTGTATAAATGATATGTATGTACGCCGTATAAGATACTGATACTGTATAAATGACATACATGGGAGCCTTATAACGTACTGATAATGTATAAATTACATGCATGAGCGCCTTTTAAGGTACTGATGCCGTATAAATGACATGTAAAATCGCCTTATAATGTACTGATGCAGTATAAATGACATTTATGGGCTCCTTATAAGTTACAGATGCTGTACAAATGACAAGCATGGGCGCCTTAAAAAGGTATTGATGGAGTGTAAATGGCATGTATGAACTCTTTGTAAGGTACTGATGCTATATAAATGACATGCATGGCACCTTAAAAGGTAATGATGCAGTGCAAATGTCATGTCCGAACGCCATATAAGGTATTGATGCTTTATTACTGATGTTTATTTTCGCCCTATAAGGTACTGATGCTGTATAAATGTCATGTATGGACGCCATATAAGGTACTAATGCTGTATAATTGACATGTATGAACGCATTATAAGGTAATGATGCTATATCAATGAGATATATGCGCGCTTTATAAGGTACTGATACTGTATAAATAACATGCATGTACGCCTTATAACGTACTGATAATGTATCAATGGCATGCATGGGCGTCTAAAAAGGTACTGATTTTGTTCAAATGACATGTATGAACGCATTATAAGGTACTGATACTCTATAAATGACATACAATGACGTCTTATAAGGTACTGATGCTGTAAAAATGACATGCATGGACGCCTTATAACGTACTGATACTGTATAAATGACATGCATAGGAGACAACTAAGTTAAGGATGCAGTATAAATGGGACGCATGAGCTCCTTATAAGGTATTGATGCTATATAAATGACATGTATAAACGCCTTATTAGGTAGTGATGCTGTTAGTGACACGCATGGGTGTCTTATAAGGTACGGAAATTGTATAAATGACAAATATGAGCGCCTGAAAAGTTACTGATGGTGTATAAATGGTATGTATGGGCGCATTATAAAGTACTAATGCTGTATATATTACAAGTATGGGCGCCTTATAAAGTACTGATATTATATAAATGACATATATGTGCGACTTAAAAGGTACTGATGTTCTACAAATGATATGTATGAGGGACTTATAAGGTATTGATGCTGTATACATGACATGTATGAGCGCCTTCTAAGATACTGATGTTGTATAAATGACATATATTGGCGCCTTATAAAGTTTTGATGTTGTATAAATGACATGTTTGAGCGTCTTTTAAGCTAACGATACTGTATACATGACATGTATTAACGCTTTTCGGGGTACTTATACTATATAAATGGCGTTCAAGGGTGCCTTATAAGGTACTGATCCTCAAAATATGGCATGTGTGAGCGTCTTATAAGGTGGTGTTGCTGTATAAATGACATGTATGAACGCCTTGTAAGGAAATGATAATGTATCAATGACATGTATGAACGCCTTATAAGGTACTGATATTGTATATATGACATGCAAGTGCGCCTTATAAGGTACTGATGCTGCAAAAATGACATTATGTGCGCATTATAAGGAGCTGATGCTAAATAAATAAAATGTATGGGCGCCATGCAAGGTAATGATGCTGTGTAAATGACGCTGTATAAGGTACTGATGTTGCACACACACACACGTATATATATATATATATATATATATATATATCTGGCAATTAAACAGGTAATATAACAGGAAGCATTTACCCCTCTAAACTGTATACACACACACATATATTTGTTTTATACTATTCTTTACCGTATATATATAGATATATTAGTCAAAATGCTTAAGTACCCACCAAAGGACATATATTGCAATAATATCCGCATTGTTTTGTGTATTTCTTGATAAAATGTTGGATAGCTGGAAGAAGTTCAAAGCGAACTAAACGTTTTACGCAGACGTAAAATGGCTGCCCGAGAGAAAAGCCAACCAGGGTTCAAATGAAAAAATATATATTCCAATTTCGCAAATGTAGCTATTGTCAGAGACTTCTTAGACCTCTGGTATTCTTTAACCGTTGTTAATGAATGCTATGTGGACAAACATAATTAATATGAAAATGAAATATGTATCTTTACCATAACAAATATCATAATTTACAACAGTGTTCCAATGAGCAAGAAGACTGTTTAAGATTCCATTCTGTTGCACGTATATCGTTAGTTTTCCAATAATAAATAGTCGGTCAATCCCGTCATTCTTCGAAATCGTATATAGTCTAGATCACCTGCGACTACGTTACATCTTACGTTTTTAACACAAACTTGTGTATTTAAAATTAAGCGTCGAAGATGATCATACGATTCCATGAATTGATCGGCAAGTTCGGAGTGGTCTGAGATAGACTGCAATCCGACCGTTTTAATGCTCCAAAGATACAATTTATTCGGCAAAAAGAGTTTAAATACCATTTAACTGGGTCGCTTTTTTAAACAAATGTATCTATTGCATGCTGCATGAAACACAGTCATGTATCCATTTTGCAGTTACGAAAACCATTACATAATAAAAACGTCTGCTCTGATCGCATGTACAACTGGGTACTTAGGAATTTGGTTGAATATAAAACAATAAGATTAAAGATCCATCATTTTCATCTTACAACAGTAAATTGTTTAACCGGATGTAAGTTATAATATTGACTTGAATTAAGTCTAAGTGTGTATACCAGGTCGAACAATATGCGCTTATGGATAAGACAAAATTGTCGGCAAACCAGACATGTTTTTCATAATAATGTCTGTCCAATTGTCTTTTATTATATTTTAATAGAACATATAACTGCGAATTTTAACAAAACCATAATATATATATAAAGTAACATTGACATATTTGGACGTGACAAGGATCAGCCTTTTTTGGTCCACCTCAATAATTTAATTTGCCGCGCGTTTATTATCATTCGTCGTCTCAACAGACACACATTGAACAAAATAGCTGTATGTATGATGCACGTTTTAAAATATGGGATATTTACCTTCGAAACAGAAAAGCTGATAAATAATGGGATATCTTTATTCGAAAACAGTCTACCTTCAAAAACAGAAACAGACAAGTAAATTATTCAATTTTAAAGGTGTTTTTAAATTCTGTATCTTTAAGAAAAAAAGGACAATAAACCCGTAACCTTTGTTCTATTGTGTGTCATTGATGATTTGTAGTTTAATTTGCGCGTTGCTTTATACCTGTGTTTAAAGGTACCAAACGCATAGTCTTATGTTTCATGCATTATTTGAGTGACTTTTCAAGCAGTGGGAACTAATGATGTTGCGCACGGTGTTGGTACAAATTAGCGTTACGCGACGTAGTGAACACTTCATGTGTTAAATGTTTAAATAGAAAAAAAACGTTGAAGTATATTTTTCAAAAAAAAAACACATAAGTTGCAGACATGAATTTTACAATTTTAAGTATGAACCAAGCAGAATTTGACATAATTCATATATGTAAGCATTTCATTTGAAATGGGACGCATGCACATAAAAATTAGAACTAAAATATGCTTAGGTAGGTTATTATATTACTATATGTTTATTATTTGCTGTGAAACATGAGCATCTTAAAACATAGCACAAATATAAATAAATAACTTTAGTTATCTTTCGAAAACAGAAATGTTTCTTTTTAAATGTTCACACCACAACACGCATTTACGTCCTCGTGATGAGTAGATATAACGACGAAATGTCGAATGATGATGGTGGGACAATTTGATTGTTTTAATAAACATGTAATTGGTATATTTTCGGTTTTTATAATTTTCGTCTTCTAATCTTTATTTAATCTTTCTGTAATTTTAATTTATTTAAAAACAACAACTGACATAGGTACCTAAAAAACTTACTTATGTCCATTTTTAAGTCGATGCCACTAGTCAAAAATACATTTTATAAAATGGGACAAAATTACTAGCATTTTAAAAATAGTTATAAAATTAAAAAATTTGAAATAATCCAAATTAATATATATCACTGAAAAGGCTCATACATGTACTTTCTAAATATCATCTTAATGAAATACCCGCCATCGCAACCTTTACATAAGCATTCTAAATTTCCATGTACCTGTCCAAATTGTTCAAAACATTGCCCGATAGACATTTTTCCTGGCGATTGAAAATTGTTGATGTAATGAAAATGTGACGTCTCACGTCATAAATGTTATTACGTCGATTTTGATACTGTCCACGGCATGTTACTGACCACGGCATGATACTGACCCACGGCGTGCCACTGACCACGGCATGATACTGACCACGGCATTATTGTTGCGAAATTTCATCTGCCTCCGTTGAGAAATATGTGAATAACTGGGATTTGAACAAAACACATTGCACACTTTTGTAACGTTAGACATGACGTTTTTGGACGTTCTCTGACGTTTTGGACAAAATATGTGATAAATAACTAATATATTAATATAAAAAAACTCACACTTAAATACATTTTAATGGAAAAGTTATGACTATTCGTATTTATATTTGCATCCATGACGGAATCCAAATATCCGTTCACTTTAAATTGAAAACCTAAACCAAGCAACGCAGTTCGTTTAGTAATTTGTGAAACATCGTTCGTAACGTCAAGTGAGATCTACTAAAGTGTGTTTATTCTAAACTGCAAACAATATTTGGAATATCAAAAGAGAAAATTCGGAAAACACACAGTCACATAAATCACGAGATGAGAGTAACATCAGAGAAGATTAATCCCATCAAGGCACACAGTTGCAATTGTATGTGGGAACTTCTAATGCGCACTCTTAATTAATAATGCTAGAAACATTATCAATGAGCGCTGATCACGTGTCATCATAAGTGATGAAAAAAGCTCAGGTACCCTCGGGAAGATGCACCCAATGTTGTGTGTGTGTGTGTGTGTGTGTGCGTGCGTGCGTGCTTGCTTGCGTGCGTGCGTGCGTTTGTAACAGGAAAACAACTCGGGGCTAAATAGTGGCAATTGCAATGATAAAAACGTAAAATAGGCTTACGCAGGCTTCCTTTTAACAAAAAGGTTTCAGAAAAATGCGTTTTGGCAACTATGGAAACTATACGGATAGATAAGTGACCGTAGTAACTGAGAATCCATGATACTTTCCTAAGCTTAGTGTACTAGTATACCTCGTGGTCAGTAGGTTTAGAAACGGTGTACATATGTTGTACAACTTGCCTTTTGATGGCGGGATTGGGACATTAATTTATCTCAGTTTATCTTTTTCTAACAATTATTAACTATATGAGAAAATACATGGCAAATATATACCTGACTGCTTCCAGTCAACGAAGAAGTGTTTCATACCATGGTGCTTACCGTCTACAACGGTCGACGTATTTACATATAAAAGAGAATAAAAATATCGGACAGGGAAAGCAGCATTCAAGGACGACAGTCAACCACAAAACACAAAAACAAACACGCAAACAGACAAACGAAAAGACAAAAGTAATAAAAAATGCAAACGACATCACAAACACAAAAGGGTTGACAATAGGGCTACCGCCTTGGAACGGTCAGTGGCAAAGTAGGCCACTGGGGGTTTAAACCGGTTCTAGGGTGCACCAAACCTCACACTTACCCTACTGTCATCCCATTAAAACAGGACAGTGTAAATAAAGAAATCCCCGCCATGATCTAATCTCTAACCAACAAGGCAGCATCAATAGGCAATATAAGTAAAACACAAATATGCTCGTGTAAATATAATACAAAAAACAATAGCCTAGAAAGCCACAATGAAGGTACTCAATGACTTTGCAGAAGCCAGAGCAGTAAGAGAATAAACCATTAAGGGCACGACAAGAAAGATCATGGACAAACATCAAACGCCACCGTCTCAATGGGCTTTAGGTTGGCGTCATCACAGGGTCCACAGCCTGTCCGGTCATCGTACAATTAAAGAGGAAAGCATAGTGGCGAACTGTAAAAGGGTCCACCAACAAGCATGCAGTACGTTGCAAAATGATAGGGTCATAACCTCTTTTGATAAACTTTTTAACAAGTTTAACAAAGATAGTATGAAAGTGATCATGACCAAGAATCTTACGAAGTTTATAAATCACATCACCATAGAAGTCAGGTTGTAATAGTCCTTGTCGCAGAAGAGTCCTTAAATTACATTTATATTTGGAAAGAAGATCAGGGTTACGATAATAAAATTGTGCAAAGGTTTTACGAAGTGTATGGTAACGGTAACCCTGATTGAGTAACTAATATCAGTAATATAGTATGGTAAGAAGGACGAATATTGCGGCGTATCACATTTCAACATACATTACCATTTCCCACCAGGCCAGTCGTTCAAATGAGACTATTAGATGTTGAGAGAGAGACAGGTGCACATCTCCATCTTTTGTTTTACAAATTGGTAATGCGCTGGAAGTTCTTTACACCACAGTGCAGATGGACTCCTCCTATTCATCACCCCACATGCACATCATCACGCTCATACTGCACACACAGATCAGCATGGAATGGTTTGAAAATACTGCATTGAAGGCTCCATGTTCACCGTCATATGCATACCATCTTCGGGATAGTTCAAATTTATGTACTATTGGCATTTTTAATATTGAGTTCTGCTCAACCCAGGAAGCACTTTACACCACCGTTTATGAACAGTCTCAATCAAACCGAGATTGCAATATTGTTTGTATTTATTGTGTTCGACGATTTGCAAATTTCTCCTTTCATACTTTTTTATAGTATGTGTCCTATTATGAATATCCGCATAGGTTATTGTTCATAACAGGAACGTGTTCAGAGCAGAATTCGTACAAGGGAGCTTTCACTCACCAACCAAATGCGATAACCACTACATCGTCAGTATATGTTTTATGCTTATAGAATGTTAACTCTTATTAAACAGTACTCAATTACTTGTTTATACAACAAACTTCTGAAGTTAAAAAAACACAATAAATGGCGAAAAAATTATTTTGAGATTGAAATATATCAATCAACATTAATGATTTTTTTTTTCTTCTATTTTTTCTTAAATGTTATTCTTACTACTAGCACAGTGGTTCCAAAGCCAACAAGTAAAACAGCTAGAGTTATTTCGAGTCAACCTGGAAGTTTATACTGATATATTTTTAAAGATAAAGATGTTCAATATTTGATATCTTCATAAGACATAATGCTATTAGCGTTTCTGTAATTACGCCTTAGTGTGTGTGTGTGTGTGTGTGTGTGTGTGTGTAGTTCTAAGGTGTATAGTCCCTCCGCCAACATACTCAATGAGCCTGAGGGCTCACCGTGATGGGTACAACAGACATGATAGAGTCTTGACTTATTTCGCCTTAGTGTTTTGGCGCTTGTATAAATAGTATTAGTGTCGATCGCCCATCAAATAACGATATATTCTAACGTGAGTGTTATAGCATTGGATAGGTGTCTCTGGTTTTTTGAAGTTGGTACTTGAAACCGTAAGCGCGTAAAAAAATCACGACACGTCCAGAAGAAGGCATGCAATACAAAGAAGGAAATCATGCATATGTAAACTGACGACATGTTTATCCGTACAAAAAACAATTGATGTAAGATCGATAATAAGATACCTGCAGTCCTATGTTTATTTGCTGTCCATGGTAGTTTTATAGATATATTCCCTACATGCCATACCGTTTATCTAGCGATATGATAATTTAATACAATAGTTTACAAGCTCAATGTAAGAAGTATCAACATGTTTAACACTAATTAAACTGCCAGCCTTATATATATAATGTTGACTTGATATTGATACATACTGAAAGGAAAAAGAAACGCGACACGGGAATTTCCGCTCTATATTGTATTTTTATGTACAATATTCTGCTGTTAATCGAATGGTACATGGCTAAGTAAGATCTTTCCTTTCGGAAAAAAGACTAAAACAACACGTAACACACAGATAGTATTCCTGCAAAGTTTCGTTATTGACAGAGAACGCGTTTGACGCAAACATAGGATGCAACATTATGCAAACTCTTTACGCTAAATACAATACTGAACTGGCTCAATTTTTCAAAGAGGAACTTCAACTTTTATGAAGTTCTTGTTACAACGTTTAATGTGATTAAAACGTTTACAACATCACAGTTGTGTCCTTGCTCTAACTAACTGCAACTTTTCTTTTTTACGAAACATCTTGGGATTTCCTTGAAATATATATGGAATTAAGTGTGCAGTATATACAATATATAAAGGAAATTCCCGTGTCGCGTTTTTTTTTCCTTTCAGTATATATTTAAACCGTTCAGTCTTTTTATTTCTGACCGCTGCTACATGTATTACCAACCGGCTACATGTCTTACAACCCAGCATACAAAGTATCGTAAACGGAAGGACAATTGACCCTATTTACAGACTAATCATATATCTAAAATACTTGCTAGTAACAAGGTAATAATTTAACAATATAACGCAAATATACAAAACGCATATAGTTGACCAGAACATCTTGTAATCAAACCGAGACTGCAATATTTCGTATGTGTCGCGCTCGGCCGTTTCCAAAGGTCCATTATCATACTCTTTTTGGGTAGATATCAAGACTTGCACTTCAGTAGCAATATACATATTTCTTCTACACTTATATCATCGGCTTACCCTATTTACGTTGAAGCTACCTAACTAGTGGTAAGAAAGACAACAATATCGGACAGGGAAAGCAGCATTCAAGGACGACAGTCAACCAAAGAACACAAAAACTAACACGCAAACAGACAAATGAGAAGGCAAAAGTAATAAAAAATGCAAACGACATCACAAACACAAAAGGGATGACAATAGGGCTACCGCCTTGGATCGGTCAGTGGCAACAACGGCCACTGGGGTTTTAAACCGGTTATAGGGTGCACCAAACCTCACATTTACCCTACTGTCAACCCATTAGTACAGGACAGTGTAAATAAAGAAATCCCCGCCATGCTCTAATCTCTAACCAACAAGGCAGCATCAATAGGCAATATAAGTAAAACACAAATATGCTCATGTAAATATAATACAAAACAAACAATAGCCTAGAAAGCAACAATGAAGGTACTCAATGACTTGGTAGAAGCCAGAGCAACAAGAGAATAAACCATTAAGGGCACGACAGGAAAGATCATAGACAAACATCAAACGCCACCCTCCCAATGGGCTTTAGGTAGGCGTCATCATAGGGTCCACAGCCTGTCATGGCATCGTACAATTAAAGAGGAAAGCATAGTGGCGAACTGTAAATGGGTCCACCACCAAGCATGCAGTTTTTTGCAAAATGATAGGGTCATAACCTCTTTTGATAAACTTTTTAACAAGTTTAACAAAGATAGTATGAAAGTGATCATGACCAAGAATCTTACGAAGTTTATAAATCACATCACCATAGAAGTCAGGTTGTGATAGCCCTTGTCGCAGAAGAGTCCATAAATTACTTTTATATTTGGAAAAAATATCAGGGTTACGACAATAACATTTTGCAAAGGTTTTACGAAGTTTATGGTAACGGTAACACTGATTGAGTAGCTTTTTAGTTATACAAAGATTACGAATATTAAAGTCCTCAACTCGAGTACAAGCTCTTGAAAAACGAATAAGTTGAGACACATACATCCCAAAAGAAGTTGCTCGGGGAACATCCCCATCCAAGTGGCGGTAATTAACAATGTCAAAATTAAAATCATCTCTCTTGCTAATTATTTGACCATTTCGACCATAATCGAGAGATCTAAATCAAGAAAAGAAGCGTTATTATCAGATATATTAGCTTTATTAAGCTCAAGTTCTTTAGGATAAATATTATCAACCATAGTTGGAAAGAAAGGGTTGTCAATGTTCAGGATGTCATTCAGATACCGAGAGGTGTCATTAAAAGCTTCAATAACATCTGCCTGGGTATCTGGTGAAAGACTCAACATGAAATCTCTTTCATAGCAAAATAAAAACAAATCTGTGACAAGTGGTGCACAGTTCGTACCCATAGGGATACCAACAATTTGTCTATAAACGGTGGTACCATACCTGACGAAAATATTATCTAATAGGAAGATGAGTGCTTCACAAAATTCATAGCAAGTCCAATGTTTACATGCCAAAAATGTAGTATTTTCTCTAGCGAATGTTTTTTGAATAAGAAAATATAGTTTGTCTTTAATAAGATGATGTGGTAAGGTTGTATATAGTGTAGAGAAGTCATAAGTACTTACTGATGCAACTTGACCTTTATTGAGAATTTTATCAAGAACGTCTCCTGAAATTTTTATAAACCAAATTAAATTCATCCCAGAGTTTTCATAAGTTTTATCACAATATAGTTTAACGTGATCTTTAACGGCAGTAAGTTTACATTTGGAGATGTTTGTTGTGGTGCAAGCACTAGCATTAGAAATAAAGCGAGCCTTCTACGGATTTTTATGTAATTTAGGAATCCAGTACATGGTAGGCAGTTTATTTTGCTTATCTTTTACACCAGCCTTGAAAGTAGTGCACCGAGTGATATGTGCGGAAACAACATCATCCTCGGTAGAATTAACTGGAGTATACGAATTGGTGCTGCCGAGTTCCAAAGATAAAACATTGACGTAATGTAGGCGTCAAACAATAATTACATTATTAGCTGCTTTATCTGCAGGAACTTAAACAAATTTATTATGAAATTCCTGAATTCCCGATTTTAAATTACGAAAGGAAACCTAGGTCTCAGAGGTAGTAAAGAGGGGTTAGCATTATAAAAGTTAATACGTGTATCTATACTAAAATATTCAATGGAGTGGGAGATCTGGGCACGACAGGCATTAAAATCAATAGTTGAAGGTAATCTATATTTAGGACCTTTCGAAAACAAATGCCGAATACGTTTATCAACAATATCAAAAGTACCAGTGATGACATGACCTGCTGGAGCTTAGCAAAAGTTTGATGTGTTGCATTCACATTCCTTAGGAGTATTATGTACTATATCAAGATCAGAAACTATTTTGTTGTAGTTGAAAATAATATTTCTAATAGGCTTTTTATACTTATAACAAATTACAGGACTTTCGGAATTTTTGAAATATTTTGGGATAGAATCAACTACATGAGTATCCCGAAAAATACTAGGCATTTCAATGAAATCATTACCTTTATTAATATATAGTAGTTTTAGAAAATGCCTGACGTGATCAGACTCCTTGTCAATATGGGGTCGGAGAACATGTTGTGTGTAGCTTTGAACTATGGAAGCAGTGTTATACAAGGGATCTGTACAAATTAAAAATGTGTCGGCTTCCTCGTCGATCAACTTTAGTGAAGAAATAGACAAAGAGGTAAGCCGTGAAAGCATAGAGTGCTTTAGTCCAATAGAAGAAACAAACACATTAATATTAACTTCGCGCGATGTTAAATTTGTTTTTTTTTGTCTCAAAATAATAGTTTTAACATTTGTCAGTTTTATTTATTTTTTTAAAAAAGAGAGAAACCACAGCAATCAAGCGCAATGGTTCTGTAGGTCCGCACTGCAACACTAACCGAAATAAATGAGAATAATTATTTGAAAGTCCATGAAAAGGGCAATAAATACATAACATAAAGAGTGGTGAAGACTGGGATACCGACTTGAAACGGTCAGTGGTTAATAAGGCCTACATACATGTATTAGCTTACATCGATTGTTTGTGTACACAACATCGCCATTATCCTGTCTTCAACGCCCAAATTGGAATAACATTCTAAATAAAAGTACATCCCATCAAAAGGAAATATCTAACAATAAGTACACTTAAATGTTGTCGAAAAGTTGTATTAAATTACATAATTACCAACACCTCAGGATATATCCAGAGTTGTACCGAACAACCTCAGGGCAGCCAAAGAGAAAATCAATCGTACCGACCAAAACACCTGAGGGACGATCGTTAATGTACCTAATATAAATTTCAGGGTTTTAGAAGGTGCAATCTTAAGTCCCACGTGGTTGTTCCGTCATCGAAAAAGAGACAAATGAAGCGTTGTGAATGACTGTAGAGGGACCACTCACTAAGCATGACGTGCGTTGCAATACTAAAGCGTTGTGGCTGACTGTAGACGGACCACTCACTAAGCATGAGGTGCGTTGCAATACTAAAGCGTTGTGGCTGACTGTAGACGGACCACTCACTAAGCATGACGTGCGTTGCAATACTAAAGCGTTGTGACTGACTGTAGAGGGACCACTTACTAAGCATGACGTGCGTTGAAATACTAAAGCGTTGTGACTGACTGTAGAGGGACCACTCACTAAGCATGACGTGCGTTGCAATACTAAAGCGTTGTGACTGACTGTAGAGGGACCACTCACTAAGCATGACGTGCGTTGCAATACTAAAGCGTTGTGACTGACTGTAGAGGGACCACTCACTAAGCATGACGTGCGTTGCAATACTAAAGCGTTGTGACTGACTGTAGAGGGACCACTCACTAAGCATGACGTGCGTTGCAATACTAAAGCGTTGTGACTGACTGTAGACGGACCACTCACTAAGCATGACGTGCGTTACAATACTAAAGCGTTGTGACTGACTGTAGACGGACCACTCACTAAGCATGACGTGCGTTACAATACTAAAGCGTTGTGACTGACTGTAGAGGTACCACTCACTAAGCATGACGTGCGTTGCAATACTAAAGCGTTGTTACTGACTGTAGAGGGACCATTCACTAAGCATGACGTGCGTTGCAATACTAAAGCGTTGTGACTGACTGTAGAGGGACCACTCACTAAGCATGACGTGCGTTGCAATACTAAAGCGTTGTGACTGACTGTAGAGGGACCACTCACTAAACATGACTTGCGTTGCAATACTAAAGCGTTGTGACTGACTGTAGACGGACCACTCACTAAGCATGACGTGCGTTGCAATACTAAAGCGTTGTGACTGACTGTAGAGGGACCACTCACTAAGCATGACGTGCGTTGCGATACTAAAGCGTTGTGACTGACTGTAGAGGGACCACTCACTAAGCATGAAGTGCGTTGCAATACTAAAGCGTTGTGACTGACTGTAGAGGGACCACTCACTAAGCATGACGTGCGTTGCAATACTTAAGTGTTGTGACTAACTGTAGAGGGACCACTCACTAAGCATGACGTGCGATGCAATACTAAAGCGTTGTTTCAATTTTTGACGAATTTCTCGATTACTTTTGTAAAGTGGTCAGGAAACCCTTCGACCCCTTTAGTTGCTAAAGTTTATAGATTACATCTCCATACAATAAATGTTGTGACAAAAACAACCACAGCAGCTGCAGACAAAGAAAGAGAAAACCAATCTAGGTTGCGACCAAAACAAACAGGGATGCAAGAAATATAAAAAGATCGGACAGGGAAAGTAGCATTCAAGGAGGACAGTCATCCACACAAAACAAAACAAACACGAAAACAGACAAACAAGAAGGCAAAAGTAAAAATAAATGCAAACGACATCACAAACACAAAAGGGTTGACAATAGAGCTACCGCCTGGAACGGTCAGTGTCAAAGTAGGCCACTGGTGGTTTAAACCAGGTTCTAAAGTTCATGCACCTACCTACCTTTGTCCGCGTTTCAGCAGAGACAATCATAGTCCACACGAGTTATCTGAAAATGTATGTTGATATATATTTCATTACGCCAGTTCAACCGGATGTGCTTGCCTGGTGCAGTCGAACAAAGGCCTTATTTTAAGATGCTTATCGTTTTTTGTTTTCTTTAACAATTGTTTTAGTGCATTTGTCTCTTATATTGTGGCTGTAACTGTATAACGGACATGTTATTGATATGTTGAACCGCAGCTCCTCATGTTTTGACAGTTTTAGATATAAAATGTCAAACGTGAAAGTAGGAAGAGTATGCAGTTGCGAGTGGTGAAATACATATTGACATTTGTTCCAGTGTCAGTATACAACAGAAGCAATCTTTAGGAGAAGGTATTTAACCCTCAACCATATTTGGCTGATTGATTTTCACTAGCACACATTTCTGGCTTCATGAAAAAGAAGGTTTTCTAGTATTCTAACGAGGTTTGCATTTTCTACAGGTCGTAAAGATTCGCGTTTTACTGTGGTAACGACTACGAGAACAATTATGCTACTATAACTATCAATATCAATAAATATGACAATGTAGTGGTAATGACCTCTGGTGAATGATTGGAAGGTCTCTTGTTCGAATCCAGCTCGAGACACGTTTTTTAGTTTCGACAGCAAAAAGTAATAGTTGGGTTTATGTGTGATGAAGAGTGTGTGTTTGGGGGCGGGGGAGGGGGCGCTGCATACACTGGCCAAAAGATCTAACTAGACCCCTAATACTATTATAAATAACTCAACCAATTTTCAAGGTATCGTGATAACCTTTTTTTACACAGCTTTATCAATCAATTATACACAGACTGTGGAAATTTCATAAAAATCCATTGACTAAAAACTAAAAATTTTAACATTATTAAAACTGACCCACGAAATCAAAAGTCACAGATTTATTAAAAAAAATCAGTCAGTATTTAGTGTGGCCGCCGTTTGCTTTAGTCAATGGATTGTTATGAAATTTCCACAGTCTGTGTATAATTGATTGATAAAGCTGTGTATAAAATTTTATCACGATTCCTTGAAAATTGGTTGAGTTATTTATAATGATAGTATTAGGGGTCTAGTTAGATCTTTTGGCCAGTGTATGTGCATATGTGTGCATTTCTGTGGTTTAAACAGTCCAAATCACATTATCAAACACAAGTGGAAGTGGGAAAATTTGAGTGTGTACTGTGTGCGTGCGTGAATTATGGTGCAAGTCAACGTATATGGGGACATCGGAGAGTCTCTTCCGAATGACTGGTTTGGTGGGAAGTACTATTGTACGTTAAAATCTGAGACGCAATCTACTCTAATGAACATTAGCCATCACCTTACCACTCACTCATGTTCTAGTATCTGGCAATTCGAAATAAAATAGAACAGAAATAAACGTTAAAACTTATCGATTTCATGTTAAGTTGTATGTGTATATGACATGACACTTTAAAAGTCAATAAAATCTGAAACAAATATATATAAGTCGGAAGATTTAGACGGTAAGCACTCACTTGTGTGACCTCATCTACGATGGCTGGAATTATACAGGTAAGATTTTGCTTCGAAACTTAACTATGTACTTTTTGTAACAATTCAAAAGAAACCATTTTACATTTGTTTTTTTAATGTATGTTCTCAAGAAATATTATTATACAACTGTTTAAAGCAAAGATGTAACATTTCAATAGAATTAAAAGCAGAAAACATCATTCTAGGGACACACTGCAGAACACGCATTAACAGTATTATATATGTACATGTACTTATCTATACAAAGTAAGTATATTCATTTAAATTGAAAACGTGCGTTCCATTTTTTACCGTCTTTTTTAGAACAAGTTAAGAGATATATGAGTATCGATTTGTTTTCAACATATATCCATCCCGTAGCAAAAGCAAACACAATTAAATTAAGATGGAACTTAGTAAATGTTTTTGAAAGTTATCTGTCAATTAAATGTTGATGTATTTAAACACACGTGTTGTCTTAAATGTCTATTACTGGTTTCTTGTTTTTTTAATTTAGTAGGACTTGAATGTAATATTTGAAAAAAACATATGTATACACTGTTACAAGTTTTAAATGTAACGAAAAAACAAAAAGCAAAACCAGCAACACAAAATATAACTAACAAATTTATTTACATAACATTTTCACTTACATAATACACAAATCTATTTTTTTCATTAATATCCAATTGTTTAATTACGTTTAAATAAAATTATTTAATCTTCCTTTAATTCACATTAGGAAGTGTCTATTTAATCCAAAACTGTAAGTGTCTCTTTCATCTAAAACAGTGTCTCTTTAATCCAAAACAGTAACTGTCTCTTTAATCCAAAACAGTAAGTGCTCTTTCAGTCTAAATTAATTTCCAATATTTCCGGTTTAGTGCAAATATCCAATTTCACTGTTATTATGAATGAGCACAATGTGTATTAAATCCTCTCACAATTATATATCTAAAACGATCCAAATCTAAATTAACTTTAATGAAGAATACTTAAATAATCTTTTGAGCTGCTCCCAGAGCCCGTATATATACTGCCCAAAGACTGCCCCAAAAGCCTCCCCACCAAAACGGTCCAATGAAAACAGTGCAAAGTTCATCACAAATGAATTTGCATCAAATAGTCCAATGAGAAAAGTCCAAATTTCATCATAAATGAATTTACATAAATAATATGCATACATTGTAAATACGTTTACATCTATGCTATTTTTAACTTTCTACAAGGCCAAATCATGCAATGCAACATGTACACACCGAGACACATGCAAGAATACATGTAAACATTTAGATATATGTAACAACACGTACACTTGATATTTGAATAAAATGTAAATATATATATATACTTGCTCCGGATATTATTTAATATTGCTTAATGCAATGATTGATCTGAACTAATTTAACAGTTTCATTAATCTACATTGGAAAATTGAATATCTACGTTTGAAGTTCAGACAGTATACAATGAGTGCTATGCGCTTTATATGATTCAGGAAACTAAATGCTTTCACATATGCCACCTGTGTGACCTATCAGCTAATATCTAAAGAGCTAGACACCAGCTTTTCATTAAAGTACATTATTTTATAGATGTTTCCATCACAAAGCCTTTGAAAGCACGAAAGGCACACATTTCCCAACTCAAACTCAGTACACATGTCTCTGTTTACAAACAGTATGGAATCCACACTGAATATTGACTCGCATTTTCATTGCAGCTTAAAACAGGTAAATTTACTCAATTCAGCGATCCTTGCTGATGGGGATTATTATATTCATGGCTTATCCTTCTTGAAAATTTCAAACTAATACATACTGACATCTGCACTGAATCGTACACAACAAAATACGGCGCTTAACTCAGGCTGTATTTAGAAGTGCGCAACCTATAAGGGGAAATTTAAGACGGATGTTTTCATATCTGAAACAATTACTAATTTAATTTTATTTTATTTAGCAATTGTTTTTCGGTATAAGTTTCGGTATTGATTCCTTCGTTTATACTAATCAATAACCCAGTTCTACTGAAATGTGTTCAATATTGACATGGACTACGAGAAAAGGGTACTTCAGTAATTAATATATTAAGTTTGAAAACTTAATTAGACTTTGCATACATGCAGCTGTTATAAAAAGATACACAGATGATCATTTAAAAGTTAGAAAAGTAAATAAATCATCTAACGTTTTTAAATAATTTGTTCAAAAGAAATACACAAAATGTATAAAAAATACCACAAATATTTCGGTTACTTCAGAAAATTTATCTATTTCATTGTAGTTTTTATAGTTGACAAAACACGTTTGCAAAATTATTGCTCAAGCGAAACCTCTGTAATAAGAAATGCACACTAGTTTTTCCGTTTAATTTTCCCTCTATTTATTTGAGACTTTCGCGACTGATCCTGGTTTTGATTACAAATACCAGCTGTAAATTCAACGAAACATTGAATGATAAAGTGCACGTTTGTATTAAAAATCAGATAATGTGAACAGATGTAGAATATATTGATAATGTGAATGTCTGATATTATAGCTCTTTTGACAAGTTTTATAATATTTCGATGGTAATGCCGGTTGTAAATATCGTCTCCTTCCCACCGCCTACACATACAGCACGTATCGTCTCCTTCCCACTGCCTACACATACAGCACGTATCGTCTCCTTCCCACCGCCTACACATACAGCACGTATCGTCACCTTCTCACCGCCTACACATACAGCACGTAATTGTTGTAAATATCGTCTACTTCCAACCGCCTACACATACAGCACGTATCGTCTACTTCCCATCGCCTACACATACAGCACGTATCGTCTCCTTCTCACAGCCTACACAAACAGCACGTAATGGTGGTAAATATTGTCTACTTCAGCTCATAGTATCATTCAAAATCATTCGTCATGTCTTACTTTGTGTACAGGCTTTCTTTGTACAGGGTGTGGTGTATTATACCGTACCTGGTATATGGCAGTATTCCCCCCTCTTAACATAGTTAAAATAGTTTCTGTTAGCTTCCAATCGATTGAAATGCATACATTTATGTTCAGGTGATCAGTGTGTGCGTCATATTTTCGACATCTGCAAACGGTTTTTGGACTCGTACACGGTATGCTTCATCGCCAAGGATCGTGATTATAAACCCAACACACCCACCACCACCACCACCATCACCACCAACAACAACAACACCACCACGTAAGTTTCATCGATTATGTAGAGAGAGAGAGAGAGAGAGAGAGAGAGAGAGAGAGAGAAAGAGAGAGACAGAGGTATTATATTAAAAATGATGGTGCTCATCTATTTTGAACTAGAGGGCTGGCGTGGCGCAGTCGGTAGCGCTACAACTTAATTAGACTTTGCATACATGCAGCTGTTATAAAAAGATACACAGATGATCATTTAAAAGTTAGAAAAGTAAATAAGTACCCACGTAATGGTGGTAAATATTGTCTACTTCAGCTCATAGTATCATTCAAAATCATTCGTCATGTCTTACTTTGTGTACAGGCTTTCTTTTTACAGGGTGTGGTGTATTATACCGTACCTGGTATATGGCAGTATTCCCCCCTCTTAACATAGTTAAAATAGTTTCTGTTAGCTTCCAATCGATTGAAATGCATACATTTATGTTCAGGTGATTTGTGTGTGCGTCATATTTTCGACATCTGCAAACGGTTTTTGGACTCGTACACGGTATGCTTCATCGCCAAGGATCGTGATTATAAACCCAACACACCCACCACCACCACCACCACCATCACCACCAACAACAACAACACCACCACGTAAGTTTCATCGATTATGTAGAGAGAGAGAGAGAGAGAGAGAGAGAAAGAGAGAGACAGAGTTATATTAGAAATGATGGTGCTCATCTATTTTGAACTAGAGGGCTGGCGTGGCGCAGTCGGTAGCGCGGCGGATTTGAAACCGGAGGCCCCGGGTTCAATCCTCCGTGGTGCCACTGAGTTTCATCGGTGTGTTCTTGGGCAAGCCACTTTCCCCTTAGCCTCGTCCGTCGGATGGGGACGTAAACCGGGCACGTTAAAGAACCATAGGAATCTATTCGATAATAAGCGTAGGGCACGGTTCCCGGATTTCTATGTATCCTTCCCCTCTCTCTGGGGCGGCTCTATATAACATATCCTGTGTTGATGAGCCGTTAAACAACATTATTCAATTTAATTCTATTTTAAAACTGACATTGTATTCTAATTCATACAGTTTTAGCTTGACAGTTGTGGGAGCTCTGACAAATAAGAAAAGAACAGTATCAAACATATATCCCATTAGCTTGTCCTAGGGATGATATTCGATATTTACGGACTGAGCGAACATATTAATACAATTTCAGCTTCCTATATACAATTCCAGCTTGTCTTAGATACAATTTTAACTTGTCCTATATACAAGTTCAGCTTGTTCTGTTGGTGAGATCGTGTGCAGAAAAAAGGATTATGCGAATGGATGTGCCACACTTTGCGATGGTACTACAGAGTGCCACCAAGACATTGACGAAATAAACTGCGGTAAGTACAACTTACCGATTTACCTGAGTGTTAGCATGACACTGTGGAAGAAAACTATCTGCATAATTTAGATCTAAAGTTATGAACTCTCAACTTTCCAAACAAAAATGTATAATATTCAATCATTATCAATTAATAAATATAGAGGAGCGGATTATCAAATATCTATAAATAAGTCGTGTAACTTTATATTGAATGGATTAACTAAAAATACAAGTGCCTTGTTGTACGTCCGTTGTTCTATTTTATGCTCAGCATATTTGTATTCCGCACTGTTTACCCCAATTTATAACCGCTTCACCACAGATCAGTAGTTAATACAAGTTCTGAAATTGTTTATTTCAGTAAACATATTTTCAGTGAAATAAGCAAGAACATTTATTAAAAAAGTTATAAAATATATCGGTATCACGTCAAGCATCCAACTAGCAGCATGAAAATGATTCAAAATTATATTGTTAAAGGAAGGTAATCACTAAAGAAAACAAGTAGTTACAAAAACAATGAAATTTATGTATGGTAATTTCACTGTTTGAAAACGGTGGATTAACACTTTTATTTCACTGAGAAAATTATATAAATCACTGGAAAGAATAAAATAAAAGTACTTATTTGGATCCAGGTTTTTCATTTTCTGGCAACAGTACACCTTGTGTGTGCTTACATAGTGCGAATTCATCTGAATAAGTCGACTCGCGTTTTATTACTCATAATGGGTAGCTTATACATGTGCATACTAGAATATATGTAAATAAATAATATGTTTTTGAAAAAGCGTGTCAATGTACATAAACTTCTTTTTTTTCTGATAAATCGTTGAGTTCCAATTCTCATTAGATTCCGGCAGCAACTTTGATGCATTATATTCCCGGTGTCTTCTCAGGGTTAACTTGTTTAATAACTGAGCATACATTTAAATCGCATATCTGACTATCAATTAGCCTGTTATATCTATAAGACATTTACATTGCATATCTTACTCTCATTTAACAAGTGGTATTCGTCATACATGTAAATCGCATAGCTTACTTTCATTTAGCTTGTGGTATTCATCATACATTTAAATTGCATATATAGGTATCATTTTAGTTCAATAATATTTATCGTCGGGATTATAACCATCAATTTTCAACTTTTTTTTTGCTGTTTTTTATTTTTTTTATTTTCACCTTTATCCCGACATTAAATCGCTAAGCCAAATTTCCCGTTAGCAAATTCCGCCCTGATTTCAGGTCGGAACCAAAATCGTTAAATTCGTAGTTTTCCATCGAATGTTTTGCGAATAATGTATATATATAATGAAAGATGAACATAAAAGTCACTGAAAGGTGACCTACCTGTGATTAAATCAACCCAATTACTGTTTTAATTCCATTTTTAAACTTCTCTTCCGATCACATACAATGTAAAGTAAAGTTGAACCGGCCTCCTAGCGGGTTGTGTTGAATGTACGGATTAAAAATGAACGAAACCGACTTTAATATTATTCGCACCACAGATGTTTCGTACCCATATCGGAACATGTCGTAGTTTGTGTGAACAAGATAAGTATTTCATCGAAATAAATGTGGGGCGTAGGTTTACACCCTCCCCTTATAAAAAGTCTGTATCTAGCGGGGTGCGGAGCCGTCGCACGCACCCACACCCGTAAAATATGTAAGAAAAAATAATAAAGAAAGGCCATTTTCTTATGGGCGTACATTTACGCTAGAAATGCCTACGCACCACTCAGAATTTCACAAACTTTGGGCATGTTTATTTTTCGTGATGTGTGGGTGTTTGTATCTGGGCGCGCGCCTTACACAACCCCGTAAAACCGCACCACCACCCAAAAACAACGTATTTTGGCAATTGTTTAGTTGGGCATACGTTTATGGGCCCCACCCCCATTCCCCTACACCTAAAATAGGCAGGCCCACGCCGCACTAGGAATTGACAAAAAACATTGACCAATTTGTTTGTTGACTTTCTTTTTTGCCTATGTCGGGGTGGGGGCTGAGGTGGAAGGATATGGGAGAGGTGGGGAGAGAAAGGGGATAGAGTGTGGATGGGCCGTGATTTGGTCGCAAAGAAATACAAGCCGAAGGTTGGTGTGGGTGCGGTTGTGGAATGGCATGGAAGGATCCACTTCGCGTGCGAAGCCGGCACGCCCTCCACCACCTGAAACCTACGTTTATGACCTAAATATATACCTACGCCCCACTAAGAATTGACAATCACGTTTCATCTCTCTCTCTCTCTCTCTGTCTCTCTGTCTCTCTCTCTCTCTCTCTCTCTCTGTCTCTCTCTGTCTGTCTCTCTCTCTGTCTGTATTTAGGTTGGTTTGTGTGTGTGTGGTGGGGGGGGGGGGGGGTTCAGGTGAAAGGGATGGGGGGCGGGGGCATAGGGCATGGAGTGTGATGGATGGGGCCGGGATTTCAGCGATGTATATCACATTAAAAAGGGACATGTTAAAAAGGCGTTTTCGGATTATTTCTACGCTCCATATCCTCTGAAACTGATAATACACATATTACATATATTTATAATTTGTATAGCCCAATTATTGCGCTGTTCATCATGTTCATTGCGAAATAGGTAGACACACTTATTTATTTTATAAACCACTCGATCTATACTTCTATATACATTCATATACGTAATAAACGTACATCTTTCCTTTTCGTACTCGAAAATAATCATTAAAATCTGTTTCGTCTAAAATATTTCTACTATTTTACAAACCCACGTCTTTCAAAACCAACATGGCTGCCTCATCAATGTTTTTGTGAAGACGATTTTTATTTAGAACGACAGTGATGATTACCATGATTACTGGTGAATATCACACACAAGATACAAGTAGAATGCTTTTTTACTATTGGTCTATAGATAGCTTACGACAACATTACAATTGCAATATACTCAACTTGCCTTAATCCACGAACGGAAAAACTTCCCCAAATACCCTTCCCGGGACTCCCGGCACCAAGGGCGCCGCCAAATACACCCGTACAAGCAAGAGTCACACAGAGTTACGTCCTCTTTCCGTCGTGGCGTCATCGAAGTAAGAAGACAAAAAATCGACGGTCTCAAAATATTTGTTCTTTTTCCACGTAACAAATGGTTTTAATTGTTTTATTACTTTAATTTTACTTCCCACATGTTATTTTCTTACGAGTTTATAACCGTTCTTGGTGTTTCTTACACCTATTTTTGTTATTTACGCCGTTATTTCAGACCGCATTTCGTAAACAAAAACACATGCGATCTATTTCCGGTTTACCAACCTTTGTAAATTTTATCGGAATTATGGCTGTTAACTTCTATTAAGAGTTTGAATTTGACACTGGAACATAGGCAGTACTTGCTTCGGCAGTATATATATTTTACCTTTCCTACTCGTGTCAATACGCCAGTAAATAGTTTTTCTTCTTATATTGTTGGGTTTTTGTTTTGTTTGTTATATAATTACAGTTGGTGCATTTAAACCACCTTCTGCTGTTATTCTCTTATATTTCAGTAACAGCAATGTATATGTTTTCAGTCACCGGTTGGCTAGACCTGGCCCGCAGAAAAAGGCCCTTGGCCCTTCTGTGTCTCAGAGCTACCCTTCCAAAAGTAACCTAGTATCTAGCCCTTCCTAGTTAAAGGTTGTTTGCCAGATACTTCCTGGGTTGGGGAATGCCAACCAACATGAACTGCTCGTCATATCGACCTTCTGAGGTGTATGGCTCCCAATCCAGGCCCGAACTCACATACATGTAATATAGACGGGTCCTGCTCCAGGTGAAAGCAGTGGAGACAACCTAAATGAAGGCTACTCGTCCTTCGGAGCTCAATAGCCGCTTAGCTCAGTCTATGACTATCGACTATCTCGCGCTCACTAAAGAAAGTCCCGTACCCACCCACTCCTGCTCCAAGCCACCAGGTAGTGCGGGGGTCACGCCGACTCCAAACTCTCTGCCTCATGGGTAATCTGAAGGTCCTCAGAACACATTCTATTCACTCCTCCAGGTCACCTTTCAGAGAGTCAACACACAGAGGGCGGTCTAGGAGCAACCGTCACCTGTCTAGAGACAGCTCAGGTAATTCTTCCCAGATGAATTTTATGCTTTTCAAGCACGGCCCAGGGCCGAAAGGGTATTCTTACTGTATTCGATACCGGTGTTATGGTTAGAGCTACCTAACGAAGCATGTAGTTTCTTCTGAAGGTCTCTGCTATTATAAAAACCAGACTAGTAGTATTGAGGAATACGACTTCTTTCTCTTGTATGGGAAGAGGACTTGGGTTTCTGTGTTGGTACTCGCATGTAAGGGGAAATTTCTGTCATGGGTCACATTTATCTGTTATTATATTTTCTTACGTGTTGTATTATCACAGATTGAATAGAATAGAATATTGTATTGTAATATTCATAACAATGTGAACATGACAATGAACTAACAGGAAATCAAATCATATGATAGCAATTTAGACAAATATATGGATTAGCTGTCAGGATGACCGAGTGGTCTAAGGTGCCAGACTCAAGGTAATACCTTCACAAGCGAGTGTTCTGGTCCACGACAGTAGGCGTGGGTTCAGATCCCACTTCTGACACATACTTTTAACATACAAGTAAAATGTGTAAGGGACACGTTCCTTGTTCTTCCTTTTCAGTGTTATGTCAGAAACACTTACCAACAATAGGACAGAGACCTCTTTAGGAAATCATACTTTCCTAGATGGTGCTCTCGAATGGGATAGTCTTTTTTATTTTGATACGGAAGTCATACCTCCCTACTAACAGGGCGCTCTATCAGGCTGAAGGAAATGATAACCATTCCAAGAGTGAAGTTATCTAGTAGCCGTCTGGTTAGACAGAAAATCTACAATCAGAGAAGGTAAATTATCAAAGTCTTATCTCTGATTCTGATTTAATAGCCTGCCTGGAGGTATTCCATCCTCAAATAGAACTTATTCTTTTGTCGAACAGAATCACCCTATATTCCAAGTTGTTGTAACATTTGTAAACACTTCTTAAGCATTGTCTACCTATGTTCTCGATTTTAGAACCTTATTGAATGCTTTCATATCTTTTGAATAACTCTGCGTTTACTAAAAATCGTTAAGAGTATTTAAAATTAAAGTATTCTCCTCTCGTGGTTTTACTAATACCCACTACAGGAGTGTGATACCTGTCTTTAACTAAAGATTCTTAGTGAATTACTTTTGTTCTTTTCTGTCCTTATGGACTTAACTACAGAACTAGTTTTGCAGGTAACCTCGTTAGAAGTCGGTACCTACTGTCGAGGTCCGTCGCAAGAATTGACCTAGATCAAGGATGCTTTTTGTGACTACGGCTTCTGCGTCATGGTCTAATGATTATGGTAAGTATTCATGACCTTCGCCATAGCGTTCATAGATTTCAGCGTTCATTGTAGCCACAGTCTTAAAGAAGTAAATCAGTTTTTTTCTTTATGTATATTGTTTTCCTTTATCAGGACACCTAATTCAACTTATCCTATCGCCTTGTTGAGTACTGTTTGTGGCAGGACTAATAGAATTCAGATATAATTATTTTATATTTATCCATGTTGATATGTATCCATGTTGCTGTTCATATTTTTATGTAGGACAAGTAACTCCGCAACTGTTTCCTGCCCTGGTTACGGTTTAGTAGATGATTATTGCGGGTCTATGGGTTATGCTCATCAGATTTGCAGGTATATGAGCATTTATTTTATTTAGTGCCGGTAGTATTTATATCAAGGGGTGTCATGAAGAGGTAGGCAGGTAATTCGCCCTGCTACTTAGACTTTTCTACCCGGCTAATATGAATACTTTTACTAATATTGTTTACTAGTAACTATTAAATACCCGGCTACTTTGCTCTGTGGGCCTCTTACTTGAAAAGTTAATGATATCTATGTATATCACCACCTTTTTTGAGGTAGGTTATATTAATTATATTAATTATTTACAGTGGCAGATGCTGTTTTATACAATTGCACATGCAGTTGCTGGCTGAGTCTTCCTTTTGCTGGTAAGTTGATATGGGGGACTCCCGTGGCTGAGTGGTTAGTCTCTTACTTGATATCACTGCCACTCACCTATGTTTTATAATGGTGTCCCGGTTAGCTCAGTTTGTAGAGCTTTCGCCCTGTAATGGAGGAGTCCGGTTTTCGTGTCCCATACCAGCCACTAAGACAACTGGCATCTTGTTTTATTGTGGATATTATGATATACCTTATATCTCATTGTTTGTGTTTCTTGTGAAATATCGACAATGACGTAATGCCGCTGTTGACGTTTTGTCATCTCTGTTTTAGCACATTATGTTTTGCTTCTTAAGTATCAAGGTGAGAGTACATAATAAATTATTAATAGAATTATTTTTGGTTTGTCGTGAATATAGGAATTTTTTTCTGAGAAAGAAACTTATTTTCACCAGAGCCTTAGCACGAGTGAATTATGCGTGTTTCCTCACTTATACACCTGCGGGTTTTTGGGATTACCCTAGGGTTGATTACGATCTCCTTCTGTACCGCTTAGATCTCCAAGCAGTTTCAGGAGTTCGGAGTAATCGGCTTCAAAGCTGCTATCCTCAACCCTACGTGGGTTTGTTCGAGGTTCCTCTGACTAAGCCTTGTCTGATGGAGTTCTTCGTCATTCATCTCTTACCTCTGGGGTTGCGTTCCTGTGTAGCTTATTAGATGCGGTTGCAGGACATTACACTCCCTTTCTTGCAGCTAAGGTCATTGTCCAGATTATAGATTCCTTACCCCTCCCACGACTCCAAACAGTCATACAGTTAATGGGCTGTAGTGCCAGGGTTCGTTCTCCATTAGCCCTAAGAGTACTGATGATAGTTGGCGTATTTGTTGTTCATACCACCCTGTTTAGTATTGCTAGAACCAGGATACATTCTCCTTGTTTTCTATCAGTTTAGAGAGTAGGTCTATCAGTATGAGTAAGTTCCTAACATTATGTAGGCTATACTATTTTTAGGCCCGGCTTCTAATCCGTACATTAATTATGCCATAAGAGCCGGACTTCTCTTTTTGAAGTCTTTCCCTCAGGCAGTTTGAGATACATCTGGCATCTATTTAATTATTGGTTCTATATGCCACATTCGTATGAAAACACAGTTTCTTTTCGGCTAGATTTTTTACTTGAACACAAATTTGGGGGTGCATGAATGTGCACAGCCACATTCAAGGTGACATTCTGCCTTGGTCAGAACAAAAGGGGGGTGCATGCCCGTACACAGCCACATTCAAGGGGACATTCTGCCGTGGTCTAGGAGTTTCGTAGAGTTGCCCTAAATGCAGGTTAAGGATCTCTCAGTTTGGCCTTAGTAAACCTAGAAGTTGATTCTTATGGGCCACATGGAAGTTGTTTTTCACTAACTAGGTGTGTTGCCCTAAATAATTAAATTCTGTTATTATTATTTTAATAGGGTCTCCCCTTTTTTCTCAGCACTTCTGTCCATCTTGATTTCTTCACCACTGCGGTAACCCCTAAGCGGGGTTACCAGGATTACAGTCTACCTCTGCCACTATGATTCATTCCAAATCAGTATGCAACCTCACGTTTGTCGATTCAAACTACATCTACAGACTTCAGTTTCTGTAATAGTTGCTCACATAATTGTTACTCTGAGGTCACAGAGGTTTAGCTGGTCAGAATAAGTGTAACGCAGTTTTTGTTTACACTTCCACCGTAGTCGGAGTTGGTTTTTTCTTGTCCCCCACTTTGAGCTTATATCATTTCCTTCTTTAGTTTAGAATACTTAGTAGTTAAAGTGTCTCTTTTGGGCCTCCTGTTTGACTTCTGTTCTCCGGCCCTCCTTTGAACCTTTCGGTTAATCTTAGATAGACTACCCTTTAGACTATCTTTCTTTTAGCCTTGTGGCTCAGATTTAGTGAGCCCATTCTAGGAACTAAAGTATCATCAGGCTCATGCTACTAAAGGGATCTCGTTAACCCCTTCTAGAGATATTCCAGTAACAATCTGTTTGGTTTTGTCTGGGTATATACCTAATTCAATTCCAATAAGGCTGCTCAAGTCAGAGCCTTTATTTTTCTTAAAATTTACAAATTATTTGTTAGATTCTATCTTTAATTATTTTTCACTGGGTCCAGTTCTTACTACCCGGTCTGTCATGGGGTTGTGCTGCTCTACCAGTTAGCTGACTTGGCCTTGCCCAAGTCTGTAACTTTAGGCATACAAATCAGTTGCAGTTTTAAAATTTTATTTTACTTATCTTGGTTTGTAAGCACTTCATACCACTATGTTCCAAATGTGTTTGGTTTATACATATTGTATTGTTTATAGTTATCTATGTTTCACACAGTTATCTTGTGTTCATAGTTACATTTACAGCTCAGTTATGAAGCTGTTATTGTAAGTATTGAATCAAGGGGTCGATACTTATTTAGATGATCTATGTAATACTAGAAATTTTCTGTTCCATGGATTAGCTTGAAATTGCCGATTATGATTTTAGATGATGGTGGACTTATTGTCCTTGAACGAATTGAAGGACTTATGAGGATGCCATATTCACCTTGTAACGTTCATCTACCCATCTAAGAAGTTTTAGAGGCTCCTCCTACTGGCTGTATCGCCAGTCAGGATCCCAGATTACGCTATGGTGAGTGTAAGTTGCTTGGGTTCATGCTCTCGTCTGCTTTAATTTCTTGTAATTAGAGCAGGTTTGATCGTGCTTTGTTACTTGTTGTTCAGAGTTGTTCAAATCCCCTTTACATATTCGGGCACTCATAACAGGTTACATTGTACCACCCCAGCTCATTGTGTTAAAGTCGCAATTGTAATGTTGTCGTAAGCTATCTATAGACCAATATGAAAAAAATTGTTAATTTTAATATTTGTCTATTATACTTACGACAACATTAACTACCCACCCCTCCTTAAATTTAGGACTTATTTGCGGAAAGAGGACGTAACTCTGTGTGACTCTTGCTTGTACGGGTGTATTTGGCGGCGCTCTTGGTGCCGGGAGTCCCGGGAAGGGTATTTGGGGAAGTTTTTCCGTTCGTGGATTAAGGCAAGTTGAGTATATTGTAATTGTAATGTTGTCGTAAGTATAATAGACAAATATTAAAATTAACAAAATGTTTCATGTTTATTTTATCATATAGCAACAACAAACACCACGAAATACTTCTGGTTTAGATTTCTGAATTTGCTAACGGAAAATAATCAACACCGATAAAACGTCACACTATTGAATAAGAAAAAAAGAAGAAAAATGTAAAAAATCAAAAATGATATAAATTAAATGTCTCCATGAAAGATTTAAATATTGTGTGACGTTTTATGTTATAGAACTACGTATCATTAATATTGTGATATTTATCATACAGTTAAATCGAATATCTAGCTATCATTTAGATTCTGGTATTTATCATACATTTAAATCGCATATCTTACTCTCATTTAGCCTGTGAAATGTATCATACAGTTAAATCGCATATTTTGCTATCATTTAGATAATGCATTTAATCGCATAACTTACTACCACTTAGATGATAGTATTAATAATACATTTAAATCGAATATCTAGCTATCATTTAGATTCTAGTATTTATCATACATTTAAATTGCATATCTAGGTATCATTTATATTGTGATATTTATCATACATTTATATCGCATATCTGACTATCATTTATATTGTGATATGTATCATACATTTAAATCGCATATCTTATTCTCATTTAGATAGTACATTTAATCGCATAACTTACTACCAGTTAGATGTTAGTATTAATCATACATTTAAATCGAATATCTAACTATCATTTAGAGTATGGTATTTATCATACATTTAAATGCATATCTTACACTCATTTAGCCTGTAAAATGTATCATACATTTAAATCGCATATCTAACTATCATTTAGAGTATGGTATTTATTATACATTTAAATCGCATATCTAACTATCATTTAGAGTATGGCATTTATCATACATTTAATTCGCATATCTAACTATCATTTAGAGTATGGTATTTATCATACATTTAAATCACATAGCTAACGTATGGTATTTATCATACATTTAAATCGCATATCTAACCATCATTTAGAGTATGATATTTATCATACATTTAAATCGCAATCTTACTATCATTTAGCCTGTAATAAAGGTTACCTACGCTGCAGACTGTCGACCACATCTGAGTTTGGTTGTGCGAAGTTTTACGACCATATCGTTGACTGTATAGGTGGAATTGATGAACCTGTAGTAAACTGTTTTGGTAAGAAGCGTATTGTTTTGTGTTGTCTAATGCTATATGTCTCACAACCATATTACTTATAGAACCCAGTAAAGACGCAGCGACGCCTGTCGCTCATTATGTATTCCCAAACACACATAAGTGTATTTCTAAATATTGATTAGTGTGATATTATCATAGTGTCACAGGATGACCCTAGTGGTTGGGGCTAACTCAGGAAAGAATCAATGACGGTGAATGCATTTATATAAGTTTAATGCAACTTTTAAAATATGTTTAATATATACAATTATCTAAAAAAACAAGCGAATGCACAGATTAACTATGAAAAGAATGTTCTCATAAACGTTTAAGACGTTCTTAGTATTGTTATAAATACTGAATGTATGAGACACTAAAGTGTTGTTAAAGTTATAACAATGTTGATTTATGATCTAGCGCGATAACTGTGATGCGCGAGAGCTCATGAAGATGATGATTCGCGAATCCAATGGGTGATTGTCATCAAATGCCTTCTGTAAGGGTTGATCACGCGATGTAATGATGGTTAACCTCCACTGAGATTGTGGGAGATGTTCCTCCAGTGAGGACTAATAACGGGCCCACCTTTTGTCCCGGGGGTTGTCGGAACTAAAACCTGGCCATGCTGCGCAGGTAGGGGACCGTCTCCACCGCTCGTAACGTTATCCGTGGACGCTTAGCTCCACTCCGGAATATCCCAACCTGGATGGCTTAGGCTGTAATTATACATACGCTTTAGATGTCGGTTGACAAACATAACAATCTTGCATAATTATCATTACCCAAACACATCATTATTCAATAAATATATGTAAGCTGTACTTATGATGAGTAGCAATGTATACATATTCTACAACGCCATGTATACGCCATGTACGTCGCTGCTAATCAATGCCCCTAATACATGTAATATAAACATTATCAAATCACTCGTATATTACACTCACTGAGTTATGCATGCACGCATGTCAACTAATGACCACATTATACAACGCTATGCATACGCGTCGAACATTTATCATAAACGCTCATCTCATTGTTATTACAATCACTTAGTTATACGCCAACGTTTACTAATGCACCTATTATCCACTGTTATCAAATTAATATTGTTTTACAATTATTGATCAATTACAATAATTACATCTAATAAAGTAACTTCAAAATCATATGCTAGTCTAAAGTTAATGTTTGAGAAACATCAAAGCTAACCGGATGTCGTAACCGCCATACAAGTTGGCGCCGCCCACTGAATACAAATGTACGATAAAATTTAATAAATTAAATACTGACCACATGTTGCCTGTGAATTTCGCCGTTCAATCTCTGTTCCAACCAAAGCAACTATATCAAGCAATCCCGGCAAGAACTAGAAGACAATGGGTTTTATAGCAAACATTACGCCCAAACCATTATTTCCCCCGTTCAGTCCGTGACAAACGTGGCTAAATCTGCAGTATTGAATCTACACGAGAGGCCCCTTATGGGAAGCCATAACCGTCAAAATGTGGATATTTACAAACCATTCAATGACAGGCCATTTAATTCAACATGAAGTCATTTGATGACGTACATATTGATTCGATGCGACGTGTAAACTCGGTTTATTCGTTACAAAGTGAATTGATACGGTTCAAAGTGAAATGATACGATGTAAAATTTCAAACCATACGACGCAAAGTCATTTGATGACGTACATATTGATTCGATGCGACGTGTAAACTCTGTTCATTCGTTACAAAGTGAATTGATACGGTTCGAAGTGAAATGATACGGTATAAACTCGGTTCATTCGTTACAAAGTGAATTGATACGGTTCGAAGTGAAACGATACGATGTAAAATTTCAAACCATACGACGCAAAGTCATTTGATGACGTACATATTGATTCGATGCGACGTGTAAACTCGGTTCATTCGTTACAAAGTGAATTGATACGGTTCGAAGTGAAATGATACGATGTAAAATTTGAAACCATACGAGGCAAAGTCATTTGATGACGTACATATTGATTCGATGCGACGTGTAAACTCTGTTCATTCGTTACAAAGTGAATTGATACGGTTCGAAGTGAAATGATACGGTATAAACTCGGTTCATTCATTACAAAGTGAATTGATACGGTTCGAAGTGAAACGATACGATGTAAAATTTCAAACCATACGACGCAAAGTCATTTGATGACGTACATATTGATTCGATGCGACGTGTAAACTCGGTTCATTCGTTACAAAGTGAATTGATACGGTTCGAAGTGAAATGATACGATGTAAAATTTGAAACCATACGAGGCAAAGTCATTTGATGACGTACATATTGATTCGATGCGACGTGTAAACTCGGTTCATTCGTTACAAAGTGAACTGATACGGTTCGAAGTGAAATGATCGGGCGAAAAACACAATCGGCGCGATGCAAACGCAATCCGTTCGACAGAAACTGATTTCATTACGTGCAAAGTGAAACGGTGCGACATCTGGCGGCGATATTTGCCACATCACTTGCAGGGTTATTTCCCCTACATAATATATGATAAATCAAAGTACTAAAAGTACTGAGAATGCAAGGTTTGATACGAAAGACTGTATGGATATTTGCACGATCAAATTTCCATAAATTTTACATAGTTTTAACCAACTTGGCGATCTTTGGCGACCTACCAAAATCTTAGAGGGTCAATCCATTCCAAATATATTGTTATCAATTGTCATTAAACTGTTTCAAATCTAGACTAGAATATTATTTTATGAAATTGCTGATGGATAGACAAATTTGTGATTTGTGTTCATGGCCAAACTGTTACTCAAGATGACTTCCATGTCTAAAATTATGTCATTTACAGAGTGGCGTGTACTAAGTAGTCTTCCGGGAACAAGATGCACAAGAGGGCCTGTATCACTCTACTGGCTTGAATAGTCTAAGGCCGGAAAACAGTTTTTGTCTCGCCTATTCGAAGAAAAAAGAGACATAGGTGTTGCTTCTCCGGCGGCGGCGGAGGCGTCAGCATTCAAGTTTTGCGTTTAGGTCATTTTCTCACAAACTGTATGCACTAGACCTTTCAAACTTTGTTTATAGTTGTATCTTGGGTGGTACATCGCAACGTGATAAAGCAAATGTGGAAGTGACCTTGACCCTCCAAGCAAAGGGCAGATAACTTAATAATTTTTAGGTTCAACTTTTGCGTTTAGGTCACTTTTTCACAAACTGTATGCACTAGACCTTTCAAACTTTGTTTATAGTTGTATCTTGGGTGGTACATCGCAACGTGATAAAGCAAATGTTGAAGTGACCTTGACCCTCCAAGCAAAGGGCAGATAACTTAATAATTTTTAGGTTCAACTTTTGCATTTAGGTCACTTTTTCACAAACTGTATGCACTAGACCTTTACAACTTTGCTTATAGTTGTATCATGAGTGGTACATCACAACGTGACAAAGCAAATGTGAAAGTGACCTTGACCCTCCAAGCAAAGGGCAGATAACTTAATTGTTACCTTCAACTTTTGCGTTTAGGTCACTTTTTCACAAACTGTATGCACTCTTTGCTTATAGTTGTATCTTGAGTGGTACATTGCAACGTGACAAAGCAAATGTGGATGTGACCTTCACCATCCAAGCAAAGGGCAGATAACTTTAATTGTTACATTTACATCACTCTCTCATGAACTATAATTATGCACTAGATGTTTTAAACCTAATTTATAGCTTAACCTTTGGAAGAAAACATATTCTATTTTGACATAGTTGTGTCTTGGGTAGTGCATCTTTTTGGATCCATGGATTTCATCTATGACCTTTCTACTTTCTGGAGCTGATGATTTTTAGCTCTACTGGCCAAGGGCCTTCATTTTTCATCCGATCTTTACAAAAATTTAACATATTGTTAATATCAATGAAAGCTCGCACAAGTTCGAAAACCAGCTAGATCGGACTAGTAACAGCGGAGTTATGGCCCTTGATTTAGTTAAAAAATGATATATTTTGCCTCGTTGATACGACAGAGCTTTCATTTTTCATCTGATCTTTACCAAACTTTACCAGATGTTTTGCCTTTTTTTTTATTATTAGTATATTTTCTTTTATTATTCGTACATTTTTTTTGTTTAAATTTGTTTTAAATATATATATAATTTTTTATTTTATTATTTATTTTTTGAATATTTTTATTTATTTTTTTTATTTTTTTTGTATTTGATATATTTATTGGTTTATTGTTTGAAATGTTTTTTGTTTATTTTTTTGTTGTTGTTTTTAAATTATTTTTTTATATATATATATATATATATTTTTTTATTTCATTATTATTTTCGGTTCGTTGATCTTTGATGGAGTTACGGCCCCTTGACATTTTTACTTTTAAATTTCTTGTCAGCTCTTCTCCTCCTAAAGCCTTGTTGGATTTCGACGAAACTTGGCAGGAATCATCGGTAATATGTCTAGTTGTGCATATCTCGCTTTTTCCCAGTTCGCTGATTTATGACGGAGTTATGGCACTTTCACATTTAAATTTCTTGTCGGCGCTACTCCTCCTAAACTTTCTACAAAATTTGGCAGGAAGCCTCAGTATGATGTCTAGTTGTGCAAATCGCGGTATATCAATGAAATCTCGGACAAGTTCGAAAACCAGCTAGATCTTGTTAGTAACGACAGGTTATGGCCCTGGATTTGCTGAAAAATGCTATATTGTATTTCCTTTGTTAAATCTGTAGTTACTTCATTTTTTATCTGATCTTTACCATATTTGTTTAGAATGTTAATATAACCCCGTCCCCCACCACCCGCCCCATTTTTATAAAATTTCATTCAGAGAAGTGGGACAAATTAAAAAATACCCATGCCAGACTAGACACAGCAGACTTATTTCCCATGATTACCAGGTGAGCGATCTAAGGCCATCCTATCCCTCTTGTTTTTGCAATGTTTGAAAAAAAATACTGATGGGAATTTTATGTAGACAACCCTTGATGTAAGAGCCGTTTTAGCCAGTAGAGCATCCACAGGCCCTCTTGGGCCTCTTGTTTTTAATAGAATGGCATTTTACTTTTAAACAAATGCACTTAAATGTCATCTCAGCAAACGGCAAACTCCATTGTTTTTAGTTACTAAAATGTTTACAACCTCATTTAAGCATCATTGACCTTTTTATTTTTAAGTCCAGCCCCCGTTAGGCGAGACATGTGAATCCACGGATTTCTTGTTTAAAAAATCAAAGGCTATAACTCTGATGTGTCTAGTCTGATGCAACTGGTTTTGAACTTGTCCAAGTTCCCATGTTTGGGCCCTTGTAATGTAATCAGATACCATTTTGCAATAAATTGCTTAGAGGTTGTTTTTTTTAAATCTATGATGCTTTCCAAATAATTAAAAACAATTTCCATCAGAATTTTAAATGCTGTGAATTGCCAAATCCTTGTCACTATTTATTTGGAATGGATTGACCCTCTAAGATTTTGGTAGGTCGCCAAAGATCGCCAAGTTGGCTAAAACTATGTAAAATTTATGGAAATTTGATCGTGCAAATATCCATACAGTCTTTCCTATCAAACCTTGCATTCTCAGTACTTTTAGTACTTTGATTTATCATATATTATGTAGGGGAAATAACCCTGCAAGTGATGTGGCAAATATCGCCGCCAGATGTCGCACCGTTTCACTTTGCACGTAATGAAATCAGTTTCTGTCGAACGGATTGCGTTTGCATCGCACCGACTGTGTTTTCGCCCGATCATTTCACTTCGAACCGTATCAGTTCACTTTGTAACGAATGAACGCTTTTACGTGTTACATGAATATATCACGGATATTGTGAATTTGTTTCAACTCGAACTATAGATTAGGGTGTGACTGACTTACAACTTACAAGAGCTATGTACGACCAATACGCTCGACCCGTGACATTTTGTGACAACATCTCCCCTCTTAAAGAAAGTGCTACACTTTTTAAAATTCAACAACATGATTATTTAAACTATTAATAAGTCATAGCAAAAGACATGGTTGCATAATAAGCAACATTAACATTTCAACAATATTCTTCAATTTTACACTACATTTTAACGTGTTTTATTGTCGAATTATCCGTTATAAAATCCTTCTAATATTACTTCTTTCAAGGTAACATATAATTTCATGCAATAGTTGTTTCCTGTCTTTAAGCTTCTTCATATAAGAGGAAAAACTGCTGTGAATCTGAAGTGCTAAACAATAAATTACTTAACTTGTTTACACGCTTTGCTTGCCCCTTTGTCATGATGTATATAACAGTGTTTTATATATGTTTTTTTAGAATAACACGATTTCATGATATTAAATCAATTATGTTTTGTTCCATTTAAGCTGTTTGTACTCCTCCATGTGTGAACGGCGGAGCATGTACCGCTCCTGACACGTGTACATGTACCGCTGGGTACACTGGAGCAACATGCGCACAAGGTAAGCCTAATGGAAAGGATTATCATGGATAATGAATATTGTATTGCAATGTGAACGTTTCACATTATATTTACATTACGTGTTCCGAATATTAACTTTCATACCACATCCAACCCATTCTCCAAGAAGCGAAAACGGGGTTGGCTATGGTATGAAATAAAACCTTAATTTCAGCTTAAAAAGTTAGCATATTGTAAAATTAAGACATTTAATAGGTAATTTTAAACAGGTCGTCACAACTGTTAACGTGTTTTATTGTCGAATTATCCGTTATAAAATTCTTCTAATGTTACTTATTTCAAAGTAACATATAATGCCATGCAATAGTTGTCTCCTGTCTTTAAGCTGCTTCATATAAGAGGAATAAACTGATGTGAATCTGAAGTACTAAACAATAAATTACTTAACTTGTTTACACGTTTTGCTTGTCATTTCGTCATGATGTATATACCAGTGTTTTATATATGTGTTTTTAAATAACAAGCTTTCATGATATTTAATCATATATGTTTTGTTTCATTTAAGCTGTTTGTACTACTCCATGTGAGAACGGCGGAGCATGTACCGCTCCTGAAACGTGCACATGTACCGCTGGATACACTGGAGCAACATGCGCACAAGGTTAGCCTAATGGAAAGGATTATCAAGGAAAATGAATGTTTTATTGCAATGTGAACGTTTGACATTATATTTACATTACGTGGTCCGACTATTAACTTTCATACCCCATACAACCCATTCTCCAAGAAGCGAAAACGGGGTTGGCTGGGGTATGAAATAAAACCTTAATTTCAGCTTAAAAAGTTAGAATAATGTAAAATTAAGACATTTAATAGGTAATTTTAAACATGTTATCACATCTTTTAACGTGTTTTATTGTCGAATTATCCTTTATAAAATCCTTCTAATATTACTTCTTTAAAGGTAACATATAATTTCTTTCAATAATTGTTTCCTGTCTTTAAAGGTGAAATTTAGCGTATTTTTTGAGCATATATTCTGAAATATATGTATATAATATACAATCTGTTCAAATATTACACTTATTGATTGTCCCGTTTTCTCACAGAAGGCAATTTTATCTCATAGCGCACACGCTTGAGTTTCGCCCTTTTTGAAGACAGGTAAGTGTCACGTGATCCTGTGACGTCATTGGTACCAAACGATCAGCGGTGTCGCATTAAGTTGTATAGTATTGTCTATGTAGGATTAAGTTTTATGGTACGTGTTAAAAATGCCGTGTGCTGTAGCTGGGTGTCAAAGTGTGCATAAAAAAGGACAATCTAATAACATCAGTTTTTTTCGTTTTCCTAATCAGGTTAATGATAGATTAAGATTTGAATTGTGGGTGGACCGCTGTCGACGAAAATCGCCCGTCGCGTCAAAAAATGGGAACCTTCGAAAGACGCGCGAGTTTGTAGTAAACACTTTGCAGATTAAAAACAACAGCGATACCAACAATATTTTCCTACAAAAATGAGAAGTGTCTAACCCCGCCGTCTCCGAGCAAGTTTTATTCGCCGATTTGACCGGCGTTGAGGAAGAAATTATTAAATGAGGTAAGATAGAAGTTTTTGTTCAGTTATCTCAGCAATTCCTCGGGTATGTGTATGATAAATTGTAGAAAGGTTTATAGTCTTAGATCTGTACTTCGTGATTGTTTAGCTGTTGAATTAGATAAACTCTGTCGTTGTTTCAATATATATTTTGTAGTATTTTTTTTTTGTTTTGTTTTAAATTATACACCTTCTTCTGCCAATAGTGTTATAGATGTTTATAGAGTTATATATCGGTCTCTGGATTTGAAAATAATGACAAAATGTTTCATGATGTCTATTAAAACGCAGAAAATTGATAATGTTAATAGCTATTATATTAGTTCAGTAATGTTGTATGGCAAAACAACAACAATAACGGCTTTTACCTCATGCAGTAAGTAAAATAAGTGCTTTACGAGCATATATATACTTTATATTCTAAATAAAAAAATTGTTAGGTCTGTTTTTTCGATCTCTACATGTACATAATACATTATGTCGTGCTCATAATACATTTGACTATATTATTTAGATCATCTTCGTGCGCGATGAACTAACTAGTTTCTCACGCATCATATATCCGTCTTGTGCAATACGCGGCTCGCCGCGGCGGTATTGCACCGCTCACGGTATTGCAATATACAGGAAATGTAGGCTTATCATAAAACTACGTTTCCCTAAATGGTGCGTGATTTTGTCATATACCGACGTATGTACCTGATTAGGCTGTACTTCAATAGGGCACCGCAATAGTTGATTAGTCGGTGTGTGGTATATTGTTATTTGGCGGCACGTGGAGAGCGTGTCATAATGCAAATCCGAATCTCATACACCACTATAGACTGTTTTGGAGGCGGCGGGGACTTATGGTATGTAGAATACTATATAAATTAGATGCTGTTACATTTATTTATTTATCAATTATACTTACTAGACTCTAAATATATTTTTTCAATGTCTATTTTCGGCAAAAATAAAGTCCTTATAATCTGACGCTCGTATTAATGTACAAGTATTAGACCATGTCCATTCATTCGGAATATACTGCAATTCGCGCTTAGTGTAAATGAACCGAGATATTGCAGCGTTGCTGGTGACTTTCAGAATTTCGATGACCTGCACCGCGTTCAACTTCCTCATTGCCATCGGTTGATGAATCCGAGGTATTCTCATCCTCAGACACGAATTCTGGCTCAAAATCGTAAGGTTGCACATTGTGCAACCTTCTTATCATGGGCATTTCATCTGACTCAGCATCATAGTCGCTTAATTCCGACATTTTCACACACACTATACTGTTTTTGCGTGCTTTCCCTATGTACAAATGGTTTCGTTTTATTCCCAATGACGTCACTTCCGGTTTTACGAGGAAGAGTTTTCCCCCTTTGATTTTTTTCAATTTTTTAGCGTAGCCTGTTCGTCTTTTCGGTTTTTATCTTTAAAAACATATTTTCACTAAAAATACATCAATAGCATAGTTACCATCGTATTTATAATGATATTTGATAATTAAAAACATACCAACAACGGATTTGTTGATTTAGGACAAATTTCTGCTTTAAGCTGCTTCATATAAGGGGAATAAACTGATGTGAATCTGAAGTACTAAACAATAAATTACTTAACTTGTTTACATGTTTTGCTTGTCCTATTGTCATGATGTATATACCAATGTTGTATATATGTTTTTTTAAATAACACGCTTTCATGATATTTAATCATATATGTTTTGTTTCATTTAAGCTGTTTGTACTACTCCATGTGAGAACGGCGGAGCATGTACCGCTCCTGAAACGTGCACATGTACCGCTGGGTACACTGGAGCAACATGCGCACAAGGTAAGCCTAATGAAAAGGATTATCATGGATAATGAATGTTTTATTGCAATGTGAACGTTTCACATTATATTCGTTGGCCGACTATTAACTTTCATACCACATCCAACTCATTCTCCAAGAAGCGAAAACGGGGTTGTTGGTTAGAGATTAGATCACGGCGGGGATTTCTTTATTTAAACTGTCCTGTTTTAATAGGATGACATTAGCGTAAGTGTGAGGTTTGGTGCACCCTAGAACCGGTGTAAACCCCCAGTGGCCTACTTTGCCACTGACCGTTCCAAGGAGGTAGCCCTATTATCAACCCTTTTGTGTTTGTGATGTCGTTTGCATGTATTATTGCTTTTGCCTTCTGTTTTGCTTGTTTGTTTCTGTGTTTTGTAATTGACTGTCCTCCTTGAATGCTACTTTCCCTGTCCGATCTGTTTATATTAACACGCGTTCATGATATTTAATCATATATGTTTTGTTTCATTTAAGCTGTTTGTACTACTCCATGTGAGAACGGCGGAGCATGTACCGCTCCTGAAACATGCACATGTACCGCTGGATACACTGGAGCAACATGCGCACAAGGTAAGCCTAATGGAAAGGATTATCATGGATAATGCATGTTTTATTGCAATGTGAACGTTTCACATTATATTTACATTACGTGGTCCGAATATTAACTTTCATACCCCATCCAACCCATTCTCCAATAAGCGAAAACGGGGTTGGCTGGGGTATGAAATAAAACCTTAATTTCAGCTTAAAAAGTTTGCATATTGTAAACTAAGACATTTAATAGCTCATTTTAAACAGGTTATCACAACTTTTAATGTGTTTTATTGTCGAATTATCCGTTATGAAATCCTTCTAATATTACTTATTTCAAGGTACGATGTAATTTCATTCAATAGTTGTTTCCTGTCTTTAAGATGCTTCATATCAGGGAAATAAACTTCTGTGAATCTGAAGTACTAAACAATAAATTACTTAATTTGTTTACACGTTTTCCTTGTCCTTTTGTCATGATGTATATACCAATGTTTTATATATGTTTTTTTAAATAACACGCGTTCATGATATTTAATCATATATGTTTTGTTTCATTTAAGCTGTTTGTACTACTCCATGTGAGAACGGCGGAGCATGTACCGCTCCTGAAACATGCACATGTACCGCTGGATACACTGGAGTAACATGCGCACAAGGTAAGCCTAATGGAAAGGATTATCATGGATAATGAATGTTTTATTGCAATGTGAACGTTTCACATTATATTTACATTACGTGGTCCGAATATTAACTTTCATACCCCATCCAACCCATTCTCCAAAAAGCGAAAACGGGGTTGGCTGGGGTATGAAATAAAACCTTAATTTCAGCTTAAAAAGTTAGCATATTGTAAAACTAAGACATTTAATAGGTCATTTTAAACAGTATATCACAACTTTTAACGTGTTTTATTGTCGAATTATCCGTTATAAAATCCTTCTTATATTGTTTCTTTCAGGTAGCATATAATTTCATGCAGTAGTTGTTTCCTGGATTTAAGCTGCTTCATAAAAGTGGAATAAATTGCTGTGAATCTGAAGTACTAAACAATAAAATACTTAACTTGTTTACACGTTTTGCTTGTCCTTTTGTCATGATATATATACCAGTGTTTAAAATACGTTTTTGTTTTTAAATAACACGCCTTCATGATATTTAATCATATATGTTTTGTTTCATTTAAGCTGTTTGTACTACTCCATGTGAGAACGGCGGAGCATGTACCGCTCCTGAAACGTGCACATGTACCGCTGGGTACACTGGAGCAAGATGCGCACAAGGTAAGCCTAATGGAAAGGATTATCATGGATAATGAATGTTTTATTGCAATGGGAACGTTTCACATTATATTTACATTACGTGGTCCGAATAATAACTTTCATACTCCATCAAACCCATTCTCCAAGAAGCGAAAACGGTGTTGGCTGGGGTATGAAATAAAACCTTAATTTCAACTTAAAAAGTTTGCATATTGTAAATTAAAGACATTTAATAGGTAATTTTAAACATGTTATCAAAACTTTTAACGTGTTTTATTGTCGAATTATCCGTTATAAAATACTTCTAATATTACTTCTTTCAAGGTACCCTGTAATTGCATACAATAGTTGTTTCCTGTCTTTAAGATGCTTCATATCAGGGGAATACATTGCTGTGAATCTGAAGAACTAAACAATAAATTACTTAATTTGTGTACACGTTTTGCTTGTCCTTTTGTCATGATGTATATACCAGTGTTTTATATATGTTTTTTTAAATAACACCCTTTCATGATATTTAATCATATATGTTTTGTTTCATTTAAGCTGTTTGTACTACTCCATGTGAGAACTGCGGAGCATGTACCGCTCCTGAAACATGCACATGTACCGCTGAATACACTGGAGTAACATGCGCACAAGGTAAGCCTAATGGAAAGGATTATCATGGATAATGCATGTTTTATTGCAATGTGAACGTCTCACATTATATTTACATTACGTGGTCCGAATATTAACTTTCATACCACATCCAACAAATTCTCCAAGAAGAGAAAACGGGGTTAGCTGGGGTATGAAATATAACCTTAATATCAGCTTAAAAGGTTAGCATATTGTAATACTAAGACATTTAATAGGTCATTTTAAACAGGTTGTCACAACTTTTAACGTGTTTTATTGTCGAATTATCCGTTATAAAATCCTTCTAATGTTACTTCTTTCAAGGCAACATATAATTTCATGCAATAGTTGTTTCCTGTCTTTAAGCTGCTTCATATAAGAGGAATAAACTGCTGTGAATCTGAAGTACTAAACAATAAATTACTTAACTAGTTTACACGTTTTGCTTGTCATTTTGTCATGATGTATATACCAGTGTTTTATATATGATATTTTTAAATAACACGCTTTCATGATATTTAATCATATATGTTTTGTTTCATTTAAGCTGTTTGTACTACTCCATGTGAGAACGGCGGAGCATGTACCGCTCCTGAAACGTGCACATGTACAGCTGGGTACACTGGAGCAACATGCGCACAAGGTTAGCCTAATGGAAAGGATTATCATGGATAATGAATGTTGTATTGCGTTGTGAACGTTTCACGTTATATTTACATTACGTGGTCCGACTATTAACTTTCATATCCCATCCAACCCATTCTCCAAGAAGCGAAAACGGGGTTGGCTGGGGTATGAAATAAAACCTTAGTTTTAGCTTAAAAAGTTAGAATAATGTAAAATTAAGACATTTAATAGGTCATTTTAAACATGTTATCACATCTTTTAACGTGTTTTATTGTCGAATTTTGCTTTATAAAATCCTTCTAATATTACTTCTTTAAAGGTAACATATAATTTCATTCAATAGTTGTTTCCTGTATTTAAGCTGCTTCATATAAGGGAAATAAACTGATGTGAATCTGAAGTACTAAACAATAAATTACTTAACTCGTTTACGTGTTTTGCTTTTCCTATTGTCATTGTGTATATACCAGTGTTTTATATATGTTTTTTTAAATAACAGGCTTTCATGATATTTAATCATATCTGTTTTGTTTCATTTAAGCTGTTTGTAGTACTCCATGTGAGAACGGCGGAGCATGTAGCGCTCCTGAAACATGCACATGTACCGCTGGGTACACTGGAGCAACATGCGCACAAGGTAAGCCTAATGGAAAGGATTATCATGGATAATGAATGTTTTATTGCAATGTGAACGTTTCACATTATATTTACATTACGTTGGCCGACTATTAACTTGCATACCACATCCAACCCATTCTCCAAGAAGCGAAAACGGGATTGTTGGTCAGAGATTAGATCATGGCGGGGATTTCTGTATTTAAACTGTCCTGTTTTAATAGGATGACAGTAGGGTAAGAGTGAGGTTTGGTACACCCTAGAACCGGTTTAAACCCCCAGTGGCCTACTTTGCCACTGACCGTTCAAAGGAGGTAAACCTATTATCAGCCCTTTTGTGTTTGTGATGTCGTTTGCATGTATTATTGCTTTTGCCTTCTAGTTTGCGTGTTTGTTTCTGTGTTTTGTGATTGACTGTCCTCCTTGAATGCTACTTTCCCTGTCCGATCTGTTTATATTTCTTCATATTTATTTTTTTAAATAACACGCTTTCATGATATTTAATCATATGTTTTGTTTCATTTAAGCTGTTTGTACTACTCCATGTGAGAACTGCGGAGCATGAACCGCTCCTGAAACGTGCACATGTACCGCTGGGTACACTGGAGCAACATGCGCACAAGGTAAGCCTAATGGAAAGGATTATCATGGATAATGAATGTTTTAAGGCAATGTTAACGTTTCACATTATATTTATATTACGTGGTCCGAATATTAACTATCATACCCCATCCAACCCTTTCTACAAGAAGCGAAAACGGGGTTGGCTGGGGTATGAAATAAAAACTTAATTTCAGCTTAAAAAGTTTGCATATTTTAAAAAATAATAATTTAATATATAATTTTAAACAGGTTATCAAAACTTTTAACGTGTTTTATTGTCAAATTATCCGTTATAAAATCCTTGTAATATTTCTTCTTTGAGGTACCATATAATTTCATGCAATAGTTGTTTCCTGTCTTTAAGCTGCTTCATTTCAGAGGATTAAACTGCTGTGAATCTGAAGTACTAAACAATAAATTACTTAACTTGTTTACACGTTTTGCTTGTCCTTTTGTCATGATGTATATACCAGTGTTTTATATATGATATTTTTAAATAACACGCTTTCATGATATTTAATCATATATGTTTTGTTTCATTTAAGCTGTTTGTACTACTCCATGTGAGAACGGCGGAGCATGTACCGCTCCTGAAACGTGCACATGTACCGCTGGGTACACTGGAGCAACATGCGCACAAGGTAAGCCTAATGGAAAGGATTATCATGGATAATGAATGTTGTATTGCATTGTGAACGTTTCACATTATATTTACATTACGTGGTCCGACTATTAACTTTCATACCCCATCCAACCCATTCTCCAATAAGCGAAAACGGGGTTGGCTGGGGTATGAAATAAAACCTTAGTTTCAGCTTAAAAAAGTTAGAATAATGTAAAATTAAGACAATTAATAGGTAATTTTAAACATGTTATCACATCTTTTAACGTGTTTTATTGTCGAATTTGCTTTATAAAATCCTTCTAATATTACTTCTTTAAAGGTAACATATAATTTCATTCAATAGTTGTTTCCTGTATTTAAGCTGCTTCATATAAGGGGAATAAACTGATGTGAATCTGAAGTACTAAACAATAAATTACTTAACTCGTTTACGTGTTTTGCTTTTCCTATTGTCATTGTGTATATACCAGTGTTTTATATATGTTTTTTTAAATAACAGGCTTACATGATATTTAATCATATCTGTTTTGTTTCATTTAAGCTGTTTGTAGTACTCCATGTGAGAACGGCGGGGCATGTAGCGCTCCTGAAACGTGCACATGTACCGCTGGGTACACTGGAGCAACATGCGCACAAGGTAAGCCTAATGGAAAGGATTATCATGGATAATGAATGTTTTATTGCAAAGTGAACGTTTCACATTATATTTACATTACGTTGGCCAACTATTAACTTGCATACCACATCCAACCCATTCTCCAAGAAGCGAAAACGGGATTGTTGGTCATAGATTAGATCATGGCGGGGATTTCTTTATTTAAACTGTCCTGTTTTAATAGGATGTCAGTAGGGTAAGCGTGAGGTTTGGTACACCCTAGAACCGGTTTAAACCCCCAGTGGCCTACTTTGCCACTGACCGTTCCAAGGAGGTAAACCTATTATCAGCCCTTTTGTGTTTGTGATGTCGTTTGCATGTATTATTGCTTTTGCCTTCTTGTTTGCGTGTTTGTTTCTGTGTTTTGTGATTGACTGTCCTCCTTGAATGCTACTTTCCCTGTCCGATCTGTTTACATTTCTTCATATTTATTTTTTTAAATAACACGCTTTCATGATATTTAATCATATGTTTTGTTTCATTTAAGCTGTTTGTACTACTCCATGTGAGAACGGCGGAGCATGTACCGCTCCTGAAACATGCACATGTACCGCTGGATACAATGGAGTAACATGCGCACAAGGTAAGCCTAATGGAAAGGATTTTCATGGATAATGCATGTTTTATTGCAATGTGAACGTTTCACATTATATTTACATTACGTGGTCCGAATATTAACTTTCATACCCCATCCAACCCATTCTCCAAGAAGCGAAAACGGGGTTAGCTGGGGTATGAAATAAAACCTTAATTTCAGCTTAAAAAGTTAGCATATTGTAAACTAAGACATTTAATATCTCATTTTAAACAGGTTATCACAACTTTTAACGTGTTTTATTGTCGAATTATCCGTTATATAATCCTTCTAATATTACTTCTTTCAAGGTAACATGTAATTTCATGCAATAGTTGTTTCCTGTCTTTAAGATGCTTCATATCAGGGGAATAAAGTGCTGTGAATCTGAAGTACTAAACAATAAATTACTTAATTTATTTACACGTTTTGCTTGTCCTTTTGTCATGATGTATATACCAATGTTTTATATATGTTTTTTTAAATAACACGCTTTCATGATATTTAATCATATATGTTTTGTTTCATTTTAGCTGTTTGTACTACTCCATGTGAGAACGGCGGAACATGTACCGCTCCTGAAACATGCTCATGTACCGCTGGATACACTGGAGTAACATGCGCACAAGGTAAGCCTTATGGAAAGGATTATCATGGATAATGCACGTTTTATTGCAATGTGAACGTTTCACATTATATTTACATTACGTGGTCCGAATATTAACTTTCATACCACATCCAACCCATTCTCCAAGAAGCGAAAACGGGGTTGGCTGGGGTATGAAATAAAACCTTAATTGTAGCTTAAAAAGTTAGCATATTGTAAAACTAAGACATTTAATAGGTCATTCTAAACAGGTAATCACAACTTTTAACGTGTTTTATTGTCGAATTATCCGTTATAAAATCCTTCTAATATTGTTTTTTTCAAGGTAACATATAATTTCATGCGTTAGTTGTTTCCTGGATTTAAGCTGCTTCATATAAGGGGAATAAACTGCTGTGAATCTGAAGTACTAAACAATAAATTACTTAACTAGTTGACACGTTTTGCTTGTCATTTTGTCATGATGTAAATACCAGTGTTTTATATCTGATAGTTTTAAATAACACGCTTTCATGATATTTAATCATATATGTTTTGTTTCATTTAAGCTGTTTGTACTACTCCATGTGAGAACGGCGGAGCATGTACCGCTCCTGAAACATGCACATGTACCGCTGGATACACTGGAGTAACATGCGCACAAGGTAAGCCTAATGGAAAGGATTATCATGGATAATGAATGTTTTATTGCAATGTGAACGTTTCACATTATATTTACATTACGTGGTCCGAATATTAACTTTCATACCACATCCAACCCATTCTCCAAGAAGCGAAAACGGGGTTGGCTGGGGTATGAAATAAAACCTTAATTTCAACTTAAAAAGTTAGCATATTGTAAAACTAAGACATTTAATAGGTCATTCTAAACAGGTCATCACAACTTTTAACGTGTTTTATTGTCGAATTATCCGTTATAAAATCCTTCTAATATTGTTTCTTTCAAGGTAACATATAATTCCATACGATAGCTGTTTCCTGTCTTTAAGCTGCTTCATATAAGGGGAATAAACTGCTGTGAATCTGAAGTACTAAAATAATAAATTACTTAACTTGTTTACAAGTTTTGCTTGTCCTTTTGTCATGATGTATAGACCAGTGTTTTATATATGTTTTTTTAAAATAACACGCTTTCATGATATTTAATCATATATGTTTTGTTTCATTTAAGCTGTTTGTACTACTCCATGTGAGAACGACGGAGCATGTACCGCTCCTGAAACGTGCACATGTACCGCTGGATACACTGGAGCAACATGTGGACAAGGTTAGCCTAATGGAAAGGATTATCATGGATAATGAATGTTTTATTGCAATGTGAACGTTTCACATTATATTTACATTACGTTGTCCGACTTTTAACTTTCATACCCCATCCAACCCATTCTCCAAGAAGCGAAAACGGGGTTGGATGGGGTATGAAATAAAACCTTAGTTTCAGCTTAAACAGTTAGAATAATGTAAAATTAAGACATTTAATAGGTAATTTTAAACATGTTATCACATCTTTTAACGTGTTTTATTGTCGAATTATCCTTTATAAAATCCTTATAATATTACTTCTTTAAAGGTAACATATACTTTCATGCAATAGTTGTTTCCTGTCTTTAAGCTGCTTCATATAAGTGGAATAAACTGATGTGAATCTGAAGTACTAAACAATAAATTACTTAACTTGTTTACATGTTTTGCTTGTCCTATTGTCATGATGTATATACCAGTGTTTTATATTTGTTTTTTTAAATAACACGCTTTCATGATATTTAATCATATCTGTTTTGTTTCATTTAAGCTGTTTGTACTACTCCATGTGAGAACAGCGGAGCATGTAACACTCCTGAAACGTGCACATGTACCGCTGGGTACACTGGAGCAACATGCGCACAAGGTAAGCCTAATGGAAAGGATTATCATTCATAATGAATATTTTATTGCAATGTGAACGTTTCACATTATATTTACATTACGTTGGCCGACTATTAACTTGCATACCACATCCAACCCATTCCCCAAGAAGCGAAAACGGGGTTGTTGGTTAGAGATTAGATCATGGCGGGGATTTCTTTATTTAAACTGTCCTGTTTTAATAGGATGACAGTAGGGTAAGTGTGACGTTTGGTGCACCCTAGAACCGGTTTAAACCCCCAGTGGCCTACTTTTCCACTGACCGTTCAAAGGAGGTAGCCCTATTATCAACCCTTTTGTGTTTGTGATGTCGTTTGCATGTATTATTGATTTTGCCTTCTTGTTTGCGTGTTTGTTTCTGTGTTTTGTGACTGACTGTCCTCCTTGAATGCTACTTTCCCTGTCCGATCTGTTTATATTTCTTCATATTTTTTTTTTAAATAACACGTTTTCATGATATTTAATAATATATGTTTTGTTTCATTGAAGCTGTTTGTACTACTCCATGTGAGAACGGCGGAGCATGTACCGCTCCTGAAACGTGCACATGTACCGCTGGGTACACTGGAGCAACATGCGCACAAGGTGAGCCTATTGGAAAGGATTATCATGGATAATGAATGTTTTATTGCAATGTGAACGTTTCACATTATAGTTACATTACGTGGTCCGAATATTAACTTTCATACCCCTTCCAACCCATTCTCCAAGAAGCGAAAACGGGGTTGGCTGGGGTATGAAATAAAACCTTAATTTCAGCTTAAAAAGTTTGCATATTGTAAAACTAAGACATTTAATAGGTCATTCTAAACAGGTTATCAAATCTTTTAACGTGTTTTATTGTCGAATTATCCGTTATAAAATCCTTCTAATATTGTTTCTTTCAAGGTAACATATAATTGCATACGATAGTTGTTTCCTGGAGTTAAGCTGCTTCATATAAGGGGAATAAACTGCTGTGAATCTTAAGTACTAAACAATAAATTACTTAACTAAGTTACACGTTTTGCTTGTCCTTTTGTCATGATGTATTGATGTATATACCAGTGTTTTATATATGTTTTTTTAAATAACACGCTTTTATGATATTTAATCATATACGTTTTGTTTCATTTAAGCTGTTTGTACTACTCCATGTGAGAACGGCGGAGCATGTACCGCTCCTAAAACGTGCACATGTACCGCTGGATACACTGGAGCAACGTGCGCACAAGGTAAGCCTGATGGAAAGGATTATCATGGATAATGAATGATTTATTGCAATGTGAACGTTTCACATTATATTTACATTACGTGTTCCGAATATTAACTTTCATACCCCATCCAACCGATTATCCAAGAAGCGAAAACGGAGTTGGTTGGGGAATGAAATAAAACCTTAATTTCAGCTTAAAAAGTTAGCATATTGTAAAATTAAGACATTTAATAGGTAATTTTAAACAGGTTATCATAACTTTTAACGTGTTTTATTGTCGAATTATCCGTTATAAAATCCTTCTACTATTACTTCTTTCAAGGTAACATATAATTTCATGCAATAGTTGTTTCCTGTCTTTAAAGCTACACAATCTCGATAAAATAATACAATTTCAAGTTGTTTTAAACATAAGAACGCCTATAGATGAAGTTCTTTGCTGGTTTGTTGTCTACATTGTTTAGGCTGGTATATTGTCATAGCGTATATCGAGGCATTTGCATAATAGGCGTGATAAACGCTTCGGTAACTTTGAAATTGTACCACCCAGCGATTACGGGTATATAAGCCTAAACGTTTATATAGCAATTTGCTCAGATATCCGATAACTACAGATTATTCAACTCGATGAGGATATTTAGTGGCGTGCAATGTAACTATATACATGTTTGTATTGTTGAACGAATGGAACAAGTAAAATGCGTAAGGCATAACGTAAATACATCACTATGTAGAGAATTATAAACACTTACCCGCTTATTCTACATATGTTCCATATCTTGTATATACTTATTTCCTAAAATATCCTTCAAATAATCCAAAATCACACACGTATTATACATGTATACATATACCGAGAGCGGTAGCCAATAGTATGACACGTGAAATACATGCTCAAGTGTTGACTCGGGACAGGGAGAAATTATTGTTTGCAATTAGACACTTGAAAGATATTGTTCAAATTAAGTTATATATATGGAATTTTCTTTTGTTGGAAAAAGACCAGCAATATTATTTCTCGCAAATCGTAGTTTTCAGGATGTGAGGAAGGGGTATGCACATGAATGTTGCCCATCCGTCTATCCTTCAGTTGCACTTTTCAATTCCGGAGCTTCTTGGGAAAATAATAAGAGTCACAATTCGTAAAAAAGGGATCGCTCTTGCGTGCGAGCTTTTGTGGATGCGTGCCTAAACCGTGCTTGTTTGCGTGCTATTATGCATATGTTTGTTAATATTTAAATCTGACGAATTTGAAAGGCATTTGAATACTACTTCTTCATAAAAAAAAAAATTAAAAGTGCTAAGGCCTGGACTAGAACCCCGTCCGCAACGGCGAAAGCATACTAAGACAGCGCGTTAACCTATTGCGCTACGGAGGCCGATACAAATTTCGTATTAATTAAGTTACTTTACATAAAGAAGAAGACTGCTAATATCACGGTGGATATACGTAACGGACCCAGGTTGCTCAAAACTGCGTTACCTTGATTCTGGTTGCACTTGTAACGGACCCTGGTTGGTAAATGGACAATGGTGTCAAAACGTTCGAACATAAAGATACAGTATCGTACGTATAAGAAAAGAAATTTATGCGACGGAACTTTTGAATATCATATCCTTCGAAATGCATTTTCTTATGTACAACAAATGTAGAATAATTCTTAACAAGCTTACTCTTAACCGGTCTATACAAAGTTGATGACTTTAAAAAGCCAAACTTCCATATGTTCTCTCTGACTGATTTAATGTGATCCCAAACTGGTTTGCAACTGCTATTGTTCAATAAAGATAACTGTTTAGTCTAAAAATCTGCAAATATTTACATCATGTCTAAATTTCAGAGCACCGGACCCTGGTTGCTTTGTAAAAAATGCTTGAGATTCTGACAACAATCTGTATCTTTGGCACCGGATCCTGGTTGATATATACCTTCAGATTAAAGAGAAAACGACGATCGGGACTATGGCTCCACCAAAACAAACAATAAAAAAAAACACATCTATTGGTTGCATGGTGTTTTAAGTCATCTTCAGCACATTTTTGGTTTTATATGATGGTCGATTTTTTCGTGGGGGAGGCAAGGCAGACCAGTAGGACAAGTACTGAATGCCTCATAAAATCTGGGAACGAGCTGGATTCGTACCCACGACCGTAGCGGTGAACTTGAAACAGTGCCTCACCACTCTGGACCACCAGTACTAAAATTATTCATGCGGGCGGCAGCATGATAGAAAATAAAAAAAAGAACAGCCCAATATTGAATGTAGAGGGTGTGATCTTGTTATAGTGATAGAATCTGGTGGTGAGTTTGGCTAAATGCATCTATGTCGTACAAGGTACAATACTAAAAAAATGTACTCCGGACCTACGTTCGTGTATATACGTTTGCGCCTTGAGATAATTCTCTCTTCACGACCTGTCTTCCGTCGACAGTACCCTAAAATAAACTATGGGCCCGCAATGGTGCGCGCTGCATGGTGGTTTCTGTCGCCGTTTTACACGACAATGACCTCAAACAGTTTTTGTATTTGTAACCGGAGGCCCCGGGTTCAAACCTCCGTGGTGCCACTGAGTTTCGTCGGTGTGTTCTTGGGCAAGACACTTTCTCTTAGCCTCGTCTGTCGGATGGGGACGTAAACCGGGCGGTCTCGTGTATCGGTATGTCCTCCGAGCACGTTAAAGAACCATAGGAATCTATTCGATAATAAGAGTAGGGCACGGTTCCCGGATTCCTATGTATCCTTCCTCTCTCTCTGTGGCGGCTCTAAATAACCTATACTGTATTGATGATCCGTTAAACAACATTCAATATTTAAAAGAAAAAGGTTTATTCAAAAGGCATTATCTTAGAGCACGCAGCTGTGTACACACTGTCTGTAAAAATCCGAAAATTAAAAAAAAAACAATACATAAAAAATACAAAAAAACAACAACAATCAAATAAAAAAGTAGGGGCGAGAGAATATAAGGATTCAGACTATATCATCAACATGTCAGCGTCAAATAAGATATAAAATAGTTGGAAAAAACGAACCACAGCGTATCTGGGAATGAAACAATATTTATAGCCGGTCTCCCAAAAGAAAGGAAGGATACATACAAATCTGAGAAGCTGCCCTAATCTTACTTACGAATATATTTCCCTTTGAGCAAATTGTTCCAAGGATAGACTCAGAAACACAGAACCGGTGTACATACCAATCGGACGGACGAGAATAAAGGAACATGTTTTACTCAATAATACACAGAAGAAATTGACTTGCGGCGATAAGGCTTCATCCGGGTCAAATGCAACGTGCTATCAAGTAGACCACGCCAGCACCCTTGAAGTGTACGAGTTCCTCGCTGATGTTTGGAGGGTGAAAACTCGTTAAATGTAAAAAATCTTTAAAATATCTCAGCACATTGTTTTTTTCCATAGGTTGACCCCCGCATAAACCCCACCCAATTGAAAATGTCGTAGCTTTATCTTCCACCGCTGATATCAGACCGAGATATTTCGAACAGGGGAACATATCTAGTCGTTTTTGGACTAGGGGTCTTTTGATTGGGTGTTCATTCGCATAAAGAGATAAACACATCCCACTCACTGTATGCATATTCATAGGGGCCCTGGCCTTGTGTAGAGAAGAAATAGTTCTCCGGATCAGACAAATACCATCTAAATCGTAAATAAGCTGTGGGAAATGGAAAGCAAATTGATGAATGTGATGTTTGGGCCTATGCTTTTTTTCTACTAAGACAAGAAACAAGATGATATATTTTATCTCGAAATATTATAAACCCCCTTTGGACCCCGTACATCCAGCTTTGCAAACCTGGGATAAAGTAGCTCATTTGCATATTAATGTCGAAAGGACCAATGCTTCCGAGCAAAAGCAGTTATTTTTCAGCAAAATTGTTTTAATAGTTTACGTGTTTTTACCCGCCAGGGTCCTTTACATGAGTAACCAGGATCAAGGTAACGCTGTTTTGAGCAGCCAGTGTCCGTTACGTCTGTCCACCGTGAATATAAACCATTACTTATCAACATATTGCTTTTCCAGGTCCGTAGCTACACTGGGGCACACCGAGGTATTTGTCTTGGTTGAATTTTGGGAATGTACATACTTTACATAAAAACAACTATATACTAGTATATAAGGACCCTGGGGGAAATGCAACACATTGAAGAAAATTAAAACAAAATCTAGGGTGGAGAGGGAGGTTAATGCCACTGGACACCAAAATAAGGGATATGCCTCGGTTAAATTTCAGGGCTGGTTACGGGCCAGTTTTCATTCAAAATTACTTTACAAATCAATAAACTTACGAAAGGTTAATTACTAGTACTTGAACTTAATTGTTATACTAAAACTTTTGGTTTTTAGTTAACACTTACCCTGTCTTACAGACGGAAGCTGACATCTTTCATATTTTCTTTGATTTTGAAATATTATCAATCAGAATTTTAATGTTCAGATTGCCAATTCATACATTTGTGTTGCTTTTTTTTTGTTTCGTGAAAACATCAATATTGGGCCCCACCCCGAAACATTGGGGTGTGGAGTCCTCCGGCTCTTACGCCTATGTTTATAATACTATATAGAAACTCTCTCTCTATCTCACTGCTTCCACCCACTCCTTCCTTCCCCCACTCTCTCTCCCCTTTTCTCACTTTTTTCCCTTCCTACCTCTCGCTTTCTTTCTTTCTCTGTATCTCTCTTTCTCTGTGTGTGTGTCTCTCTCTTTCTCTCTTTCCTTCTCCCTCTTTTTGACTCTCTATGTCTCTATCTCTGTCTCTGTGTCTCTCTGTATCTATCTATCCATTTTATTTTCAATTTCAAAATTTCAATTCATGCATAAATTAAGAGGAATTCATTAAAATTATGTTGATTTATAATCTACTAATATGTGTAAACCATGCATGCATAACTTCACATAACAAATACTATATCTCCATCTTTACCATTAGTTACGAGCCTCTACCAATATTCCAATTTCGATAAACAATGTCTCCCTTGTGTTTTGTGTCAATATACACTACACACAAACACACACACACACACATAAAAATGGAGGATTATTTGTATATAATAGTTTCTTTGATGCAACGCGATAGTTGGAAAGGCTACGTTTAATTATAGGTATTGTTTTGGATTATATATAAATATGGACTTATAAGGTTGTTTGAGTAAGTACATTTATAGCTTCCTTTTCAATTTCTAATGACTTGTATTTCCTATTAGGTCTTTCTACTGAAGATTGGTCTCATCAGTTCGGTGGTAAAATGCCGTCTGCTAGAATCCACTTTTATACCCGTTATAAGACCAGTGGTCGATTCACAAAGTACCTGAAGCGTCTCATACAGTACCGCCTTATCTCATTAATATTCAGTGAATTTAGGTGGTGCGCGTGTTGTATATATGAACCCACACGTATACAGTAATCACTTAAGACAACATGCGTAATAACCGTTAGATTTGTTCAGTTCTAGTGTGCCTTTTATCGGGATTGTGTAGCTTTAAGCTGCTTCATATAAGGGGAATAAACTGCTGTGAATCTGAAGTACTAAATAATGAATTACTTAACCAGTTGACACGTTTTGCTTGTCCTTTTGTCATGATGTATATATCAGTGTTTTATATATGTTTTTTTAAATAACACGCTTTCATGATATTTAATCATATATGTTTTGTTTCATTTAAGCTGTTTGTACTATTCCATGTGAGAACGGCGGAGCATGTACCGCTCCTGAAACGTGCACATGTACCGCTTGGTACACTGGAGAAACATGCTCACAAGGAAAGCCTAATGGAAAGGATTATCATGGATAATGAATGCTTTATTGCAATGTGAACGTTTCACATTATATTAACATTACGTGGTCCGACTATTAATTTTCATACCCTAACCAACCCATTCTCCAAGAAGCGTAAACGGGGTTTTTGGTTAGAAATTAGATCATGGCGGGAATTTCTTTATTTACGCTGTCCTGTTTTAATAGGATGACAGTAGGGTAAGTGTGAGGTTTTGTGCACCCTAGAACCGGTTTAAACTCCCAATGACCTACATTGCCACTGACCGTTCCAAGGCGGTAGCCCTATTGTCAACCCTTTTGTGTTTTTGATTTTGCCGTCTTTTTTGTCTGTTTGCATGTTTGTTTCTGTGATTTGTGGTTGACTGTCCTCCTTGAATGCTACTTTCCCTGTCCTATCTGTTTATATTTCTTCATATTTCTTTTTAAATAACACGCTTTCATGATATTTAATCATATAATTATGTTTTGTTTCATTTAAGCTCTTTGTACTACTCCATGTGAGAACGGCGGAGCATGTACCGCTCCTGAAATGTGCACATGTACCGCTGGGTACACTGGAGAAACATGCTCACAAGGTAAGCCTAATGGAAAGGATTATCATGGATAATGGATGTTTTATTGCAATGTGAATGTTTCACATTATATTTACATTACGTGGTCCGAATATTAACTTTCATACCCCATCCAACCCATTCTGCAAGAAGCGAAAACGAGATTGGCTGGGGTATGAAATAAAACCTTAAGTTCAGCTTGAAATGTTTGCATGTTGTAAAATTAAGACATTTAATACGTAATTTTAAACAGTTTATCGCAACTTTTAACGTGTTTCATTGTCGAATTATCCGTTATAAAATCCTTCTAATATTACCTCTGTCAAGGTAACATATAATTCAATGCAATAGTTGCTTCCATTACGGGGTTGTTGGTTAGAGATTAGATCATGGCGGGTATTTCTTTATTTACACTGTCCTGTTTTAATAGGATGACAGTAGGGTAAGTGTGAGTTTTTGTGCACCCTAGAACCGGTTTAAACCCCCAGTGACCTACTTTGCCACTGACCGTTCCAAGGCGGTAGCCCTATTGTCAACCCTTTTGTGTTTTTGATGTCGTTTGCATTTATTATTGCTTTTGCCTTCTTGTTTGTATGTTTGCTTGTTTGTTTCTGTGTTTTGTGGTTGACTCTCCTCCTTGAATGCTACTTTCTCCGTCCTATCTGTTTATATTTCTTCATATTTTTTTTTAAATAACACGCTTTCATGATATTTAATCATATATATTTTGTTTCATTTAAGCTCTTTGTACTACTTCATGTGAGAACGGCGGAGCATGTACCGCTCCTGAAACGTGCGCATGTACCGCTGGGTACACTGGAGAAACATGCTCACAAGGTAAGCCTAATGGAAAGGATTATCATGGATAATGAATGTTTTATTGCAATGTGAACGTTTCACATTATATATATATTACGTTGTCCGAATATTAACTTTCATACCCAATCCAACCCATTCTCCAAGAAGCGAAAACGGGGATGGCTGGGTTATGAAATACAATCTTAATTTCAGCTTAAAATGTTTGCATGTTGTAAAATTAAGACATTTAATAGGTAATTTTAAACAGTTTATCGCAACTTTTAACGTGTTTCATTGTCAAATTATCCGTTATAAAATGCTTCTAATATTTACTCTTTCAACATGTTCAAGGTAACATATAATTTCATGCAATAGTTGCTTCCTGTCTTTAAGCTGCTTCATATAAGGAGAATAAACTGCTGTGAAGCTGAAGTACTAAACAATAAATTACTTAAATAGTGTACACGTTTTGCTTGTCATTTTGTCATGATGTATATACCAGTGTTTTATATATGTTTTTTTAAATAACACGCTTTCATGATATATAATGATATATGTTTTATTTCATTTAAGCTGTTTGTACTACGCCATGTAAAAACGGCGGAGTATGTACCGCTCCTGAAACGTGCACATGTACAACTGGGTACACTGGAGCAACATGCGCACAAGGTAAGCCTAATGGAAAGGATTATCATGGCTAATGCATGTCTTATTGCAATGGGAACGTTGAACATTATATTTACATTACGTGTTAAGAATATTAACTTTCATACCCCATCCAACCCATTCTCCAAGAAGCGAAAACGGGGTTGGCTATGTTATGAAATAAAACCTTAATTTCAGTTTAAAAAGTTTGCATATTATAAAATTAAAACATTTAATGGGTAATTTTAAACAGGTTATCACTACTTTTAACGTGTTTTATTGTCGAATTATCCGTTATAAAATCCTTCTAATATTACTTCTATCAAGGAAACATATAATTACATGCAATAGTTGTTTCCTGTCTTTAAGCTGCTTCATATAAGGGGAATAAACTGCTGTGAATCTGAAGTACTAAACAATGAATTACTTAACCAGTTTACACATTTTGCTTGTCCTTTTGTCATGATGTATATACCAGTGTTTTATATATGTTTTTTTTAATAACACGCTTTCATGATATTTAATCTTACATGTTTTGTTTCATTTAAGCTGTTTGTAGTACTCCATGTGAGAACGGAGGAGCATGCACCGCTCCTGAAACGTGCACATGTACCATTGGGTACACTGGAGCAACATGCGCACAAGGTAAGACTAATGGAAAGGATTATCATGGATAATGAATGTTTTATTGCAATGGGAACGTTTCACATTATATATACATTACGTTGTCCGACTATTAACTTTCATACCCAATCCAACCCATTCTCCAAGAAGCGAAAACGGGGTTGGGTGTGGTATGAAATAAAACCTTAATTTCAGCTTTAAAAGTTTGCATATTGTAAAATTAAGACATTTAATAGGTCATTTTAAACAGGTTGTCACAACTTTAAACGTGTTTTATTGTCGAATTATCCGTTATAAAATCCTTCTAATGTTACTTATTTCAAGGCAACACATATTTCCATGCAATAGTTGTTTCCTGTCTTTAAGCTGCTTCATATAAGAGGAATAAACTGCTGTGAACTGAAGTACTAAACAATAAATTACTTAACTAGTTTACACGTTTTGCTTGTCATTTTGTCATGATGTATATACCAGTGTTTTATATATGATAGTTTTAAATAACACGCTTTCATGATATTTAATCATATATCTTTTGTTTCATTTAAGCTGTTTGTACTACTCCATGTGAGAACGGCGGAGCATGTACCGCTCCTGAAACGTGCACATGTACCGCTGGGTACACTGGAGCAACATGCGCACAAGGTAAGCCTAATGGAAAGGATTATCATTGATAATGAATGTTGTATTGCATTGTGAACGTTTCACATTATATTTACATTACTTGGTCCGACAATTAACTTTCATACCCCATCCAACCCATTCTCCAAGAAGCGAAAACGTGGTTGGCTGGGGTATGAAATAAAACCTTAGTTTCAGCTTAAAAAGTTAGAATAATGTAAAATTAAGACATTTAATAGGTAATTTCAAACATGTTATCACATCTTTTAACGTGTTTTATTGTCGAATTTTGCTTTATAAAATCCTTCTACTATTACTTCTTTCAAGGTAACATATAATTTCATGCAATAGTTGTTTCCTGTCTTTAAGCTGCTTCATATAAGGGGAATAAACTGCTGTGAATCTGAAGTACTAAAATAATGAATTACTTAACCAGTTGACACGTTTTGCTTGTCCTTTTGTCATGATGTATATAGCAGTGTTTTATATATGTTTTTTTAAATAACACGTTTTCATGATATTTAATCATATATGTTTTGTTTCATTTAAGCTGTTTGTACTATTCCATGTGCGAACGGCGAAGCATGTACCGCTCCTGAAACGTGCACATGTACCGCTGGGTACACTGGAGAAACATGCTCACAAGGTAAGCCTAATGGAAAGGATTATCATGGATAATGAATGCTTTATTGCAATGTGAACGTTTCACATTATATTTACATTACGTGGTCCGACTATTAATTTTCATACCCTAACCAACCCATTCTCCAATAAGCGTAAACGGGGTTTTTGGTTAGAAATTAGATCATGGCGGGTATTTCTTTATTTACGCTGTCCTGTTCTAATAGGATGACAGTAGGGTAAGTGTGAGGTTTTGTGCACCCTAGAACCGGTTTAAACTCCCAATGACCTACTTTGCCACTGACCGTTCCTAGGCGGTAGCCCTATTGTCAACCCTTTTGTGTTTTTGCTTTTGCCGTCTTGTTTGTCTGTTTGCATGTTTGTTTCTGTGTTTTGTGGTTGACTGTCCTCCTTGAATGCTACTTTCCCTGTCCTATCTGTTTATATTTCTTCATATTTCTTTTTAAATAACACGCTTTCATGATATTTAATCATATAATTATGTTTTGTTTCATTTAAGCTCTTTGTACTACTCCATGTGAGAACGGCGGAGCATGTACCGCTCCTGAAATGTGCGCATGTACCGCTGGGTACACTGGAGAAACATGCTCACAAGGTAAGCCTAATGGAAAGGATTATGATGGATAATGGATGTTTTATTGCAATGTGAACGTTTCACATTATATTAACATTACGTGGTCCGAATATTAACTTTCATACCCCATCCAACCATTTCTCCAAGAAGCGAAAACGAGATTGGCTGGGGTATGAAATAAAACCTTAATTTCAGCTTAAAATGTTTGCATGTTGTAAAATTAAGACATTTAATAGGTAATTTTAAACAGTTTATCGCAACTTTTAACGTGTTTCATTGTCGAATTATCCGTTATAAAATCCTTCTAATATTACCTCTGTCAAGGTAACATATAATTCAATGCAATAGTTGCTTCCTGTCTTTAAGCTGCTTCATATAAGGAGAATAAACTGGTGTGAACTTGAAGTACTAAACAATAAATTACTTAAATAGTTTACACGTTTTACTTGTCCTTTTGTCATGATGTATATTCCAGTGTTTTATATATGTGTTTTTAAATAACACGCTTTCATGATATTTAATCATATATGTTTTATTTCATTTAAGCTGTTTGTACTACACCATGTGAGAACGGCGGAGCATGTACCGCTCCTGAAACGTGCACATGTACCGCTGGGTACACTGGAGCAACATGCGCACAAGGTAAGCCTAATGGAAAGGATTATCATGGATAATGAATGTTTTATTGCAATGTGAACGTTTCACATTATATTTACATTACGTGGTCAGAATATTAATTTTCATACCCCATCCAACCCATTCTCCAAGAAGCGAAAATGGGGTTGGCTTGGGTATAAAATTAAACCTTAATTTCAGCTTAAAAAGTTTGCATATTGTAAAATAAAGCCATTTAATAGGTAATTTGAAACGTGTTTCAATGTCGGATTATCCGTTATAAAATCCTTCTAATATTACTTCTTTCAAGGTAACATATTATTTCATGCAAAGGTTGTTTCCTGTCTTTAAACTGCTTCATATTAGGGGAATAAACTGCTCTGAATCTGAAGTACTAAACAATAAATTACTTAACTTGGTTACACGTTTTGCTAGTCCTTTTGTGATGATGTTTATACCAGTGTTTTATATATGCTTTTTTAAATAACACGCTTTCATGATATTAAATCATATATGTTTTGTTTCGTTTAAGCTGTTTGTACTAATCCATGTGAGAACGGCGGAGCATGTACCGCTCCTGAAACGTGCACCTGTACCGTTGGGTACACTGGGGCGACGTGCGCACAAGGTAATCATAATGGAAAGGATTATCATGGACAATGAATGTTTTATTGCAATGTGAACGTTTCACATTATATTTACATTACGTGGTCCGAACATAAATTTCATATCCCATCCAACCCATTCTCCAAGAACCGAAAACGGGGATGGCTGGGTTATGAAATAAAACCTTAATTTCAGCTTAGAAAGTATTTGTAAAATTAAGACATTTAATAGCTAATTTTAAACAGGGTATCACAACTTTTAACGTGTTTCATTGTCGATTGATCCATTATACATTCCTTTTAATATTACTTCTTTCAAGGTAACATATAATTCCATGCAATATTGGTTTCCTGTCTTTAAACTGCTTCATATAAGTGGAATAAACTGCTGTGAATCTGAAGTACTAAACAATCAATTACTTAACTTGTATACACGTTTTGCTTTTCCTTTTGTCATGATGTATATTCCAGTGTTTTATATATGAGCCGAAACACGCGAAAACGACCCTTCAGACAAATTGTCACATTTTATGTTGTTTGATTTTTATGAAACACGGTGATTTTCTCTTTAAAAATCTCTTTATGTTTTGTTGATATCCTAATTACAAATGGTTTTATCTCAATTTGAAAATTAAAGATCGTACTCACCATTACTTTTGACGTTGGCGTCTTCATCTTGGACGACGTCGTTGATTAAATATCATCAAAAACATAAACAATTACCATTTCCTATAGCATCAACTATTTATATTAAGAAACATATTCCCTATGATATAATAATTAGGAAAAACACAGAAGTGACGAGAAATTTGATTAGTAATTAAATTGATTACCGGCCGACGTCATATATTGTTACGTTATGACGGTGTCGTCTAAACGTCCGAATGGACGTTTTCGTGTGTTGCGGCTCATATGTTTTTTTAAATAACACGCTTTCATGATATTTGTTCATATATGTTTTGTTTCATTTAAGCTGTTTGTACTACTCCATGTGAGAACGGCGGAGCATGTACCGCTCCTGAAACGTGCACATGTACCATTGGGTACACTGGAGCAACATGAGCACAAGGTAAGCCTAATGGAAAGGATTATCATGGATAATGAATGTTTTATTGCAATAGGAACGTTTCACATTATATATACATTACGTTGTCCGACTATTAACTTTCATACCCAATCCAACCCATTCTCCAAGAAGCGAAAACGGGGTTGGCTGTGGTATGAAATAAAACCTTAATTTCAGCTTTAAAAGTTTGCATATTGTAACATTAAGACATTTAATAGGTAATTTGAAACAGGTTATCACAACTTTTAACGTGTTTTATTGTCGAATTATCCGTTATAAAATCCTTTTAATATGACTTCTTTCAAGGTAACATATAATTCCATGCAATAGTTGCTTCCTGACTTTAAGCTGCTTCATATAAGGAGAATAAACTGCTGTGAACTTGAAGTACTAAACAATAAATTACTTAAATAGTTTACACGTTTTGCTAGTCCTTTTGTCATGATGTATATACCAGTGTTTTATATATATTTTTTTAAATAACACGCTTTCATGATATTTAATCATATACATTGTGTTTCATTTAAGCTGTTTGTACTACTCCATGTGAGAACGGCGGAGCATGTACCTCTCCTGAAATGTGCACATGTACCGCTGGGTACACGGGAGCAACATGCGCACAAGGTATGCCTAATGGAAAGGATTATCATGGATAATGAATGTTTTATTGCAATGTGAACGTTTCACATTATATATACATTACGTTGTCCGAATATTAACTTTCATACCCAATCCAACATATTCTCCAAGAAGCGAAAACGGGGATGGCTGGGTTATGAAATAAAACCTTAATTTCAGCTTAGAACGTTTTTGTAAAATTAAGACAATTTTAATAGCTAATTTTAAACAAGGTTTCACAACTTTTAACGTGTTTCATTGTCGAATTATCCATTATAAATTCCTTTTAATATTACTTCTTTCACGGTAACATATAATTTCATGCAATATTTGTTTCCTGTCTTTAAACTGCTTCATATAAGGGGAATAAACTGCTGTGAATCTGAAGTACTAAACAATCAATTACTTAACTTGTATACACGTTTTGTTTTTCCTTTTGTCATGATGTATGTTCCAGAGTTTTATATATGAGCCGAAACACGCGAAAACGACCCTTCAGACAAATTATTCACATTTTATGTTTTTTGATGTTTATGAAACACGGTGATTTTCTCTTAATTACAAATGGTTTTATCTCAATTTGAAAATTAAAGATCGTACTCACCATTACTTTTGACGTTGGCGTCTTCATCTTGGAAGACGTCGTTGATTAAATAACAACAAAAACATAAACAATTACCATTTTCTATAGCATCAACTATTTATATTAAGAAACATATTTCCTATGATATAATAATTAGGTAAAACACAGAAGTGACGAGAAATTTGATTAGTAATTAAATTGATTAACGGCCGACGTCATAAATTGTTACGTTATGACGGTGTCGTCTAAACGTCCGAAGGGACGTTTTCGTGTGTTGCGGCTCATATGTTTTTTTAAATAACACGCTTTTATGATATTTGTTCATATATGTTTTGTTTCATTTAAGCTGTTTGTACTACTCCATGTGAGAACGGCGGAGCATGTACCGCTCCTGAAACGTGCACATGTACCACTGGCTACACTGGAGCAACATGCGCACAAGGTAAGCCTAATGGAAAGGATTATCATGGATAATGAATGTTTTATTGCAATGTGAACGTTTCACATTATATTTACATTACGTGGTCCGAATATTAACTTTCATACCCCATTCAACCCATTCTCCAAGACGCGAACACGGGATTGGCTGGGGTATGAAATAAAACCTTAATTTCAGCTTTAAAATTTTGCATATTTTAAAATTAGGACATTTAATAGGAAATTTTAAACAGGTTATCACAACTTTTAACGTGTTTTATTGTCGAATTATCCGTCACAAATTCCTTCTAATATTACTTATTTCAAGGTAACATATATTATCATGCAACAGTTGTTTCCTGTCTCTAAGCTGCTTCGTATAAGGGGAATAAACTGTTGTGAATCTGAAGTACTAAACAATAAATTACTTAACTTGTTTACACGTTTTGCTTGTTCCTTTTGTCATGATGTATATACCAGTGTTTTATATATGTTTTTTTAAATAACACGCTTTCATGATATTTAATCATATATGTTTTGTTTCATTTCAGCTGTTTGTACTGCTCCATGTGAGAACGACGGAGAATGTACCGCTCCTGAAACGTGCACATGTACCGCTGGGTACACTGGATCAACATGCGCACAAGGTAAGCCTAATGGAATGGATTATCATGGATAATGAATGTTTTATTGCAATGTGAACATTTCAAATTATATTTACATTACGTTGTCCGAATATTAACTTTCATATCCCATCCAGCCAATTCTCCAAGAAGCGAAAACGGGGTTGGCTTGGGTATGAATGAAAACCTTAATTTTAGCTTAATAGTTTGCATATTGTAAAATTAAGACATTTAATAGGTAATTTTAAACAGGTTATCGCAACTTTTAACGTGTTTTATTGTCGAATTATCCGTTATAAAATCCTTCTAATATTACTTCTGTCAAGGTAACATATAATTTCATGCAATAGTTGTTTCCTGTTTTTAAGCTGCTTCATATATGTGGAATAAACTGCTGTGAATCTGAAGTACTAAACAATAAATTACTTAACTTGTTTACACGTTTTGCTTGTCCTTTTGTCGTGATATATATACCAGTGTTTTATTTATGTTTTTTTCAAATAACACGCTTTCATGATATGTAATCATATATGTTCTGTTTCATTTAAGCTATTTGTACTACTCCATGTGAGAACGGCGGAGGTAATAAGTACTGATAAAGGTGACCGTTTGAGAGCAACTAACACAATTAAGTGAATAAAGCAGCAGTCTCGGTTTTATTGAGTCTGTTCATGAGAAGCAATGCAAGAAGCAATACTTCTCACGCCCCCTAGCACCGGCTTAAGCGGTAAGCCTAATGGAAAGGATGTTCATGGATAATGAATGTTTTATTGCAATGTGTACGTTTCACATTATATTTACATTACGTGGTCCGAATATTACCTTTAATACCCCATCCAACCCATTCTCCAAGAATCGAAAACGGGGTTGGCTGGGGTATGAAATAAAACCTTAATTTCAGCTTAAATAATTTGCATATTGTAATATAAGACAGTTAATAGGTCATTTTAAACAGATTATCACAACTTTTAACGTGTTTTATTGTCGAAATATCCGTTATAAAATCCTTCTAATATTACTTCTTTCAAGGTAACATATAATTTCATGCAATAGTTGTTTCCTGTCTTTAAGCTGCTTCATATAAGGGGAATAAACTGCTGTGAATCTGAAGTACTAAACAATAAATTACTTAACTTGTTTACACGTTTTGCTTGTCCTTTTGTCATGATGTATATACCAGTGTTTTATATATGTTTTTCTAAATACCACGCTTTCATGATATGTCGTGAAACCAAATCATGTTATACAATATGTATAATACTGTTTGAAGCCACTATGGAATAAACTTGATTACTTTCAACCATTAGGTATGTGAGCATTCTGTATATAACGTTTAGAAGCATCTTGAGCGTTACATTAAATGGACACATGGCAATCTTTCTTTGTTTAAAGCTCGCAAATTTCCATTTTGGTGTGTGTATGTGGGGCTGTGTGTTGAACTTAACTTGTAGTTGTTCAATCATTAATATTAATTATAAGAATAAAATAATGCAAATAACTAACAGTTGATTATATGGCATGAATAATATAGTTAGACCGTTGGTGAATAACGAAGTAAAGTTAAAACTTGAAATTGTATTTAATTACATGTATATGCAAGCAAATTTAAAGCCAAAATGATACTGATTGACACTAATTTGAATGTGTGAAACAATCTTCAAGATTGCCGTGTGTCCATTTACGAACTTTTAATTGACTAAATGCTAAAACGATGCTGTTCAAGAGTATGTTAAACAATAATTTCAAATTATAGATAATAATCATGATGAATTATATTATGTGTAATCGACACGAAATATGTAAAATAACACTTTAAGTTATGTCTGTAATTATTTATTGTTAAGCTATTTGTTTTCATTTATGTGTTTGTTTGTTTTTATATGTGTTTGTTTGTTTGTTTGCTTGTTTGTTTGTTCGATTGTTTTTTTGTTTATTTATTTATTTATTCTTTCATATTATTTTGTTTATTTAAATTTATTTGTTAATTGATTTAATTTTTTTTCATTTATTTCACTCACAGTTACACTTGGTGGTTGTTGCATAGCAGCCACGTCGTGCTCCCCTGATCAACGATCTTTCGGAAAGGTGAAATGCGAGAAACCTGATGCTTCATCCAGTACGGATTGTACTCCAAACAAAACTTGCCAATGCAACGAAGCTAACAAATGGATAAAGACTGGTGATGAATGCGTTTGCATGCCAGGCTATTCCGAGAATACAGAGATGCAAAACGGCCAAGAAACATATGTCTGCCAGCTTCATCCCTAATATAATTGGTTAAATGTGAACATTATTTTATTCGTTCAGAATGTCTACTTTGCTTAAAATCACACAAAACATATAGATACAGTTTTACAGTTGTAGTTAATTTGGATAAATCAAAAATACCTTGAACATGGTGATATTGAAGAAAGTATTGCATTCTCTTAGAACAAACTAGAACAACACAATGCCCCTATGGAACTTTATTTACATTTGAGAAACAAAATAGAGATAGAAGGTTAATTAGTAACGATGTCTTCTGTGTTTGTGAGGTCTTATTTGGCTTTTTATTCATTTTTAAATGTGTTCTTTGTTTCTGTGTGTGTTTGTGGTTGACTGTCGTCCTTGAATGCTGCTTTTCCTGTTCGATTTTTATTTCGATATTTCCATAGATATACCTCTTACTACACTCATACTATATTATTGTTTTAAACTGAAAGTTTTTTTAAACTAAAATTTATTGGTGAATATAATTTCTCATAATTATTGCTTTTGTACATTATTGTATTGAAAAGAAATAAAATGTTAAAAAAACACCGCATTTTTACATTGAAAATACTTATTATGTCAATACGTTTTTCGTCAATATTAGCGGAAAATAGACTAGTTTATTTTCTGCAAACTTACGAAGGTTTAAACAAGAAGCACAATTGACACATTTTAAAGCCAAAACTCGCCCGCCCCTTCGCACATTTTCACGATAATGATTAAATCTTTAACCAATGGAAAGCACAAGTGTGACATTTAAGAGTTTTCCAGCCAGTATTTAAGGAGTTATTAACACTTGTTTTAACGAGATGAAGGAAATTTGGCAGTCGTTGCAGTCGGTAAGTATTGGAAATGGACAGTCAACGAAGTCGGAACTAGTATATCGTTGGCTTCAGAATCGTTAAGTTAAACAACCCATCACATTTGTATGCGTGGTATTAGTTTGATTTCAAAGTTAGTGTCACAAATGGTAACACATCTTGAAGTGATATCACTTGTTTGAATATCTACAAAATCTATATAGTTACGTTGTATGTGGTTTCTATAGGACCCTATATCTCATTTTAACATGTAGGACCAACATATATTCATAGTAGTATTGTCCTGGTTACATAACTGTAGTGAATCCAGATAACAAATGTTAAAGTCCATAACACAGTAAACGTATACATTATACGTATGCTATTCAATGCATGTATATTTAATAATCAGCGCCGACCGACAATGGCTTTTTCAAAGAAAAGGTTTTAAGTCCAACAGGAAGAGTAGCATCCACAGAATACAGTCACTCCAGTAAGTATTACAACGCAAAGGTGATTATACAAATACATCATAAACACATTCAGAAAAAAAGCTTTCATAACACCTTACATTTGAAAAAAAACGTAGATAGGTTAAATAAGAAAAAAACACAGAAATGTTCATGTATATAATATATAAAAAAATAAGTTAAACCTAAGAAGCTAATCTCATATGGGCTCGATGACTTGTCTGAAGTCAGAGCATTAAGGGGATAACCGTTAAAAGCGACTACCATCTGATTTTTCACCATTGCTAAAAATATACTGAATCATATTACGGAATCCTGTTAGAGCCATCATGATATCGAGTTTTAAATTTCTCGAGATTGCGAAAGTGCGAATTAAATTTCGCATTCTCGTCCTATTGCTAACCAAACTTCGTGTGTTACCTCGCATATATTATCTCGGTTTCATGTTGACGAGTTCGTAAGAATTTGAAATAAATCTCGCATTCCCGTCGTATTTAACTACAACTTTAAAGGATAAACTACAAATTTTGAAGTTGTATTAAGCATTGGAATTAGAATTGCGTTTTTGATTTTATCGTTATTCTACCGAAGGTTTAAATATATTATTGGTGCAATATAAACAACATTAAGTAATAAGCAAAAACAGCTCTTTTTTAACTTTTCAAAATGCAAATTACGTAGAAAAAGTAAGGGATTCCGCGAGTTTACACAAATCAAGATTGCCATGTATCTCATTAATATGTATATTGCCGACCAATTCTTCAATAGTTTAAAACTTCAATAGTTACAACTATTGTTATGCCCCCAACAGCATTAAACATATAGCGTTAAATACGTCAGTCCCGTCTGTCCATCCGAATGTCCTCTTGTCCCGAAAAAATTGTGTGTCTATCTGCTTCCACAGTTTTCAACCGATTGTTTCGATTCGAAACTTTACAGGATGCCTACCTATGATTTAAAGATAGCATATTGATTCCGTGTGAAAATCGACTTTGTATTACCTCAGTTACGGCCCTTTTTAGTCGGACTTTACATTTTCCGCAGAATGATTTGTAGTGGGGGCATCCAAGCCTAATAAAAAATATTTTTCTAGTTATTTATGTGTTGAACTGACGTAGATTATTAAAACTCATCTCGCACTATAGTGTGTGTTCCGAATAAAAACATTATAGTTTACATACAATTTTGGAGTTCCTGGAAATTTAGAAGTTGAAAAGACGGATTTGCTGAGCTAAATATGCTGTAAAATTAATTTAAAGCTGGTAGGGGATAAAAACTAATAATATATATATAAAATTAAAACAAAAACAGATTAGTTTTTATGCCCCCACTTGGGGGGCGAGGAGCGAGAGCATATAGATTTGCACTTGTCCATCCGTCCGTCCGTCCCAATAAATTGTGTCGCGCGATCCACCATAACTATTTAACCCACGGTCGCGAAACTTTACACAAGTAAATAAAATGGTTAAATTATGGACTATTACTCATACTGTAATACCTTATATTTTCAAAACCCAACTCAGTTGCTCCGTTCTAAGGGTAGCACAAAAAACGCAAACCACTACTATTCACATACACACTTTGCGATCATCACACAGAAAACCAGAGTCCAAGTGGGACTGTAGACGCTCTACTGGTATGATGTGATTCAAAAATATAAACCTGATAGAGGCCAACCCAAGAACAATGTTTCCTATATATAACTCTACGTAAACTTTGGGTTATCGTGGCGGCCATTTTGAATATTTGAAAGGCAAACAACAGGAACATGTATATGATATTTAACTAAAATGGAATAAGTGGTAATATGTCGTTTGATAAATGTCCTTAAATTTGACTTAAGTTTAGCCATGGTGGCCATCAAGGATGACTGGAGGCCCAAACAACACAAATCTGAGGGAGACTTACCCAAAGATCATTTTGATTAAGTTTCATCAAAATCCTTTAGAGAAGATGTCATTTTTAACGTTTTCCTATATAACTCTATGTAATATTTGGGTCGCTGTGGCGGCCATTTTGATTATTCGACGATAACAAAAAAAAAATCAAACTTGATATAGTCTAACCCAAGGAACATGTTTCTGATATTGCACAAGAATAGAATAAGTGGTTTTGGAGGAGATGTTGTTTAAAATTTCCTTCAATTTGACCTAATTTTAGCCATGGCGGCCATCTTTGATGACTGGCAGCCGCGAAAAACACAATTCTGAGGGGAATTATCCTAAAGATCATTGTAATGACGTTTCATCAAAATGTTTCAATCGGTTTCAGAAAAGATGTTATTTTTATTATATGTTATTTATCTAAATAACTCTATGTAAACTTTGGATCGCCGTGGCGGCCATTTTGATTATTCGACGATAACGAAAATCACAAACTTGATAGAGGCTAACCCAAGGAACATTTCACAAGAATGGAATAAGTGATTTCGGAGATGTCATTTGCCATTTCCTTCAATTTGATCTAGTTATAGAGATGGCGGCCATCTTGGATGACTGGCGGCCGCGAAAAAATACAAATCAGAGAGTGACTATCCCAAATATCATGGTGATTAAGTTCATCAAAATCCTTCAAGAGGTTTCAGAGAAGATGTCATTTTTAACCTTTTCCTATATAACTCTTTGTAAACTTAGGGTCGCTGTGGAGGCCATTTTGATTATTCGACGATAACGAAAAACACAAACTTGATAGAAGTAAACCCATGGAACATGCTTATGATATTTCACAAGAATGGAATAAGTGGTTTAGGAGGAGATGTCGTTTGAAATTTTCTTGAATTTGACCTAATTTTGACCAATGATAGCCATGTTGGATGACTGGCGGCCGCGAAAAACACATATCTAAGGGAGAATATCCTAAAGATCATTGTAATGAAGTTTCATCAAAATCCTTCAAGCTATTTCAAAGAAGATGTAATTTTTAGCCTTTTCCTATATAAATCTATGTAAATTTTGAGTCGCCGTGGCGGCCATTTTGATTATTCGACGATAACGAAACACACAAACTTGATAGAGGCCAACCCAAGGAACATGTTTATGGTATTTCACAATAATGGAATAAGTGGTTTCGGAGTAAATGTCGTTTGAAAATCCCTTAAATTTGACCTAGTTTTAGCCATGGCGGCCATTTTGGATGACTGGCTTCCATGAAAAACACAAATCTGAGAGGCGCCCTCCCAAGTAACATTGTGATGAATCTTTCAAGCGGTTTCAGAGGAGATGTCGATTTTATAAAATTGCAAACAGACAGACAGACAGAAAGACATACAGACGGACGACGGACGAAAAGTGATCACATAAGCTCGCCTGGCCTTTGGTCAGTAGAGCTAAAAATAATTCAGCAAGCTATATAAGCATATCTGTTCGAAATCGAAATGGGGATATACCCATTAACTCTATTACTTCCAAATCAAACCAAGCACTGCAGTGTGATTTCCATTGTAATGTTGGCAGGGCTTTTTAACCCTAAAGCTTGTGAAGACGCCCGGTCCTAGCCTGGTCATTTTGTGGAGAAAATTCGAAATCGAAATAGGGATATACCCATTAACTCTATTACTTCCAAATCAAACCAAGCACTGCAGTGTGATTTCCATTGTAATGTTGGCCGGGCTTTTTAACCCTAAAGATTGTGAAGACGCCCGACCCTAGCCTGATCATTTTGTGGAGAAAAAATAAGCGCGAAAACTGCCTAATTTGTAAAAAAAGGTATTGAACGATTTCTTGTTAAAAGCGATATTACTCAATACGTACATCAATTGATTTTGTTGGAGGAGGATACTATGAAACATTTTATATAAACTTTCTTCTATGAACATATCCAGAACAAAACAATATTGAAAAAGATAAGAGGTGTAAATGTTGTTTTTCAAAAAAATAAATAATATAATAATAATTAAAAAAAATAAATAAAAACAATTGTGAAGCAAATCGGCCACAGTCGTGAAAAAAATGACTTGAATTGTGAAGTAACCAGATTTCGATCCCTTTTATAGAAGGGACAAAAGCCTTGGCATGGATGCTTTCACTTGTGCAGCATGTGTCAGGTGAACTTGAATAAGCATGATCAGTTTAATTATGTATGCATACCTTTTATTATGAGACTTCTCAGGATGATCCAATCTATTCCTATTTCCTAAATGTACATGCCTTCAGTTAGCAGCAATGTTCAGGTAGGAAGGAATAGCAATGATCACTACCCTAACGTGTTCTATGTTTTGAATTGTTTCATGTGATACCGAATAAGGAGAATTTTGAGCATCTGGATATGTACTATGGCTCTGTGCAGGTACTGTCAACACATGTGTACAATGACTCAAGTGTCCGTTCACGTGCGTTACTTGCACAGGGTTTGTTTAAAAGAAAGTGATTATTTTCCAACAAACGGTCAACACTCCTTGTAAAAGGGTCATTTGGTTTATGTGAATTTATCATGTAAGTGTTTTTCCCTTCTTGTTTATCTTCCGGCAATTGAGAACATTAGCGCATGTTTTTATTTCACAGGCACTTTGCCATTTAGCAAACAAATATTCAGATATTGTACAGGTCATTCATTCTTGTAAGCCCTATATTCACTATGTCTTAGTTTGACTTTTGTTTCCAAACTTTCCCACTGGTTAACAGTGCTTTGACATACATTTCTACACAGTTTCGAATGGTCAACTAAGACAATGAAAAGTTTACATCTCCAGGAACATTTTGCACACTGCATAATGTCCCATATGTATATGCTCTAATACTACTAGTTAATGAACTTTTGCTCACAAATTGAAAATTGTCTGTCATATTGTCTGCTGCTGTTTAGCATTACATTGAGGCAAAACTGACTCAGTATAGCGAAATTGTATGCGTTTACGTAATTAGTAACTTAGCGTCTACAAATTTTGCATTACTTTACTTGTTTAGATTTTCTTAATGAAATATACGGTTACCCAAACAAATCTAACAACTTTCAACTTTGACAGCTGGTGCGAGAGGGTTGTTGGTACACGAACAGACGACACATACTGTCCACATATCGACATTCGTTAAAAAAAAGCATTTGAAAGGATAAATGTGGAAATCGCCGAACACGATAAATACAAAAATATTGCGATCTCCGTTTGATTGATCTGATTAAGCCTCATCCTAAGAGGTTTGATATCATAGGTTTGAGTGATCTAAATAAGCCTCAGCATACTGTCCGAATATCGCGAACATTCATTAAAAAAATAAAATGAAAGTATAAATCACCGAACATGGTAAATACATAAATATTGCGGTCTCCGTTACACACATAGCTTTCAATAAAACTATAGTGTAGGACCTTTTCCATTTACTTTAGGTACACACCTAGCCTTCAATAAAACTATAGTGTAGGACCTTTTCCATTAACTTAAGGTACACACCTAGCCTTAAATAAAATTATAGTGTAAAACCTCTCCCATTTACTTTAGGTACACACCTAGCCTTCAATAAAACTATAGTGTAGGACCTTTTCCATTAACTTAAGGTACACACCTAGCCTTAAATAAAATTATAGTGTAAAACCTCTCCCATTTACATTAGGTACACACATAGCCCTAAATAAAACTAAAGTCTAAAACCTCTCCCATTTATTTTAGGTACACACCTAACCTTTAATAAAACTATAGTGTAGGACCTTTTCCATTTAGTTTAGGTACATACCTAACCTTCAATAAAACTAAAGTGTAAAACCTCTCACATTTAGTTTAAGTGCACACCTAGCCTTAAATAAAACTATAAGGTAAAACCTTTTGCATTTACTTCAGGTACACACCTGACCTTCAATAAAACTATAGTGTAAAACCTCTTTCATTTTCTTTAGGTGCACACCCAGCCTTAAATAAAACTATAGTGTAAACCTCTCCCATTTATTTTAGGTGCACACCTAGCCTTCAATAAAACTATAGTGTAAAACCTTTTGCATTTACTTCAGGTACGCACCTGGCCTTAACCTTCAATAAAACTAAAGTGTAAAACCTCTCATATATATTTTAGGTACACACCTAGCGTTAAATAAGACTACAATGTAAAATCTCTCCCATTTATTTTGGGTACACATCTAGCCTTATATAAAACTATAGTGCAAAATCTCTTCCATTTCCTTTAGCTACATACTTATCCTTAAATAAGCCTATAGTGTTAAACCTGAACCATTTACTTGAGGTACACACCCAGCCTTAAATAAAACTATAATGTAAAAGCGCTCCCATTTATTTTAGGTACACAACTAGCCTAAAATAAAAATATAGCGTTATACCTCTTCCATTTAGTTAAGGTATACACCTAGCCTTAAATAAAACTATAGTGTAAAACCTCTTCCATTTACTTTAGGTACAAACTTACCCTTAAATAAAACTATAGTGTAAAACCTATTCCATTAATGTTAGGTTCACACCTAGCCTTATAATTAAACTATAGTGTAAAACCTCTTCCATTTCCTTTAGGTACACACCTATCCTTAAATAAAACTATAGTGTAAAACCTCGAATTTTAACTAATTTTCTTATTTTAAATATATTTTAAAATAGTTGTGTACTATTCATTCTTTGAAGACAATGGTATGAGAGAATATATGTGATCTTGCACAAAAGAGAATAGGACACACAACATATTCTGAACATATTCTGAACACAATTTAGTCATGTGACCAAATTTCCAGGTAAAAGCCAACTCAAGCGTAACATCTAGTTAAAGGAAAGCAACTCGTACAAACCACTTTCCAAACAACTTACAGAGTTAACCTTAATTATCTTTCTGTAACACAGAGAAACGTGTGTTGTTTTTTCTAGCCACTATTTGACTCTACACCACGGAGGCACACATTTAATTACGCCTTTACAGGTCAAAAAAAGTAAACGCTTTAACTGCTAGTGGTGTTGCAGCAATCATATTACTTATTACTATGCTGAATGTGTTTGTCATATTCTCATGTCATTTCGTGTCATTTCAGACGTGTTACATTAGCACTACACGGTCATGACATTTTAAAGTATTTAATAAATATAATTTAATGTGGATATGCAATACATGCGAGCGCATCATATGTTGGCGAGGTGACTTGAAAACTATTTCTACTTCTACTATTGCTGCTACTGCTGCTACTACTACCGCTAATACTGCTGCTACTGCTACTATTTCTGCTACTGCTATTTTTACTTCTACTATTACTACTACTACTACTACTGCTGCTATTGCTGCTGCTACTGCTACTACTACTACTACTACTACTACTACAGCTACTACTGCTCATACTGCTGCTACTAATACTACTACTACTATTTTTACTGCTACTACTAGTCCCATTTAACCGCATGATGATAATATACCATTTGCAAGGAGATTGCATATATATAATTGTTTTAAAATGGGTTATTTTTTGTGTCGAAAACAAAAGGTGTCGAAAACGAAAGGGAATTAAATTATTATAGTATAACTAGATAAAAAATAAGTCCAAATAAATCACATAACCCTTGACGTAAAGTAGTAAAACCACCAATTACATACAAAGCTCCGAGGTATTGTCGAAAATAAAAAGTACTAATTTGTGTTGTTGCAACAAACGGGCAGTACAGGGGGCGGATATAGGATTTAAGAAAAGGGGGCGCAACTTTTTAAAAAACAATTAACAACCAAAATACACGCACACAAATATTTTAAGGGGTAGAGGGTTATGAGGGGGTTGGAGGATCGAGGGGGGGGGGGGGGGGGGGGGGGGGGCGCGCAACTTTAAAAAAATACCACACTCGCTTTTTTAATGTTCATAACTTTTTACATTTCAGGGTTGGGGAGTGGGCCGTGCATGATAAGTTGTAGAAAATTACATATTACTATTCTATTTTGTTGTTGTAACTATAAGAACCTTGCTCATCGGTTTTAATGGATTACTGAGGAACATTTATTTAAAATTAGACGTAAACACGTTCGACAGCACATGTTCTGGTGATTTTTCAGGCGTAAAGCTCTTTTTTATATAACAATTACACTGCCTTGATGTGATTTGTTCACGAGGAAAGTTCGTTTCTATATAAACATAACACTGCCTTGATTTGAAGTTGCTGATATTTAAGAATTGGTTTATATCTCTAAACTAATAGGTGGTTTTATTCGGTTTCGTTCAGATTTGTATCTAGGTACTCATTTTCTATGAGTTGTGTAAGAAATAAACTGGTCAAAACAAGAATATGTCAATAATTATCTCATTAGTTTGTGTATTTCACGCTTGATTAAAGTAAAGATACGGTTGAACGACAAAATAACTAGTGTCGTCTGCTCTGATTGGAAGAACACATTTGCAAGCTTTCAAGTCGATGTGTTTTCTTAGTAATAAAATATAACATGTATACAAATCTGTACACACGATTTCGTTAAGTACTTTGAATTAGTGCAGCTTTCGATGTTCCTAATTCTAAAATATGCCAGCTAAAAGAATTCTGACATCATGTTTTACTAGCATTACCATTACAAATATGTTTGCAAATTTGTTTTCGAGATATTTATATTTCAAACGATATTCAATTAAAAGGGGGGTAATTTAAGATTATCCATGTTTCATTTTTTTATAGACGGAGAATCTGACTTAAACATGTTAAATAGGTCATAAGTTTATGTTGTTGTTTTTTATATTATTTCATACCAGTTTAAAGACGTTTATATCTTTAAGCGGACTTCAATTCATGTTATATGTTTTATATGTTTTATAAGCTATTTAAAGAAAAAATAAATGTTTTACAAAATATGAGTAAAAAAAAATACTTAAAATTCTATCACACAACTATTTTAAAATATATTTAAAAATAAAAAAAATAAATGAATAGTAGGTATTTTCGTCAGTGTACGATCTCCCTAATGTTTTATATAGTTTTGACAGTCTAGCACGTTCATTTTATATTTGATCTTTACCAAACTTGGCCAGATTGTTATTACTGAAAGCTTGAACTATTTTGAACTATTTTGAAAACTAGCACCTTCATTTTGTGTTTAATCTTTATTAAATTTGGTCAGATTGTTGATATCATTTAAAGCTCGGAAAGTTTCGTAAACCAGCTATTTCGAACCAGGAACACTAGAGTTATGACCTATGGATTACTGAAAATAATAACATATTCAGTCTTATGAACACTATAGCACCTTCATTTTGTATTTGATCTTAACCAAACTTGGCCAGATTGTTGATATTTATGAAAGCGCGGACAATTCGAAGATTAATAACACCAGAGTTTAAATATTCTCTTCTCTGAAACCACAGTCAATTACTGAGCATGATTTGTTTGTATGGTGCTTTACGTCATTTTCTACACATGTAAGGTTATATATGGCGGTCTATTTTTTGTGGTGGAGGCAAATCACCCACTTTTCCTAGATAGAACCAGTACTGTAGACCTCCCGCAATCAATAAGAATGGATACTTCCTCACTTATAAGTCGAGCTCCCAGTGGGATTCGAACCCGCAGCGGTGAGAGGGGCGTAGGTTTACAACGCAACGTCGTTAACCAATACAAAATGCATACTCTGTCTAATATCGAGCTGAAGATATGGTGCTTCGGTCAAACATTTCATGAATTGGAATGAAACCTCATATCAACACGGGATTTTCTGTTTCATAATTATGTACTATTAATTTAGTAACACCAGAGTTATGGTTACTGAATTATTGAAAAATGCGATATTTTACTTCGTTATCACGTTAACACCTTCATTTTTCATCTGATCTTGACCAATCGTTGGCAGGATGTTACTTTCATAAATATCTCGGTCGAAAAATAGGCACATTAGTCTTTAAACAGCAGATGTTTGGCATCTGAATTAAAGTTCTCCTGCCATGTTTTGTTTCATGAACATGTTTATGTTTATTTTAATCGAAATCAATACACAACAATAGATATTTACAATTTACACATTGCAATATCTGTGAAACGCAAGAATAACATTTTATTTGATGACGTAGAAAACTTCGAATAGGTAAATTAATACACAAGTACGTATTTATCAATTATCTGGCAATAGTTGTGCTGCCAGATTGTTGATATTTATGAAAGCGCGGACAGTTTCGAAAAACAGCTATCAGATTAATAACACCAGACTAATTATTCTCTTCTCCTAAACAATCGTCACTTAATGAGCATGATTCGTTTGTTTGTATGGTGCTTTACGTTATTTTCAACACATGAAAGGTTATATATAACGGTCTATTTTTTGTGGTGGAGGCAGATCACCCACTTTTCCTGGATAGAACCAGTACTGTACACCTCCCGCCATAAGTAGGAATCGATACTTCCTCACTTACAAGTAGAGCTCCCAGTGGGATTCGAACCCGCAGTGGTGATAGACGTAGGTTTGCAACGCAACGTCGTTAAGGTCTCACTTTACTGTGTTGGCCATGGTCAGTAAAGTTCAATTTTCCATTCTGAATCAAGCATTTACAGTCTAAAAGTATTTGTTTGGGAAAATACAGTTACTGCTGCTCATAAAAATCCACAAAATCTGGTACATAACCCTTTTTTTTATTGCGAGTGGTGTCAGGCACGGTACTCTTATTGGCTTTCACTAAACAGTTTGCACCTAAATTCATACGCATTTTGAGCACCCACAAATGTGTCACATTTTGCTGTCAGTGTCGTCTAATCGCTGTTCATCCAATCTCACACTATTGTTTTCTCACCTGCAACAAGAAAAGAAAATATCGATGGGCAGTTATTAATATATCTCAAACAGAAGAACACACCCCTACTTTTTATGGTGTAAGAATCATCCTACAGTCACATGCAAGGGAGCTAAGTGTGTAGTGAGACCTTAAAGGGGGCACATGTGTATGCATGTTTTCAAAATCATAAACGCACAACTATAGATGACTATCTAACAAACAAAATAATGTATACATACTTTTGTCATAGATTGCATGAGTTTACGGCTCAAAATGACATATGCATCAGTTTGCTTCGCACCATATTCATGAAGCGAAACAATCAGGAATTGTAATCTGTATCAAGAGTAGAAAATATTCAGTAACTTTTGTATTCTAAGAGATTGTGTTTTATATGTATATAATCTAAAACAAATGTGATGTTTGTCTTTCAGGCAGTGTTTCTTAATTTATTAATTGTTCACCTATGCCCATATATGATTTTTTTATTTTTTTATTTTTGTTAATTAAATGGTGCCTTCTGAAACAGAAGTAGTGATTAGACTTATTTTCTAGTCAAAAATAGTTTATTATATTACCTGTCCTACAATTGTATTAAAGGCCATTCAAGTTGGTGTCATCACAGGCATGGCTCCAATAAAACAATCCCTCCCTTCAACTCTCAAATTGGCATCTTGTACCAGCTTCCTGTACAAAAAGATAATATGGCCTTTACTTTGTAGCACATGATTACAATTTGACAATAATGTCTCTATTACTATTTGAAAACCTAGCTGTTGTACAAAACAAAATCAGAAAGTATACCCAACAGTGATTTAAAAGGGGAAACAATACATAAAACCAGCAGGGGAGATAACACAGAAACACTAAATGACACCAAAACTTGCGAAAAGCAGAAAACCAACCGAAATCCACCAGCATGCAGATTAGTTTTAAAAAATTATCACAATACGGATAACGCTACCGAATGTACAGGAACAGCGTTTAGCTTAAAAATCTATGAATTTATAACAATCGGTATATTTCATAAAATTTCTGTTAATTCCATGTTGTATCGAAACTGTTAATTAATCACATTGTACCGCATTGCCTGCACTTTATACATAGTTGTTGAATTCATCTCAAATTACAGTCAGTCAGTCCAGTCCAGTCAAGTCAGTCAAATTACAGTCAGTCAAATTACAGTCAGTCAGTCGGTCGGTCGGTCGGTCGGTCGGGCGGTCAGTCAGTCAGTCAGTCAGTCAGTCAGTCAAAAAACATTTTCCAAATGAAAATCAGTGATCGACTGCTTGCGACCGACTGCGGTGTTTCTCCAGACGACACTGTACACTTACTCAAAGCAGTGAAAATTGAATGCAGACCATTCGGATCAGAGCGAAAATGATTGCAGCATAATACTATACATAATGCAGAACAACACTACATGCCGAAAATAAATTCAGTACAGATCTGGAGAAAAAATATCAAGGCGACACAGGCAATCTTTACCGTGAATAATGATAGAACCAGAATTTAATATTTTATTATGACGCGAAATTCATTTGAATTTTAATGAACACATGTAACTCGCATACATTTTTTTATTTAAACATATATAAAATTTATAATCAGAATTCAGAACCGAAAACACTCTTAACGACATTTTTAATTTACGTAAAAATAGTCGATGAAGAATGTAACAAGACATTAAAGTTTTGTCTGGAATTTTTGTCCCTATGTATCAACAGACACACAATATATTGCATGTTTTTTTTATTTGAAATTATGCGAAATTTGTGCGAAATTTGTATGAAATGCGCACGAAAAAATATCACGAGAGAACAAATAACCTGCGTACAAATGGAATACGACAAATAAGATGAATACGCTAAAAGCTGGAACGCCTCATTCAGCTAACACCAAGCATGAAAAAAGTTCGTGTCTCGACAAATGTGCAACTGCAAATGACAAATCTTCCAAAAAGACACTGCGGTTAGAAAAAGGTTGTCAGACAACTTCAAAGCAAACGAGGAAGAGCGACTAAGTTAATAAACATATCTGATGAACATTCTCGACAAATAAGACACACCGAACAGCGGTTTTGAAATTTGTTGCACTGCACTCGTAAGTGGGTGGGGTATGTTTCTAATATTGTCAATAGCTGAAATAAATAATTTGCTATACAAACACATACCTATTAGAGGTCGTATGAAGCTGCTTTCCGTGAACATGTCCCTGGACTAGTGTCGGTACATTGTATCCATTAGAACCCAACCGAGACGAGAACTAAACTTCCAGAAACAATTTATATACTCGCAAGCACAAACGTTTTTTGGCAAATACAATCGAATATCCATCTTTCGCGGAATAGTTGATACTGCATGTAAAGGTGTATGCACTGACATATGCACAGAAAACATATATATTGCATTTCATCAAAATGTTTCATCGCCTGGAATCCATATCGACATTACGGAAGTGATTTGGGAGTTCACTACAAACAGCATACACAAAATAATCCATGTTGATCAAAGTATGGTCCATTTTCATGTGCAAACTCACTAATGTATGGCCAAATCCAACTGAAGTACATTGCAATTCATTATAAAATGTTCAATTCAACTTTTTCACACAGTTGAAAACATGAAACTCAGAAATATTGAACTGTGTCAATGAAAGCTGTACTGAAAGCGTCTGGCTGACTGTTCTTTCAAGGTCTCACTACACACTTCGATTTTACTGTGTTGGCCATAGAGAGTAAAGTACAATTTTCCATTCTGAATCAAGCATTTACAGTCTAAAAGTGTTTTTTTTGGGAAAATACAGTTACTGCTGCTCATAAAAATCCACAAAATCTGATACATAGCCCACTTTGTTTTGTTTTTATTACGAGTGGTGTCAGGCACGGTACTCTTTTCGGCTTTAACTAAACAGTTTGCACCTAAATTCATACGCATTTTGAGCACCCACAAATGTGTCACATTTTGCTGTCACACTATTGTTTTCTCACCTGCAACAAGAAGGGCAATTATTAAAATATCTCAAACCGAAGAACACACCCCTACTTTTTATGGTGTAAGAATCATCCTATAGTCACATGCAAGGGAGCTAAGTGTTTAGTGAGAACTTCAACCATTCGGCCACGGAGACGAGCATGAACAGACGGATACAACCATTTAACCATCATCGGCCAAGGAGTCCGTCCCCAGCCATAGACAGTTTGGTGTTTTTGTCTGGTGTGTCTAGAGTGGGTTAAAAATTATCGTTTATTTGTAGCACTCGTCAAAACTAGTAGCAAATCAAGTCGTGTACCTTCACTTCTCACACCACTATTAATTTTCCCATTTGGTTACTGTACAGCATTTTCCAACATCTACGTCAGGCAAATAATACTTAGTTTTACATACAACTTAGTAGCGGTTTTCAATATACGTTTCTCTCCGAGACTATCAAGAAATGTTCATATGATGTTTGTGTTAAGTTTTTTAATAGATAATACTACAAAAGGGGTGGTCATTTGTCTTAAATTAAAAACACTATATATTTCCTCGTTAGCACTCTAGCACCTTCGTTTTTTCACCCGATATTAACCAAACTCTACCAAGATAGTGATATTAATGAAAGGTCGGATACATTCGAAAACCAGCTAGATCGGATTAGTCAGATCAGATTTATGATCATTGATTTGTTGAAAATAATATCGTTTTTTTTTTTAAATCTAGCTAGTTCATTTTTAATTCGATCTTTATCAAAGTCTACGCGTGTTTATATCAAGACAAAAGTGTTCAATAGGCGGCCATATTTTAGCAGAATTGCAAAGTTGTGGCCTTATTGGAAGGAAAAGTGTTATTTTTCACTTTGTTAAAACTGAAGGTCCATAGTTTTTCATCCAATCTTTACCAAATTTCTTTAGTAAGGTAAATATCAGTATAAGCTGGGGAAAGTTTGAAACCCATCCATATCTGACACATCAATCACTCTCCCATCCTTTCTCCACCACACTCCATTCCTCACCCACTAATACATATATTAGGGAATTTGTTGTATTTTGTCTTGCTTATTTTGTCTTACGATCAAACTGACCGTAGGTTCTTTCATCAAACCAGAACTCTACCAAACTTCATCAGGAGGTCCTTTATGGAAGTTTCATGTTTTGCTTTATTAACGCGCTGAGTTCTTTATTTTCATCCGATTTTTAACAAAATTGACGCCCGTACCGCCGAATTTGTTTTAGAGCATGGACGTTTTGTTTTCCTTTTGGTTTCCACCAAACCCGATATGCAACGTTTATCAATGAGATAAATATTTACCATAAAGATACGAATTACAGTTGAAGCGTCACAGTAATTATGCTCTTCAGAAGTGGAAGCAACTCTAGCTACAGTAAACAGTAAATTTCAAAATGTACTATCTTACTTCCCTCCATTTAACTGTATTACGTGTTTAAGGGTAGCATATTATTCATTAAAGGCAATGTAAGATATTAATGCTGTATAAATGACATGCATGGGCGCCTTATAAGGTAATGGTTTATATCAATGACAAGTATAAGCGCCTTATAAGGTACTGATGCTGTATAAATGACATATATGTGCGCATTATAAGGTACCGATGCTGTATAAATGAAATGCATAGGCACCTTATAAGGTACTGATGTTGTATACATGACATGTATGAGCGTCTAATAAGGTACTGATGCTGTATAATGACATGCATGATCGCCTTATAAGGTACTGATGCTGTATAAATGACATGTATAAGCGCCTTATAAGGTACTGATGCTGTATAAATGACATGCATGAGCGTCGTATAAGGCACTGATGCTGTATAAATGACACTTATGAGCGCCTTATAAGGCACTGATGCAGTATAAATGGCATGTATGAGCGCCTTATAAGGTATTGATGCTGTATAAATGACATGCATGAGCGTTATATAAGGCACTGATGCTGTATAAATGACAGGCATGATCGCCTTATAAGGTACTGATACAGTATAAATGGGATGTATTAGCGCCTTATAAGATACTTATGCTGTATAAATGACATGTAAGGTACTGATGTTTTATACTTGACGTGAGTGAGCGCCTTATAAGCTTGCAAGATGACCCTAGTGGTTGGTACCATCTCAGGGAAAAATCGATGTCGGTGACTTCATTTACATAAGTTAATGCAAGTTTTAAAATGATAAATATATATACAATTATCAAGAAAAAAAAGCGAATACACAGATGAAAGATGAAAAAGACCTTCTCATAAACGAATAAGGTCTCACACCTCTATTATCTTCCCTGAAAGCTCACGGACCTAGAGACAAAGGGAAAACAGAAAATAATTCTAATTTTAACTCCATTTTAGGCAATTTTAAGTTGACAAAGAGGTTTTTCTTTGCTTCAGCATTCATCGGCAGTGTAAAAGACTGATGATACAGAAAATTCCACGTTGATATGAAGTTTGTTTAAAAAAATATAAGATATTGACCGAAGCACCACAAATTCAACTAGATAGTGTATGACTTTGGTCTTTTTCATAGGGTTCACATAAATATGAGCGAGGAAAAAAACAACAACCTGTTTGTATTTTATTGTTTTATATTACAGATCTTAGCAGTCCTGAAGGTATTAAACCAAGAACAATGTTTGCTGGGGAGCTTTGAACCTCATGTGATGGAAATAGCTGTACAGTAACCCTATGGGATAATTAATTATGGTGTGAGAACTGACGCAGCATATAATTCGTCAACAGTCACAAGTTTGCATCGTGATGCAGGTAAGGGACCCTGATTTTGGCATTTTTCAAAACTATTTTTGTGTCAGCATCATTTGCAATGGCAGATGAGGATAATTTATAATTTTTAAATAAATATTTGATGATTCTGCAGACTGAGCTTGATTATGGTCATGCAAACAACAATCTCGGATGCATGTTTTGGGATGAGTCCCAATTTGGTGTGAAACAGACTTTAATATATTTGCCTGATGGGGAGTCTACCAGCATGCACGCTCACAGACTAATGTATATTTGCACGCATTAGTTTTGTCTAACCCGTTAATCGGGAGTAATAGGCGTTTCCCACCTCTGCCATTACTCATTGTGCATCAGGTCTGATCATATTTCCTTGTAATCACCAGCTATCAACGACAGTCGCAAGAAATACAAACTTACCCATGTTTGCAATGGTCATGGCCAGTACCAAGATTGCTTTCGTTAAGGTTAGCTTTATTTCTTAGTGGGGTGACAGACTTGATCACTGATTTGTTTTTCACCCACCCACCTGGATTTAATATGTGTGTTTGCTAATGTTATGCTTTGGCATAGGATATACTTTTTTTGTGTTGCAGATATTCCCCAGAGGCATGGAATGATTTCTAAAACAGTATGTTCTTCCTCTAATAGGTTGTTACTTAGCATTTGCAGGAGGAGATGGTGAGGTTGGTGGGTAAGGTTGAAACTCGTCTTACATACCTATATGTTTCGGATTGATGCTGTTCATCGTACTTGTTAAAGTTCGCGACACGTTTCATGTTCCTTGCTGATTTGTACTTCTGTGTCCTTTGGCGGGTTATGTCATACTCACTTTTCTTGTGCATACGTTTTAGAGCTGTGCATGCCTTGGTTCGAACTGGAAGTGGAACTGCACCATCTACACCATGTTGGAGCCAACGCGACCCTCATTTACTCGAAGACCTGCGCTAAACTTACGAGCTTTGGCATTTCGTGGGTAAGTCGTGTTTTTGAATTTAAAGGCTCGGCTGATTACTTCGTTTTTGTTTGTTGTGCTCTAGAACCTAGCCTTCCTTAAACAGTTATATCCAAGCCTCACTAATAATATCGCCTCTCTTAACAATTTTCTGTTCTCAATCGACATGTCAAAATATTTTGCATTTTCTGGAATAAAGTCCATCTTCTAGTTGAATGGGGGCTTACTGGAGCACGCAAAATAATGTTTCGAGCAGGTTTCTCCGCACTGACCAGAGTAACAGATAGGATTATATTTATTATACCGGTGTGGAACTTAATCAACTTTTCTAAGGTACGTCCATTTTGATTCTTTTTTTCGTGGGGGGTGGGGCTGGTATTTTTCCTGAAAAAAATATTCTGGCCCTTGAATTGCTGAAAAAAATATCCTGGCTCTGACTTGAAGAAAACAAATAAACTGTCCCTCAATAGTTGAAAAAAACACATCCAGCCTTCTCTCACAGTCTTGGAAAAATATAATCTGGCTGTGAGTCCAATGAGAGGAAAAAATAATCTGGCTCCCTCTTCAATCTATATGATGAAAGTAGATCTACTTCATCAACCACTGGATTCAACATGGAAATGTTTTATCATAATCTGGCAACATCCACAACTTCTGCTCAGAAGTTTATCGAAATCTCCAGTTTAAAATGAGTTGTAGAAGACAGTATTCATAGTTGTAATAAATGTGATGAACATAGATCATGGTAGTAATGCATGTGGTATACATTAGTCCTGACAGTTATAAAAGTGGTATACACTGGCAATGGTGGTAGTAAATGTGCTGTATAAAGTGTTATAAAGTGATCATGGTAGTAATTTGGTATACATTGATCATTGCAGTAATGCAGTAATGCAGATGATATTTATATAAGGTCATGGTTATAATTAATGTGGTATACATAAGTCGTGATTGTAATAAGGCCATTGATATTTTTTGATAATTCGTTTTACGAACCCTAATACGACAAAACGAAATTAGGTATTTTATTTTTCCAGAGGCAATTTGATAGTTTTTTTTTATTTTGTTCCCTTCCTCATACATTTATTCTCTGTCTTTATTGTTCTTAAAACAAATAATAAAAAATAATGGCCTGAATGTGATAAACATTGGTCATGGTAGTATGTAAATATTGTAATCATGTGAGGGTGACAGTGAATATTTGTCAACCTTCTAAGGCTTTTTATTTTATTATACTGAAAAACATGTTTGAAAAAGATATTTTGTTCTTTTAAATATTCCTTTGAAATAAAACTTGAGAAAACATGGCTACTTCTCTCTGTTCAAAATCACTATTCTCAGCATCTAGAAATTATTTTTGGCGGATGTTTCTTTGAGTTCGTTCGGAATCTGCAGCTGTGAACTCACAAGTAAACTTCAAGTCGTCTTCAGAAAGTTGTGCAAACTGTGTCAGCCATTTTAGTAAATGTTCACTAATTTTCATTTTCGTATGTATACATACACTGCTCTGCATAGGACATCCCAATACATAATTATAGACTTGCTTTGACTTCGAAAATTGACTTTGAAATTACAAAAAAGACTATCATTCCGTGACTCACATTTTAGTAATGAATGGGGTATTCAGTGGTCATGGTAGTAATACATGTAGTATTTAGGCTTAGTAGTCATGGTACTACTAAATGTGATATACAGTGGTCATGGTAGTAATACTTGCAATATACAGTGGTTATGGTAGTAGAAAATGATGCAGTATAAAAATGACATGCATGGGCGCCTTATAAGGTAATGATGCAGTATAAATAATATGTAATAACGCCTTATAAGGTACTGCTACTGCCTAAATGACATGCATGAGCGAATTATTAGGTAGGTACTGAAGCAGTAACAATGACATGTATAATCGCTTTATAAGATTCTGATGCACTATAAATGAAATGGATGGGCTCCTTATAAGGTACTAATGCTGTACAAAGGACATGTATAAACGCCTAATAAGGTATTGATGCCGTATCAATGACATGTTAGGGCGCCTTATAAGGTACTGAGGCTGTATAAATGACATGCAAGGGCGCCTTACAGGGTACCGATGCAGTATAAATATCATGTACTAACGCCTTATAAGGTACTATTGCGGCATAAATGACATGCATGAGCGAATTCGAAGGTAGGTACTGAAGCAGTATCGATGAGATGTATTATCGTCTTATAAGGTACTGATGCAGTATATATGACATGTATGAACGCTTTATAAGGTAATGTTGCACTATACATGACAGGTATAAGCACTTTATAAGGTATAGATGCCGTATAAATGATATGTATGAACGCTTTATAAGGTACTGATGCTGACTAAATGACATGTATGAGCGCCTTGTAAGGTACTGTCGCTGTATAATTGACATACATGGGCGTCTTATAAGGTACTAATGCAGTATAAATGGCATGTATGAAGGCATTATAAGTACCGTTGCAGTATAAACGACATGTATAAATGACATGTATGAGCGCCTTGTAAGGTACTGTCGCTGTATAATTGACATATATGGGCGTCTTATAAGTTACGAATGCAGTATAAATGGCATGTATGAAGGCATTATAAGTACCGTTGCAGTATAAACGACATGTATAACCGCATTATAAGGTACTGATGCTGTATAAATGACAAATATGGCGCCTTATAAGGTACTGATGCAGTATAAATGACATATATAAGCCCCTTATAAGGTATTGATGTTGTATTTATGACATTTATGGGCGCCTTATACGGTAATGATGGTGTATAAATGACATGTATGCACTCCGTATAAGGTACTGATGAATGACATGCATGAGCGACTTATAAGATACCGATGCAGTATAAATGACATGTAGGATCGCCTGATAAGGTACTGCTACTGTATAAATGGCATACATGGGCGTCTTATAACGTACTGATACTGTATAACTGACATGCATTGGCGTCTTATAAGGTACTGACAATATATCAATGACATTCATGAGCTCTTATAAGGTACTGATTTTGATCAAATGACATGTATGACCGCCTTATAACGTACTGATACTGTATAAATGACATAAACAGGCGCCTTATAAGGTAATGATGCTGAAAAAATGACTTGCATATAGGACAAATAAGGTAATGACGCAGTATAAATGGTACGCATGAGCTCCTTATAGGGTATTGTTGATATGTCATGTATATAAATGATATGTATAATCGCCTTATAAGTAGTGATGCTTATAAGTGACACGCATTGTCGCCTTAAAAGGTACGGATGTTGTATAAATTACAAGTGTGTACGCCTGATAAGGTACTGTTACTCTATAAATGATATATCAAGTATGACTGCCTGATTAGGTACTGATGGTGTATAAATGGCATGTATGAGCGCCTTATAAGGTACTGATTCTGTATAAATGACAAGTTTTGGCGTCTTATAAGGTACTAATGTTGTATAACTGATATGTATGAGCGCCTTATAAGGTACTGATGTTGTATAAATGACATATATGGGCGCCTTATAGATTATTGATGTTGTATAAATGACATGTTTAAGCGTCTTTTACGCTAATGATACTGTATAAATGACATGTATGAATGCCTTGTAAGGTACTGATAATATATCAATGACATGTGTGAACGCCTTATAAGGTACTGATACTGTATAAATGACATGCAAGGGCGCCTTATAAGGTACTGATCTGTTTATTAAGGGTAGAATATTACTCATTCAAGGCAACGTATAAGCGCCTGATCAGGTACTGTTGCTGTGTATATGATTTTATGAGCGGCTTATAAGGTACAGTTGTTGTATAAATGACACTTATCAGCGTCTTATAAGGTACGTATCCTGTATAAATGACATGCATAAACACCGTATAAGGTACTGTTCGTGTATAAATGACATGTATGGCAGTCTTATATGGTATTATTGATGAATAAATGACATGTATAATCGCCTTTAAAGGTACTGATGCTGTATAAATATGAACGACTGGTAAGGTACTGCTGGTGTATATATGGTATGTATGAGCGCCTTATAAGGGTAGTAATGCTGTATCAATGTCAAATATGAACGCCAGATAAGATACTGCTGGTGTATATATGGTATGTATAAGCGCCTTATAAGGTACTGATACTGTATAAATGACAAGTATGGGAGCTTACAAGGTACTGATATTATAAACATGACATGTATGGGACCGTTATAAGGTATTGATGCTGTATAAAAGACATGTTGAGCTCTTTTTAAGGTAATGCTACTGTATAAATGACATGTATGAACGCCTTATAAGGTACTGATACTGTATAAATGACATGCATGTGCGCCTTAAAACGTACTAAAACTGTATAAATGACATGCATGGGCGCCTTATAAGGTACTGGTAATGTATCAATGACATGCAAGGGCGCATTATAAGGAATTGTTGCTGTAAATATGACATATATGAGCGGCTTATAAAGAGCTGATGCTGTATAAATGACATGTATGGGCGCCTTATAAGGAACTGATGCTGTAAAAATGACCTGCTAGGGCGCCTTATAAGGAACTGATGCTGTAAACATGAAATATATGGGCGCCGTTTAAGGTATTGGAGTTGAATAAATGATATGTATGAGCGCCTTGTAAGGTACTGATGCTGTATACATGATAATAATGTGCAATGTATAATGTACTGAGCAGCTTATATGATACTGATGCTGTATAAATGACATGTATGGGCGCCCAATAAGGTACTGATCCTGTATAAATGTCATGCAAGAGCGCCTTATAAGGTGCTGACGCTGTCTATATGAGGTCAATGAGCGCCATATAATGTACTGATGATGTATAGATGACACGTGTTAGCGACTTATAAGGTACTGATCTGTTATTAAAGAATAATACTCATTCAAGGCAATGTATAAGCGCCTTATAAGGTACTGATGCTGTATAAATGATGCGTATGGTCGCCTTATAAGGTATTGATGATGTATAAATGACACGTATGAGCGCCTCATAAGGAACTGTTACTGTATACATGATATGTATCGGCGCCTTATAAGGTACTGATGGAGTATAAATGACATGTAGGCTCGCCTTATTATAGGTCTCACTACACAGTTAGCTCCCTTGAGACCCACGGTAGGATAATTATTATGCCTTAAAACGTAGTAGTGTGTTCTTCTGTATTAAATATTTTTAATAATTGCTGACAGATATGTTTATTGTTGTTGCGGTGAGATGAACAGAGTCTGAAATTGGATGTGCAGCTATTAGATGACACTGCCACCAAAATATGACAGTTTTATGGGTGATGAAGAAGAGTAGGAATTATGATCCAAAGTCTGGAGTTAAAGCCCAAAGTAGTGCATTGGAGGACACCACTCCAATTTAAAAAAAACACCTGGTCAACGCACCATATTGTGTGCAGTTTTGTGTGGGCAAATGACTTGGTTACATAAACAAGTAACTTTTAGCTTGGAAACTTCCGTTTCGGAATGGCCCTGTAAACTTTATTCATATAGGCCAACATAGTAAAAATGCACTGTGTAGTGAGACCTTTAAAGAACACTCACCTAGACGCTTGGATTACCAACCTGCACTGACATAGATCAATATTTCTGAGTTTGATGTTTTCAACTGTGTGAAAAAGTTGAATTGGACATTTTAGCATTAAATGCAATGTACTTAAGTTGGATTTTGGTATAAATTAGTCATTTTGCACATGAAAGTGGACATACATTGATCAACATGGATTATTTTGCGCATACTGGTCATAGTGAACATCTCAAATCACATCCGTAATGTCGATATGGTTTCCAGGCGATGAAACATCCTGATGAAACACTATAAATCTTTGAGCACATATGTCAGTGCATACAAGCAGTGTCAACTATTCCGCGAAACATGCATATTCGATTGGATTTGCCAAAATCAGTGTGTGCTTGTGAGTCGATAAATTGTTTCTGGAAGTTTAGTTCTCGTCTCGGTCATTTTCAAATGGATACAATGTACCGACACTATTCCAAGGATGTGTTCACATAATGGAAAGCAGCTTCATATGACCTCTAATAGGTATGTGTTTGTATAGCAAATTGCTTATTTCAGCTATTGACGATATTAGAAAATACCACCCCCCACCCCACCCCCACCCCACCAACACCTATGCAGTGCAGCAAATTTCAAAACCACGGAAGTTATTAGATTTTTAATATTTTTCGAGAGTGTTCATTAAGTATGTTTATTAACTTAGTCGCTCTTCTTTGTTTGCTTTAAAGTTGTCTGACAATTGTTTTCGAACCGCTGTGCCTTTCGGGGCGATTTGTCGTTCGCAATTGCACATTTTGTCGAGACATGAAATTGTTTTGGGCTTGGTGTTTGCTGAATGAGGTGATCCAGCTTTTAGCGTATTCATCTTATATCTTGTATTTTATTAGTACGCAAGCAATTTGTTCTCTCGTGATATTTTTCATGCGCATTTCATACAAATTTCGAATAAAAAACATCCAATATATTGTGTGTCTGTTTATTTATAGGGAAAAAAATACGGACACAATTTTAATGAACCGTTACATTCTTTATCGTCTCTTTTTAAGTTTAACAATGGCGTTATAATAGATTTCGGTTCTAAATTCTGATTATAAATTGTATTTTGCACTAAGAAATAAAACTGTGCTAATATCATGAATATATGTTTAAATAAAAAAATAAGTACGCGAATTTCATGTTTTCATTGAAATTCAAGTGAATTTCGCGTCATAATAAAACACTAAATTCTGGTTCTGTCATTAGTCACGGAAAAAACTGCCTGTGTCTCCTTGATATATTTTTTTCGCAGTTCTGTACTGATTTTATTGATGTTATATAAATGTAATAAATGGACGAATTATTATAAGATATTGATGTTGAATACATGATATGTCTGATCGTCTTATAAGGTAGTAATGCTGTTTAAATAACATGTATGAGCGCCTTATAAGATACTTATGCTGTATAAATGGCATGCATGAGCGCCTTATAAAGTACTGTTACTGTATAAATGAAACGTATGGGCACAGTATAAAGCTCTGATGTTGAATAAATGATATGTATGAGCGCCTTATAAGAAAACAGATGCTGTATACACGATGTTAATGAGCGCTATATAATGTATTGATGCTGCATAAATGACACGCATGAGCGCCTTACCAGGTACTGATACTGTATAAATGACATGCATGAGCGCCTTACCAGGTACTGATTCTGTATAACTGATATGTTCGGGCGCCTTATAAGGTACTGATGATGTATAAATGACATAAATGAGCGCCTTATAAGGTACTGAGCTTTTATTAAAGGTAGAATAAACTGCACAATAAAAAGTATAAGCACCATATAATGTACTGATGCTGTATAAATGAAGTTTATGAGAGCCTTATAAGCAACTGATGCTGTATAAATGACACTCATTGGCGCTTTATAAGGAACTATTACTGTATAAATGACATGTATGAGCGCCTTATAAGTTACTGATGTTGTATACATGATATGTATGGGCGCCTTATAAGGTACTGATGCAGTATAAATGATATGTATGGGCGCCTTATTATAAGGTACTGATGTTGTATATATGACTTGCATGGGCGCCTTTTTGAAAGGTACTGATGTTGAATAAATGATATGTCTGAGCGTCTTATAAGGTAGTGATGATGTATAAATGACATGCATTAGCGCCGTATAAGGTACTGATGCTGTATAAATGATATGCATGAGTGCCTTATAAGGTACTGATGCTGTATACATGATGTTAATGAGAGCCTTATAAGGTACAAATGCTGTATAAGTGATATGTATTGGCGCCTTATTAGGTACTGATGCAGTACAAATGACATGTATTGGCTCCTTATTATAATGTACTGATGTTATATAAATGACATGCATGGTACTGATGGTGTATAAATGATGTTAAAAAGCGCCTTATAAGGTACTGATGCTCTATAAATGATATGTATGTACACCTTATAAGATAATGATACTGTATAATATGACATACATGGTAGCCTTATAACGTACTGATAAGGTATAAATGAGCGCCTTTTAAGGTTCGGATGCAGTATAAATTACATGTAAAATCGCCTTATAATGTACTGATGCTGTATAAATGACATTTATGCGATCCTTATAAGTAACTGATGCTGTATAAATGACAAGCATGTGCCCATTAAAAGTTATTGATGGAGTGTAAATGTCATGTATAATCTCTTTATAAGGTACTGATGCTGTATAAATGACATGCATGGCACCTTAAAAGGTAATGATGCAGTGCAAATGTCATGTCCGAACGCCATATAATGTACTGATACTTTATTACTGATGTTTATTTTCTCCCTGTAAGGTACTGATGCTGTATAAATGACATGCAAGGTAATGATGCTATATCAACGAGATATATGCGCGCTTTATAAGGTACTGATACTGTATAAATAGCATGTATGAATCCATATAAGGTACTGATGCTGTATAATTGACATGCAAGGTAATGATGCTATATCAACGAGATATATGCGCGCTTTATAAGGTACTGATACTGTATAAATAGCATGTATGGGCGCCATGTGAGGTACTGATGTAGTATAAATGACGTGCATGGTCGCCTTATAGGGTATTGATGCTGTGTAAACGACATGCATGAGCGCCTTTTAAAGTACTTTTACTGTAAAAATGAAATGTCTAGGCGCTGTATAAGGTACTGATGTTGAATAAATGATATGTATGGACGTCTTACAAGGTACTGATTAAGGACTGTTTTTCATGTTTTGCGATGTTATCGAAGTATAATACGTTGATGATGGGTCACAAATTTTGTTTAAAACCGCTTCGCGCGTTATGAGGTAATGATGCTGTGTAAATGACATTTCTGAGCGTCTTATAAGATACTGATCTGTTATTAAGGGTATAATATTACTCATTTAAGGCAAAGTATAAGCGCCTGATAAAGTACTGATGCAGTATAAATAATGTGTATGAGCGCCTTATAAGGTACTGATACTGTATAAATGAAACTTAAGAGCGCCTTATAAGGACTGTTGCTGTATAAATGAAAAGTATGAAGTACAGATGCTGTATCAATTATATGTATGGGCGCCTTTTAAGGTACTCCAGCAGTATAAATGGTATGAATGCGCGCCTGTTTATAAGGTACTGATGCTACATGGGCGTCTTATTATAAGGTAATGATGTGGAATACATGATATGTCTGAGCGTCTTTTAAGGTACTGATACTGTATAAATAACATGCATGAGCGCCTATAAGGTACATATGCAGTATAAATGACATGCATAAGCGCCGTATGAGGTACTTATGCTGTGTAAATGTCATTCATGGGCGTCTGATAAGGTACTGATTGATAATGTATCAATGACATGTATGAGCGCCTTATAAGGTACTGATACTGTATAAATGACATACAATGAAGACTTATAAGGTACTGATTGTGTACAAAAGACATTATTGGCGCTTTATAAGGTGCTGATACAGTATAATAAAACATGTTAGGGTGCCATGTAAGGTACTGATGCTCTACATGACGTGCATGGTAGACTTATAATGTACTGAAGATCTATAAACGACATGCATGAGCGCCTTATAATGTACAGTTACTGTATAAATGAAGTGTCTGGCCGCTGTAAAATGTACTGGTGTTGAATAAATGATATGTATGAGTGCATTATATGGTACTGATGCTGTATACATGATGTTAATGAGCGCTATATAAGGTATTGATGTGGTATACATGATATGTATGGGCGCCTTATAAGTTACCGATGCTGTATAAATGACATGTATTGGATCCATATTATAAGCCACTGATGTTATATAAATGACATGCGTGGTACTGATGCTGTATACATGATGTTAATGAGCGCCTTTTAAGGTATTGAAACTGTATAAATGATATGTATGAACGCCTTATAAGGTACTGATAATGTATAAATGAAATGCATTGGAACCCTATAACGTACTGGTAATGTATACATGACATAAATGGGTGCCTAATAAGGTACTGATAATGTATCAATGACATGTATAAGCGCTTTATAAGGTACTGATTTTATTCAAATGACATGCATGAGCGCCTTATAAGGTACCTATGCTGTATAAATGACATGTATGGGCGCCTTATATGATATCAATGATGTATAACTGACATGTATAATCGACATATAAGTTACTGATGCTGTATAAATGACATGTATCAGCGACTTATAAGGACGTGATGCTGTATTAATGACATGGATGAGTGCCTAATAAGGCACTGATGCTGTGTGAATGACATGTAAGAGGGCCTTATAAGGCACTGATGCTGTATAAATGACATGTATGAGCGCCTTATAAGATACTGGTGCCTTATAAATGACACGTAAAAGCGCCTTATAAGGTAGTGATGCTGTATAAATGGTATATATGAGCGCATTATAAGGTACTGCTGCTGTATAACTGACACGTATTGGCGCCTTATAAGGTACTGATGCTGTATAAATGACATGTATGGGAACCTTGTACATGTACCTGGGCACCTTGTAATGTACTGATGCTGTATAAATGACATGTATGGGCACCTTGTAAGGTACTGATGCTGTATAAATGACAAGTATGGGCACTTTGTACCTTTGCACCTTGTAAGGTACTTAAGCTGTATAAATGACATGTATGGACAGCGTGTAAGGTACTTATGCTGTATAAATGACATGCAATTGGCACCTTGTAATGTACTGATGCTGTATAAATGACTTGTATGGGCACCTGGTAAGGTACTGATGATGTACAAATAACATACAGGAGCGCCTTGTAAGGTACGGAGTCAGTACACCTGAAATGTATGGCCACCTGCAAATGTGATATTTTAAAATAAACGAACACAAACAAGATAATCACCAGCAGACTGGGTTTATTGAGTTTAATGTATATAAAATGCATCATGTGCTAAAGGCCTAAGGTCTAAATTTTGCCTTTATGCTGAAGGTCAATCAGTGTTACACTATCTGTTTGATGGCTCTGCAAGAAAGTAAAATGTAGAGGCAAATATGTTTTTATATTGTGAACTCTTTATTTGATACATTGTAAGATATTAAATTAAAACTGTATAATGAACTAATGAACTGATTTGTTAAGAAAGTAGTTTGTCAAAAAAAACATAAAATATTAATTTGAAGAAAAAAAACACTCAGTTTTGTCTGAAAGGGCCTATATATTGCGAAACCCTTTCGGGCTTATACCCTCAAAGTAGATCTACAAACAGGGAAGACTGTGCATTTAAATCAAGACTATGCTTTTATCTTGTTGAGTGAATTAAAAAATAAAATTGTTAGTGTCACTTTTTTTAAGACAGTAGTTGATTTCAAACTTTGCTGGCAAAATATAACGCCAGTCCACATTTAGCAGAAGCTACAAGGGACGTTATATTGCTGGACGTCATGATGGTCTCACAACTCAATAAATTTTCCCATAGAGTTACTGTACAGCCTTTTCCAACACATGAGCTTCAAAGATTGGCAGCAGACACTGTTTTTGCTTTGATATCTTCTGTATAGCCAAGACCAGTAATTTTAAACAATAAAATACCTATGTTAGCCAGGTTGGTTCGTTTTGTTTCGCCCATGTTTATGTGACCCCTACGGAAAATACAAAATACATACATTATCTAGCTGAATATTTGGTGCTTCGGTCAAACACTTCTGAAATTTAAATGAAACCTCAATCAACATGGGATTTTCTGTATCATCTGTCTTTTACAATGTAGATGTATGCTAAAGCAAAGAAACCCGTTTTTTCAAATTAAATGCCTAAAAGAGTAGATAATAGAGGTGTGAGACCTAATACTCGACTACAGGAGCGGGATGGTAGAGACGTTGCGTTTGAAACCGTCTTGTCTCTCACCGATGCGGGTTCGAATCCCAAATGAAAAAGTATCGACTATTACGAATGGTAGGAGATAGGTTCTACCCAGGTATAAGTGGGTTGTCACTAAATCCTCGACCGTCATATATAAACATAAACATATGTTGAACATTACATAAAATACCATTTAACCAAATCTATAACTGCACATGTATGCACACGTATAATTCCTGACTCAACTATTTTCAACTCAAAGTGTAGGAACATGATCGATAAACATATCGTTTTCAGTTTTCTGTTGCTCTTGGCAATTAGAAAATACGACAACATTCATCATGTTCATGTTTCCTCACATGCACGGAGTGATCTGTTTAGACCGTCGCCTTTTAACGCAAAAATAGAAGTCGAACAGGAAATAGTGAATCACCAAAACGTAGTCATGCACACGCATGCGACATAAATTCAATAAACGCGTTTTGGCGTTCCAATCTGCCGTTAGCTTTACATGTGTATTATGCACTAGTGCCCCACAGATAATTACCGTACTCATACGCGTAGGAGCCGGTGGTTGGGGTAGGGCGGGCCGGGGTGGGGGGCCAGAGTATTCTTTGCACCCCTCAATAATTTGAAGAAAATAAATGGTTAGAGCTCAGAAAGTACTTTTTTCCCTATATAATGTTGTATGTTTTGGTGTAATTGAGAGGGGATAACTCTTTTTTTCGTTGTTGTTTTTAGTCTTTTGCTTGTCAAAGGTTTCGAGAAAAAATTGTCCCCCGCAAATATTTTGTTTGCCCCCACCCCCAATAATTGAAACATACCTTTTTTTGATTGTCAAATATATTTTTCGAAACGCTTATTTTTTCCCCACACCCCGCCCAACACCCTCTCCCCCTTTCTAAGCCTAAAGAACTTTAAAGTTGGGATCGATGTTCGATAGTTTATGATTTCGCACACATACCTAATACGTATTCACGTTAATTACGTATATATTTCAAATTATTATTGAACATGATTCAACATTAAACTGGCTCATGTTTTGAGTTTCTGCTTCTTGATTACCTTGTTGACTTAATAGATTATGAGTAGTCTAGATCATCTGTGACGCTTTATTTTTTAAAACAAATGTCTAGAAACAATCTTCTAAAACAAAAATCGAAGCGGCAGCAATTTTACCGAAATGTTGATATCGTTTCTGATTGCTTGACACGGACACTTCAGAAATACAATACACTATAATTATAATAAATAACCAATAGACAAAGAGGAAAACGTCATCATTATACCGACGAACTAAATGTGGATGGTCAAACTTACTGTAATAATATATAACATATATTTTTCGAAACGCTTATTTTTTCCCCACACCCCACGTCAGGACGCACGGGAACGTAAACACGTGCATAGACCTAAGTGTTCTACTCATTTCACCACAGTAGTTTGACGCAAAATAGTCCCATTATCGGGGTCACGTGCTGTTTAATTGAAATGTGTATGACCTTATAAAACATACTATAAATCGAAAGTGACTGTATTAAAAACGTCAAAAGTGTGCATGTTCATGTGTTGTATAATGATCTTTGATGCAGTTTTGAATAAATGTCTCAAAACTCTTTACTTGTCATTAGTGTGATGAACGCCGTTTGTTATTAAATTTTGACGTTTTTAAATCCATTTTATTGTCAAAAATTCATTTTGTGCGCCCATTTAGTGTCATCACAGATTTTCCTAATATTTTGGAATTAGATAGTCCGATACCTCGACTACGTTTTCTGAAAACATTAGGAAAATCTGTGATGACACCAAATGAGCGCACAAAAACAACTGATTTTATTACAGTCAGAAATTCTGATTGTCGGATGTAGCATCCCAAAAGACGGTTGGTGGTGCTTTCGTGGATGTTTCTATTATAAAAGGCACAATAGATACCAAACTGTGAATGGTTGATGTATTTAATAGTGTATTGCGATGATTTTAACTGTTACACCCGTTAAATTGTCGAAAGTCCTGTCGCTTAAGTAGGCTGCTGACGGGGGAGGCACGTTTGTGCGAATTTCGGTAGTTGTTTTGCATAAAAAGTGATTTTCTATTGATTTTGGAAAACACAATAACTTTGATTTGCGATTGATTTAAAGTATTAATTGAATATTTTGACGCAATATTCGTTTATTCGTCAGTAAATTAAACATGCACTGTAAATCGTGTTAGGGGGCATCTCAGAGTTATACAGTACATTACCATTAAAATGGGTGCATGTTTTCAGTATTTAATTTTACATGAAGAATTTGGACAATACTCACATAGGCTACATTATATACCATTGGAAGTGGACTTTTCAGTGGTAAATGAAAATACATCAACTTTGAAAATTGTTTGAGAAACAAAAGGATTTTACAAACAAAATACTGTGTTGATATTAATGATGAGGCTTCCCACATGCATACTGTACTGTATATGGGACTGTTAGACAATTTAGGAAATCTAAAAAATTACTTTTGTTAGCTTCAATAGGTTGTGATAAATCGTTCAGGTATTTGATTTTTTATTTAGTCAATTAGATAGTAATTCTAAGAAAAAAAGAATGAGGCATAATTAAATATAGACTACGGTCATTACCTCAAATACAACTTTGGCATTCATTTTTTTTAAATAAAATTGTCAGTACAATTTCGAAAAGTAAGGGTATTTTTACGACTGTTGATTCAGCTAACTACATTTTTTGTTTAGCTTTATACTGTGTTAGTGTATTTATAAGGTTATCAGATTGTTTAAGTCTAAACAATACTGGATTAATAAATCAAGGTGCTAATGTAATGCTCGACTACTGACACATGGCAATCTATAGTTGTATTGAAGCTTTAAAAGTGGGGCATTAGCTTGATATATTGAATATGTATAGCGACAAGTGGGACAGTAGCTTGCTATATTGAAGATATATAGCGACAAGTGGGACATTAGCTTGCTATATTGAAGATGTGCTTTGACAAATGGGACATAAGCTTGCATTGTGGAAGATGTATCGTGACAAGTGGGACATTAGCTTCCTATATTGCAGATATATAGCGACAAGTGGGACATTAGCTGGCTATATTGATGATGTTTAGCGACAGGTGGGACATTAGCTTGCAATATTGAAAATGAATAGTGACAAGTTGATCATTAGCTTTCAATATTGAAGGTGTATAGTGACAAGTGGGACGTTAGCTTGCACTATTTAAGATTTATTGTGACAAGCGGGACAGTAGTTGCAATATTGAAGATGTATAGCGACGAGTGGGACATTAGCTTGTTATATTGAAGACGTATAGCGACAAGTGGAACATTAGCTTGCAATATTGATGATGTATAGTGACAAGTGGAACATTATATTCCTATATTGAAGATGTATAGCGACAGGTGAGACATACGCTTGCAATATTCAAAATGTAGACCGACAAGTGGGACATTAGCTTGCAATATTGAAGGTGTATAGTGACAAGTGGCACATTAAATTGCACTATTTAAGATATATAGTGACAAGTGGAACTGTTGTTGCAATACTGAAGATGTATAGTCGCAAGTGGAATCTTAGCTTGCAGCACTAAAGATGTATAACGACAAGTGTGACATTAGCTTACAATATTGATGATGTACAGTGACAAGTTTGACATTAGCTTGCTCTATTGAAGATGTATAGCGACAAGTGGGGCATTATCTTGCAATATTGAAGATATATAGCGAAAAGTGGGACATTAGCTTGATATATTGAAGATGTATAGCGACAGGTGGAACATTAGCTTGCAATAATGAAGATGTATAACGACAAGTGGGACATTATATTGATATATTGAAAATGTATAGCTACAAGTGGAACATTAGCTGGCTATACGGAAAATGTTTAGGACATGTGGGACATTAGCTTGCTCTATTGAAGATGTATAGCGACAAGTGGGACATTAGCTTGATAAATTGAAGATGTATAACGACAAGTGGGACATTAGCTTGCAATATTGAAGTTGTATAGTGACAAGTGGGACATTATCTTGCAATATTTAAGATGTATAATGACAAGTGGGACATTAGCTCGATATATTGAAAATGTATAGCGACAAGTGGAACATTAGCTTGCAATATTGAAGATGTATAGCGACAAGTGGGACATAAGATTGATATATTGAAGATGTATAGCGACGAGTAGAACATAACTGGCTATATTGAAGATGTTTAGGACAGGCGGGACATTAGCTTGCTAAATTGAAGATGTTTAGGACAAGTGGGACATTAGTTGGCTATATTAAAGATGTATAGCGATAAGTGGGACAGTAGCTAGCTATATTGAAGATTTATTACGACTATTGGGACTGTAGCTTGCTATATTGAAAAACGTATAGCGACAAGTGGGACATTAGCTTTCTACATGTATATTGAAGATGTATAGCGACACGTCGGACACGAGCTTGCAATATTGAAGATGTATAGCAACAAGTGGGACATTAGCTTGCAATATTAAAAGTGTATAGCGAAAAGTGGGACATCAGTTTGCAATATTTAAGATGTATAGCGACTAGTGGGACATTAGCTTGCTACATGTGTATTGAAGATGTATAGCGACAAGTGGGACATTAGCTTGCTCTATTGAAGATGTAGAGCGACAAGTGGGACATTGGCTTGCTATACTGAAGATGTATAGTGACAAGTCGGGCATTAGCTTGCTATATTGAAGATGTATAGCGTCAAATGGGATATTAGCTGTCTATATTGAATATGTATAGCGACAAGTGGGACATTAGCTTGCTATATTGAAGATGTATAGTGACAAGTGGGACAGTTGTTTGCAATATTGAATATGTTTAAGGACAAGTGGGACATTAGCTTGCAATATTGATGATGTGTAGTGACAAGTGGAAATTGATATTCCTATATTGAAGATGTATAGCGACAAATGGGAAATTAGCTTGCAATATTGAAGTTGTATAGCGACAAGTTGGACATTAGCTTAATATATTGAAGATGTATAGCCACAAGTGGGACATTAGCTTGACATATTGAAGATGTATAGCGACAAGTGGGATATTAGCTTGCTATATTGAAACTGTATAACGACAGGTGAGACATACGCTTGCAATATTGAAGGTGTATAGTGACATGTGGGTTATTAGCTTGCAATATTGAATATGTATAGCGACGAGTGGGACATTAGCTTGCTATATTGAAGTGTATAGTGACAAATGAGACATTAGCTTGCACTATTTAAGATGTATAGCGACAAGTGGGACATTGGCTTGCTATACTTAAGATATATTGCGACGCGTGTTACATTAGCTTGCACTATTGAAAATGTAGAGCGACAAATGGGACATTAGCTTGCAATATTGAAAATGTAGAGCGACAAGTGGGACATTATTTTGCAATATTGAAGGTGCATAGTTACAAGTGGGACATTAGCTTGCAGTATTAAAGATGTACAGTGACAACTGGGACAGTAGTTGCAAAATTGAAGATGTATAGTCGCAAGTGGGATATTAGCTTTCAGCATTGAAGATGTATAGAGACAACTGGGACATTAGCTTGCAATATTGATGATGTTTATTGACAAGCGGAACATTATATTTCTATATTGAAGATGTATAGCGACAAGTGGGACCATAGCTTGCAATAATGAAGATGTATAGCGACCAGTGGGACATTAGCTTGATATATTGCAGATGTATAGCGACAAGTGGAACGTTAGAATGCCATATTGAAGATGTTTAGCGACAAGTGGGACCTTAAATGTCTACTGTATATTGAAGATGTATAGCGACAAGTTGGACACGAGCTTGCAAAATTTTAGATGTATAGCGACAAGTGGGCCATAAGCTTGCAATATTGAAAATGAATAGCGACAAGTGGGACATTAACTTGCAATATTGAAGTGTATGTGACAAATGGGACATTGTCTTGCACTGTTTAAGATGTATAGCGGTGGGACATTGGCTTGCTATACTGAAGATATATTGCGACAAGTGGGACATTAGCTTGAAATATTGAAAATGTAGAGCGACAAGTGGGACATTAGCTTGCAATATTGAAAATGTTGAGCGACAAGTGGGACATTAGCTTGCAATATTGAAAATGTTGAGCGACAAGTGGGACATTAGCTTGCAATATTCAGACTCAAATAAACCGAGATTGCTACTTTTCTCTCTTGTTTGTGTTCATTGCTTTCAATGGATCCCTTTTTCAGTATGTATTCATAATGATAATGATTAATTGATATATTGATACGAAAGTGTTACTTGAAGAAAGATATCCCCCGGCAAATTATTCATAGGCTAGGTCAAGCGGAAGCGGAACAGTTTGATTTGCCAACAAAAAACACGGCAAAATTTTATATATAATATATGTACATATATTTCATCAAAGCAATTGATTATTTATATACTGAGCCAAATTCCTAATTAGTCACTATTGTATTTTAATTATTTTTTCTTATTTTAAATATATTTTAGAATAAGTGTGTGATAATTAGTATATTTTGACCAATAGTTTGTAAAGTTCGTAACTAACCTACTCACACACCTGACAATTTCCGGTAAACGTTTAGTGCGTGTGTGTTCCAGTTGTGTGCGGGTTTAAGCTTCTAATTACGGAACGACACATCGAGATATTATCATTCAAGGCATGGGCATTATTGCTCTATTGTAAGTACATACTACCATAATAACCAATGTTATTCAGCCGATTGCTCCATCAATAGTTTATTTACATGAAAGCAGTGACAAAACCTTCATCTGCATTGTAAAAAACAAACACCCAAGGCAAATTATACATCAACACGTGTGGCTAGCGGTCATATTGCTTACATAGCAACAGTGTACTATTTTCGGTGCTTTTGCCTTCAGGCGATCAAAATGTCAAGATTTTGAACATACCGAAGCGTCGTGATGCACACGGGGCGGGATACCGCATGCCAATCGTTCACGATTGATTCTGCAAATGCAACTGTTGATATTATTGACGTCATTGTTGATGCGCGTGACTTTTAATTCGGGAAATGTGTTAAAAAATATCAAGCATTGAATTCACCAACCATTCATGAGATTATTCTTAGTTTGTTTGTTTTGTTTGTTTGTTTGTATGGACTTAAGCGCAAATATGCAAATGTCAATCTCAAATAAATCTATAAAATGGAATTATAAACTTCCATAAAAAACACTATTTATAAATAGGTTAATACTAATAAATAGCAACTTCATATAATTGTTTATCTTTGAAGATCATGGGATTATTTGTAAACAAAATGTGAGTACTTGAGCTTAAGTCTAAGAATGGTTTGAAGAATGGTTGGTGAATTCCAGCCAGGCCTTGAATTCACGAACAATTCTTGAGATTATTTTTAGACACAAGAACAAACGGCCATCTTGGTTTTTTAAAAGCTCACGGCGTCCCGTTAGCTTGTCTACATTACTTGCATTTGTTCAATCATTAATATTAATTATAAGATTAGATGAACGTTAATTGTGTTTGCATATTTCTTACTGCTTATTCTAATATATCAGTAATATACCTAAACTAAAATGTCCGTCCGTCACACATTAACCTGTAACCTATCCTTGGCCATAACTTGAAAAGTATTTGACCTATGCTCATGAAACTTCGCACTCTTCATCTTATGCCGTTAGACATGTCCAATAACCCTGTCTTTCATAGTGGCAAAGTTATGCCTCTGTTTTATAAAACTTTAACCTGCGATCTAACCTTGGCCATGTCAGGCGACACAAATGTTCTGTGGAACACCCTTCTAGTTACTTCAAAATATGCCTTTATTATACTTGAATTGTAAAATGTCGGTACTGATTTCGCCCCCACCACCCTTCCCCTTCCCCCTCCCTACCCCTATTTTTTTTTCGTGCTGATTTCTTAAAAGTTAATGCTGAAATACTCGAACATTTCTTCTCTGGAGTTCTGATTATAGTATAAGCTTTTGTCAACAATATCATGAAATATGTGCTATTGTTTACATAAATTCCATTATCTCTATATCAGAAATATGGTAACTTGCCCCTGAATCAGACTCGCCTGTGACTTTGTCATTATTTACGGTTGAATTGCTTCTGTACTTCCAGTCTTGGAACAGGTGAACATTTTACTATGTCAGTATGTGAAAGGGAGACAAGCCAATGATTTCTTAATATTTTTTTTAATCTAATCGTTTCTTTTACAGTCCGACTCAAGGGCCATTTCTAGTGTTGCGAATATTTTGGAAATTCATAATCCATCATCTGACCTTGTAAACTAACGATGATTGACATCCATTATTCAATTAAACTTTAAAAACTGCAGCGGGTTTATTTTGAACCTTAACAGAGATGATATAGACTTTGCGTCAAGTACTAATGTATAATTTTTCCATCACTTTGCATTAAATCACCCGACGAACCCAGGCTGATTTAAAATGTATGCTATGGGCTACCCTTAAAAAGTGTTTATTTGCTGCCGTTTCCCGACCCAAATTTTAACATTGTGTAGCCCAATTTTATTTTTATTTTTTATATTTGTTTTGAAAATTATATAGCAAAAATAATTTGCATATTGAACATGTTGAATTGCAAATTTCGATTTAAAATGTATTTCTATTAAATGAGCAATTACTCAAGTTATAGGACAGCCTTTCAGATCTACTATAAGCGAGTTGCAATACTGATCTATACATTCATCATTGAATATTTAGTTTAAATCTCATCTAGTAACATGTACATGCCTGCATGTTTGTAATTTAATGGCACTTAGGATATATGCAATGGATTCAAGTCGTTATTTATGTCCCTTTAATCGAATAATACCAATAAAACATTACCAAACTGCGATTTTTATACTAGTAGCAGGTTATAATAGCCTAAATGAGTCTCCATGCCCCTTCCATAGTAAAGTTAGAATGTTGACAACCTGTTAAAAACTCAAACCTGATTAGAATTCTGAGGAACTTACTTTATCATGCAAATAAACATGTCTGCTATTTAACATCAACAAGGGAATAGGGGTTTAATACCTTCTAAGAAACATTTCTTCAGTAGTATACTACACCGGGTCAAAGGTCAAAGCTATTTTTACCCTTTGCAATTTCGTACCCTGTCTACTTTCACTTCTGAAATTTATATCAAAAACTGTCAAAAACTTGATGCGCTCCCTTTTCATATATCAACAACCTGTCCAGAATACAGTTACAGCCAAAAAATAACAGGAAATTGCACTAAACAAATTGTTTAAAGAGAAAAATATTAGCACTCTTTAATACAGAACTACTTTCGACTGCACCAGGCGAGCATATCCGGCTGATTTAGTGGAATTAAACCTAGCAGCAGGTGATAGATCACACCTGGCGAAAAAATTACCTCGCTTATCTCCCTTGCATATGACGTCGTCTACGAACTTCCATATTTTTTGATACTGCGATAATGGATTTGTCAGGTTTCGGGGAAATTGAAACTTTGACAAATCGGGGAACACTGCCTACTTGTATGAACCATGGGTTTACACGGTTGATACTTATAACAACAGCAAAGACCCTTCGTCATCTAAGAGTGATTTGATCCTCAAAATCTGCATGGAACGGGTCCATATTAATGGTAAGATTTGTTTCTGAAAGCTCCTTGCCGATCTAAAACTTACGTACGTCATTTGAGTTTCATAGGTTTTTCACGCACTGGACGTTTTTCCTAGATATAAACATTAATGTTTAATATTTTGTAGCTTTTAAAACTTTTTTCCGCCTATGTATTGAACAAGACCGAGCCCATCGTCATACAGTATAAATGGGCGGAGTACTGCACTGTTGAAGCTTTTGGGAAACTTGAAAACATTATTCTGTGTAACTTTTATTATCATAATTATAGGCATAACAAAAAAATATGAAACAGATTATCATTGAATTATTTCTCATCAACTAATTGTTTAGGTTATTTCGAGCCGCTAATTGAATAGCAGTGACGCAGAGAATAGTTTCATTTAAATGACGTCTTTTTGTTTTACATATCGATGTTTATAGATGCAGGGTGATGCACACCGTCGCTTAACAAAAATCGCCCGAAGACGTGTATTTTAAGCAGATAATTGGTTTATTAAGTCTCTGTACATAGTTGAGTATAAAATACGGTACTCGGGACCCCGATCCGGCTAGAAAAAATTACAATGTCATTGATAGATGTACATTTTATAATCACTGAACTTGCTCAGCAAAGCACGTAGATAACATCCATATTGTTATTGAAATGAAATAAGACACAATGTAAAAGTTAGGATGAATATTTTTCTAAATCTCTGAATTACTCATTTTAATTTCAACAGTGATCTATCAAAAAAAAAGTACTAATTTTTAGTAAATATTATCCATCGGTTACTGTTTGTGTCATCTAGTTCAGACGCTACTTTTGGTAACAGCAAGTAATATTTCAATATGTCTTTTATTACTTGCAATCCTAGACAGGCACTATTAAAGTACAAAACAAAAACAGTTTACCGCTGTACAACAATGAACATGATGATGCAGTAGCATTTCTTCCAAAGTGAAGCAGGCTAGTGATCAACAAGCGTTTGGCACACTTCTGACCAAGACAGATCGCTTTCAAATTGTTTTCATCCCAGGTGTCCTGAAGTAGCAGAGGATCTTTTGGTACATACTGATGGAGCTACATTATTTTTTATATGTAAAAATGAAATAGCAATGTTTAGAGATTTCGAACTGATCATAAGTAACTAAGCAAAATGTCATGAGAACATCTTCAGAATGTTTTCGTGGAATTCGACGAGACGCTGCCTCGGCGTTGAATAAAATAGGCGCTTATTTTTCCTTTACATGGAACGCATGCATGCCTTTTCCCTTTTCATATGGTGTATGACTCTCATATGCGACACCACAACCATGTTATCCCTAATACTTCTTTATTTATTCGTTGATGCTTCCGTGTTTACACTGGCTTGGCAGCTGTTCGTTATGGTGGCTATATAGTAGATGATGTCACAAGTCAGGGGAGATAATTTGTTGGCCACTGGTGGATGTCCGTGATATACTGCATATTGAAAGGGTAATAAAACACATCTGGATGGAAAAAAATGGTTTCGGAAACTGCGGCAAGTGTTTAATATAAAGGGTATCTAATAATATAAAGCTATGGAGCAATCTAATAAGACATTATTGCATATGTGTTCATGTTGTGAGTCCCAAGCTTTGTTTTAGAGGGGAGCGGGGAGCTTTGCATGGCCAGCCGCTTCCACATTTAATCACTATTTAGCGATATCGTTAATTCAATTACCGATATCAAAAAATAGGTGTGCTAACATGCTATCTCTGAATTTACATAAACAATACCTGTGCTATGCAAACTACGTGTTTTATGCTTCGCGCAGCTTATAATATTATGCACAAAGGTTTTGAAAATATGTATTCGACATAGTGTGAACAATTTAATTCTATTCTGTTGATGTGATAGCATAAATGTCATTTTTGTAATGCTTCATAATACTGCTACTGTTTTCACTCTGCCTTTAAATATCAGTCATTTTACAAAGTGTAAGCGATTTTCTGTCTGAATAAATCTGACGAAGCATTTCATTTCAAGTATAAGTTGTGATATCCATTTAGGAACATATCATTACATGCACTTGTTGTATTATTAAAATTATTTCATTCTATAGTACTAAAATACAATACGCGAAACCCACACATTACTCGATTCACCGAGTTTTGAGGGTGGCGTGCATTTGGACTTTTCAGGAAAGTATGCCATTTTCGCATGGTCAAACACTCCGACCCACTCCATGTAGAATCCAATTAGCCAAGAGTGCGTGCCTGTGAAGGTTTATTCTTGGGAATATAAAAAAACATCTGAATTATTCCGACACTTTTTCAGTCAATCTGCGCACTTGAAAATGCAAGAATTAATCAGAAAAGTAAAGTAAAAACAGGAGACACCGGGTGTATATTTTCTGTACAAAATGTGTATGACTGATATCTATAATGAGTAAGTTGTTTAACAGATGCGTATTTCAAACGTTTAATGTATTTTACAAGGCTGCACTGATAACAGGTTTATGACCTTTCCAAGGCGGTAGACCTATTGTCAACCCTGTTTGTGTTTGTGATGTCGTTTGCATTTATTATTGCTTTTGCCTTCTTGTTTGTCTGTTTGCGTGTTTGTTTTTGTGTTTTGTGGTTTACTGTCCTCCTTGAATGCTACTTTCCCTGTCCGATCTTTTCATATATCTTTTTATGACCTGTAGGATTTTGTACTGTTATTTTTTTTATTATTTCTGATCATAGATATCATTGATGTATTTTTTTTAAATAAAAGAAGACTAGTGGAACTGAGTACAAATAACAATCGCCCCGTGTGGTTGAAACAACTTTGCAGTTCCGCAGGTTAGAAGTTTGTAGGCCCACTCTCCATATTTTATCTTGATGTATATAGAGGATGAGCCTGGCATGTGCATTCCTGTTTCAGCGCCTTATAAACTTTCCTGTGTTGGTGTGCTATAAAACGCTGGTCAAATTCAACACATAACAATCAACTAGTATATTATTAAATATAATATGCATCATTACTACTCGGATGGAAATGTTCGATCGCCATAAAGCCGATAATAGGAACCGCTGTATCAATTGCATTGTGGCCCTGCTGATATGCAGGACATATTGCGTTAATGAGTTTCCAACATCTAAAAATAGGAAGTGCAACATTTCTCTCTGAACTTACTGAATATTTATGGACAGAAATTACTCAAACCTAGAAATAGATGCGCCCATAACCTGTGTAATTTCGACTCGACCAAATTTCGAGTTTCTACACAGTGTGGCGTAAGTATGCCAGTCAATTTTCACGTATCTTGATTTCCACTTCAAGTATCATCAAACGCTGCATACGTACGCGATTTCTAAATTCCTCATTCAACGTGAAATAATTAATCCTGGGTTTTGCGTGTGTTGTATCAACCGAGTAAACGCGATTATGAATAATTGTAATAAATTAATCCGAAAAAGGCTTCCAAGTCGATAAACCTTTCTTCACCACCCTTTCTGTTTTTTTTTATCTCTTTCATTGTATTATCAAGTCCTTGTTTGCAGTACAGTGCGGACCTACGATGCCATTGCGTTCGGACGCTGTGGTTTCTATAGGACCCTATATCACATTTTCACTGACCAATTTTCGATCCTAATGTTTAATCGGAACAACATTTGTTCTTTGGTGAATGTTGAAATTGTTCTGCCTTTAATACAGACAATGCTTCACCACAAGGTACACTTCTTGGGAAAAAAAGCTCAGGATTGTTATTCGGGTCATTTGGTCAAAGGTTACTATAAATATGAATTTGTTTTCTGTTCAATAACATTAGTTTCCCTCAATGTATTTAACAAAAACTTCACCTCATGGGAATTAAGCATTTAATTGTTATTTAGGTTATCCAAAGGTCAAGGTCACTGTTACCATAGATAAAAATTGATTTCTGCAATATAATTTTATTTTCTCTTAAGGAATGTTAACAAAACTTCACCACAAAGTGAAAGGAAGCTCGGGTTGTTATTTTGGTAGTTTAATTTTAAATCAAGGTCACTGTTGAACTTGCTATAAATAGGAAATTGGTTTCCGTTCAATAACTTCAGTTTCCCTTGACGATTTAAAAAAAACTCTCCCCTAATGGGAATTAAACATGATATTGTTATTTTTCCAAGCCTTTGATCAAGATGACTGTTACTATATTACAAATTGGTTTCTAAAGAATAAATTCACTTTCCCTGAAGGCATTTTAACGAAACTTTCACCACAAACTGCATCTCATTTAAATGAAACTCAGGATTGTTATTTAGCTATTTTGATTTTATGTACCTATTTCCAACCTATATTATTTGGAAGAGGATACGATGTGTATAGATAACTGTAAATCACTGTTAGTAATACAATTGCACACAAATATGGTGGTATTCAAGTGTTTTTCAATTTGATGAATTTTTAATCGAGATAATGTGAAGTTAACATTGATCTTGACCTTTGCATAATGTCCCGAATAACAATCACATGCTCAAGTTCCACATAAGCCGCACCTTGTGGTGAAGATTTTGCTAAATCCCTCAAGGCAGACTAAAATTATTGAGTGGAAACCTTTCTTCTATAAATTACAGTAACAGTGACCTTTACTGTTGTTAAGATTTCTGAATAACAATATATAGCGTCTTTTCCAAGAAGTGCACTTAGTGATTTAAAGTCTCCTTAAAATCTCGCAATGAAAACTGAATTTAATGAACGGAAATAATTTGTTATCTTATTTATAGTAACAACCCCGAGCTTCCTTTCCACGAGACAAGTCTTGTGGGAAAGTTTCCTTAGAATCCTGCAAGGAAAAGTCAATTTATTGAGTAGAAACCTATTTTCTATGTACAGTAACATTGACCTTGATTTAAGGACCGATTTCCCAACTCTTAATGATCATTGAAAAGGCATGGAAAGCTTGCCTATTTACTTTTAACATGTTACATGACCAATTAGCTCAGGTATATAAACGGAGGCCAGAGTAAAGTTTTCTCTATGAAAAACATCGGTACATTGAATAGTATATAGGGTATAGGTTCAAACGTTACGCTTATTAAGAAGAAAAAAGCAAATTAACAAGTAAGCTGTACTACATGTACTAAATACAAAACTGTGTTGATGATTCATTTTTTTAGAACAAAAACACACCAAAACATAACTAGTGAAACACCTGCTTTTATGTTTTAATATGCTGGCTTCATATACAAGCTGTATTGGGAGAGCCTCAGATAGATACATATATCCGTACACATCGATAAACCCCGCCCACCATTGTCCAAGCTCAATTTTGGCCACAAACATTACCATGCGTTCTATTGTATAAAATGTTTGTTTGTTGGACAGCATGTGTTTTATGTAACGGGGTAAATACTTCATGTGATTTTAATTGGACTGGTCAGATATATGTTTGATTGACAGAGCGGATCTATGCATTGAAAAGACGCACTTTATTGTTATTCGGGTCGGTTGGTCAAAGGTCTAGTCGCTGTTAATATAAATGAAATACTGTTGTTGTTGATTTTTCTCATTAAGTTTGCTTTCCCTTCAGGGCTTTCTTATGGAATTTTGCAGGATTGAGGAGTATCCTTAATGCATTGTGCAGTTTTAAGATATGTGGTTACACCTATAGAAGGTGGGTACACCTATAATAGAGGATTTGTAATTCGCTGAATTTGCTTGTTTTACTGGGTTCTTTCTTTAATTAAAATGTTGAAATTAATTTATAAGCTTAACCTGCAACTTCATCTGGTTGATTCAAAGGCCCATGCTTTAAGAGTTAAGATCAGCAATCAGAATGGAAGGTTATATTGATGTAAATATACAGTTTATGTTGTATTTTTTTGAAGTAACATATGTTTAATCTAAATTTAATTTATTTTTTTTGCTCTGTTTGTGCTGTTGGGAACATCTCTGTAGTGTAAGGACGCATGCTTTTCTTTCGAGGCATACCTACTAATCTATACAAATTGTGTCCCCGGACAACCACAACTTTAAAATAAATACATTTGATAACAAAAATTATAACATAATTATACTGATGTTAAAAAAACTATTTCATACTTGTATGCGCAGCAATGAAAGTGAAGCGGGCATACATTATTGTTACCCTCATTGTGAAATATCAAAAAGTTTGTTGCTGTGTATAATACATCCAGGCTGTGTCCTGAAATCAGACAAAACCAAAAGAAGTATAACACATCTGATCACTTGAACTAATGCTTTTAATATAATTATCTCTTCACTGTTTTACTGAAGTAGGTTGACCATTAACGGCAAATCACAGATTTTGTCATCTCCACTATTTTGGAGATGTGTCACTGGATTGATCATTGATTGGTCAAATTCTTGTTAATATGTCATGCTAAACATTTATAATATCATAATGTTACTGGCTTTCAAACATATCCGTACTCCCCGTGTTATAATATATATATTATAGCTTTTCTTGTTATTTATGATAACTGTAACACAAACTGATCTTCGCCGGTATGTACGGTACGACACGGATTTAATTTATTATCTTATTACGTCTGATCATATATATAAATACACATGTATGTAGGTCCTTATGGTCTGATAGATCTATTTCGTTTATGCATGCTAATTGTTCTAATTTACGTTATTACTAAGTGGATTAACATTTTCTTTCGTCTTTATATTATTATTCATCTACTTATACTGGCAATCTGCTTTAGTTTCGTTACACTAAGCCATACTATTCATTACTTCTTTCAGTATTATCCGTAACGTGTACACGCTATTTTCGTCATATTTCGGAATGTATTTTGGCTTACCTGAATCCTCTGTAAGGCAATGGAGCGCATCATTGTAGCATGCCCACCATATACTCTATGATCTCAAGCACGGATTTAGGGGGAAAAGATTCTGCGAGATAAAACTTATCCTACTAGTAGAGGATTTATTAAGCAATTGTGTGCACGGTCAACACATCGATATGATCCTGCTGGACTTCAGCAAGGCGATAGAGTAAGTCACATTAAACTACTCTACAAACCTCAAAGACACGGAGTGGCAGCAGATACCTTACATCGGATCAAACCCTTGTCTCCAACCGTAACTTAAATTGGATCAAAGCCTTCCTGTCCAATCGTACACAATCTGTATTTCTTGAGATGGAGGTCTCATATCAGGTAAATGTTACATCCGTGGTGCCCAGGGGCTTAGTACTTATTATTCGTGTTATACATAACTGATCTGCCAGAGGACAGTAAGTCTCAGATTAGTATATTTACTGATGACACAGCTGTGTACATCACAACCGAACATCCCTGTGACAGTTGAAGCTTCAAATAAGACTTGGACACACTACTGAAGTGGAAAGCTGTAGGGGAGACTTCAATCCAAGTAAGTACCAGGTCCTACTAGTGACTAGACCCAGTCTAGACACCATATACAATCCATGGACAAGTCTTATAAATTGGAGACCATGCAAAGTACCTTGGTGTAGACTTCAGCTCCAACCTTAACTGGAAACTGCCACATACACAGGACAGAAACCACTGCAAGTAAATAAATACTGAAAAGTGGATCCACTGGAAGCAACAAACACAAACAAGAGCAGTTATTTACCTGTTCATTTAACATTGTTTACTATGGATAATCATAAACAGAAAACTGTTCCAGTAAATTTCAACCTACACTAATTTGTCTCTTAATAAATTCCAATGGATTTTACTGGCCCTTTTATTGTTTTACTTCTGACATTATTGTGCAACGAATGTTTCCGATAAAATGATTTCGTTGTGGGATGCAACTAAAGAAACCCAGAAATGCACGTGCATTGCATTACAACACTGTGAAATGCACTTAATTCAGATATGCACGTAACTAACAGAGTACTCAACTGCCAAATTGTCGGAACCAATCAGATTTTATTCCGTAGTAGTTTCGTGTAATATATTTTGAAATATCCTAACATTGTATGGTTTAAAAAAAATGTTTCATGCGTAGGATCATTAAGACCAGAAACGAGAATATGTCAGACAGCTTACAAAACTCTTGTCAGACCCCCAGGTTGAGTATGCTTCATCAGTATGGAGGACTACACAGGCATTAAAACAATTGCAGAGCAGCAACGTGAGTAAAAACTACGCCATACCCGACAGTGTCACTGACATGACCAATCTAGAACACAGGATAGTTTGATGCTCGACTAAACATGTTCTTCAAAATTGTCCACGGTATTGTAGCTGTCCATTTACCCCCATACTTTTGTGCGCCCATCCAGAATTACTCGCCACATGCATCATCTCTCATAACAACAAATCCACAACACCGCTAGCTAGCTATTATCAGTATTCCTTTTTCCCTATGAATATTGTGCTATGAAACAGACTGCCATCAGGCCTTGTCATGCTCACTGATTTAATTCAAGGTCAATCACACTATCCCATAAATGACCATACATGTTTTAACCAGATTTTAGATTTTATTTTTTTGACATATATTGTCAACTTCACAAATTAGCCTGATGCACTAACAGCTAAATGTGCTATCTAGTCAATGTATTTCACACACACTGCACAAACAAGGCATTTCAAATGGATAGGATCTATATATTTTAAACATTTAATTGCACTGAAGCGCAGCTGCATATGTTTACTCGTAAGAGGTTCATGCAGGATTAATAGACAGGGCAGGCAGGACAGGCATGCAGGCAGGTAGGCAGGCAGACACACAGATAGATAGATAGATGTAAGGTACGGTAACAGACAGACAGACAGACAGACAGACAGACAGACAGACGACAGACAGACAGACAGACAGACAGACAGACAGACAGACATGCAGACATACAGGACAGACAGACAGACAGGACAGACAGACAGACAGACAGACAGACAGGCAGGCAGGCAGGCAGGCAGGCAGGCAGGCAGGCAGACATACAGACAGACAGACAGACAGACAGACAGACAGACAGACAGACATATAGATAGATAGATAGATAGATAGATAGATAGATAGATAGATAGATAGATAGATAAATAGATAGATAGATAGATAGATAGATAGATAGATAGATAGATAGATAGATAGATAGATAGATAGATAGATAGATAGATAGATAGATAGATAGATAGATAGATAGATAGATAGATTAGAAAACATAAAACAAGGAAAATGACGAAAAATAACAGTAGTCTTCGACCCAACGACAATTTGGGCCTGTATGTTCTTCTTTGGTGAGTTTTCTGCATGCAGCTGTGGTATTTAAGGTTTGTTGTTTATGCAGGCATTGCGTGATGCCTTCAGAATTCTCGTCGGAAAGTGCAAACGGGGGTCGCTTCGGGGTCCTGAAGAAAACTAAAGAATGAATGAATGAATGGTGTTTTTACGGCACGTCGACACATAAATAGGTTCATATTGTGCGCAAAAAAATTATGAAAAATGAAGAAATGAAGTATTAAATTAAAAGTTAATGTAAATATATAAAGATAAAACTATTAAAAAATAAGGGATGATAAGGTGTAATATAAACTATCTATGTAAATCAACAAATGCCCGTCAACGGGCATATAAACAAGTAAATATATATAAGAACACATTATAATGATTTATATAATCTGATCTCCTTTTAGGAAATCTAAAACAAGACTAAAATATACAGTATCAAATAACTCTTGCATAGTATTAACATTGTAGTACCTTTGACGCATAGGATCAAAGTCTACACATTCCAATAAGATGTGTTTGACCGTTAACGGTGCAAAGCAGGGTATACATTCTGGTAATTGCTCACCTTGTAATAAATATGAATGAGTATAACGTGTATGCCCTATCCTGCACCGGGCTAAGATAACTTCCGCTCGACGAACGGGTCTACTAGAAGAACGCCATTCTCCGAGTAACGGTTTAATTGAATTGAGTTTTATTGTTAACTGACAAATCCCAAGTGGTTTGCCAAGAGTTACGAATATATGTGTTAATACAACTGGTTAAAATCAGTATAAGGTTATTTGATATTAGATATATGTAAATCTAATGCTGCCTTAGCAGCACTATCAGCTCTATCATTACCACGTATTCCTACATGGCTTGGAAGCCAGCAGAAAATAATAGCATTATCAATTATAAGATAATTGTACTTTTCTAAAAGTTGAAGCACAACTGGGTTATCATGTTTCATATTACCCAGTGCTTGAAGAGATGAAAGGGAATCAGAAAAGATTACAAAAATGGTCATCATCATATTCCTGAATATAATTTAAGGCAAGTTCAAATTGCCTTAAGTTCAGCTGAAAAGATAGAGGCCTTGTCAGGCAGGCGGCTCTTTATGCTGTGTTTGTGAACAACAGCTGCTGCAGCTACATTATCTCCATCTTTAGAGCCATCTGTGTATATATGTTTGAAAGTTACTGTATTTCGATTTAATTTCATTAAATTTGCTTTGAAAGAGAGTAGGGTCTGTACTGGATTTGTTATTATTACAAAGATCAAAAAATAATTGTTGGTGTTTTCCAAAGTCCACGGTGGAATTTGTGGTACTTTGTACTTGGCAATCAAATTTAGGTCGATTTCAGTGGCTCTATGGTAGGTACATACCACCATAAGAGCCATGATTCTCACGTCTAGTATGGTGCCACAAATTTGAAGAATTTGCTTAAAAGAAAGCAATTCTGGAATGAACATTGACATAACTGGCATATGCATTGTCCTAATTGTATCTAAAAATGCATATTTTATTAATGTCCATTGACTCTTCTAACATTTTATCTATTTAATATGGTGTATTGACAAGAAATTCCATTTAGTATGACAATTCAGATAGTGAAAAAGATTTAAAAAAAATATCTCCGACTTTTGTTGACTTCGGATTTTTGTCCTTGGTATTCACACGGCCATATCTCGGCAAATAATTATTCGATTTGCATGAAATTGGTATTTTTAAGCAAGCTATGAAAATGACAACACAAAATCCTCATTTAGGAAACATCTGAACAAGTTTTCTTCTCTCATAAGAGATACGTGCAGTAATTAGGACTCGCTCAGATTCGTACCTAGAGACATTTTTCCCTAAAACAATTGGTAAACTAACTCAAAAAATAAGTTTTCTGAATGTGTTACATAGATTTGGGCGTTTATAGTCCCAATTGTGTCTATTGAAGCCGTAATTTTGAGTTCCAATATTTTTTTAGGGTTTAAAATGATGTGTTTGTGAAGTGTTGGCAGATGTTGTTTATTTTTTGGTATAACTTGCAGGGTTCATGTTTTTATAAATTAAAATCTGCATGGGACACAAGTTTGGTAGGCATGAAACCACTAAATCTCCACCTCCACCCCTCCCCCCCCCCCCCCCCCCCCCCCCCCACATTGACTGTTCTAAACATTTGATCTATTTATTATGGTGTATTGACAAGAAATGTCATTTGGTATGACAACTCAGATACTCACTCGATTTGCATGAAGTGGTATTGGTTAAGCACGTTATGAAAATGACAATACACAATCCTCATTAAGGAAAACATCTGAATAAATTTTTCTCTCTTATAGGTCTACCACAACCAATTGCATGTAAACCGAGGTATAGTGAATGTAGTTCCTATAATGAAAAAGGTAATCCCTCCTTTTTTGATGGAAATGGGCATTATAAGTAGGGAAAACAGCTGATTTCTTTTCGATTTTGTGGTTTTATGTATAAGAAGCGTATTACTAGGTTTTAATAGACCACTGAGAACAATTTCGAAATTTCGACTCGATGCTTACATTTTGTGAGCAACTAGCAATGATAACAGCTGTACCATTGACCAGTTTTAGTAAACAAATACGAACATTTTTTGCTTGTGTTGTGACCCCTATTTTTTCTGGTGACTTTTTTCAAGTGGAAAATTAGTTTTCTATCTGAAAATTAACACTGCTGCATTGTCCATAATTGAGTTGAAGTTGCAGCAAATCATTAATATGTGACATTTTAACATTGGTGTCCATGGGGAAAATAATTAGTGGTTCCATACCTATACAGGACTCAGTGGGTGTTTTTTTTAATTCCGGTAACCTGTTGCATTAAAATCCTGGTTCTTTCTGCCTAGTGTATTGGTATATTGATAACTCGGTATTACTGAAGGGAAATAACTTTAAATTGTTTTTTTGATTATGAAAATCAAACTGTTTGCATTAATATATGTGTATACAAAATCTAATAGAGAAAGCGCATAATGTTAATGTAATACAATGATAAACACAAAGGAAATCGAATATCGGGACCAGGTTGTCCTGGACGGGAGACACTTTCCAGGTTACTGAGGTGTCCCTGGACTGAATTCTTATTCTTTTCAACTGAATGATTTCTCAAAATACTGAATTTAAATGTAACATTTACACTTTTCAGTTAAATTATTAGTTGTGTGTGAAATGCGAAGTAAAATTGAAATTTAACAGCGAAGTAAGCAAAATGTTGTGGTTAGTCTGGACGGAAGCTACATTTTTTTCGAGTTTGTATTTTCATTTCCTTCTATGCTGCGTTTCAGTCATTTATTTTGATCATGTAGGATACAAAAACAACGTAAGGGGCGGGTTGATAACGATTCATCATTTGAGTTTATCCAATGAAACTGGACTACGTTTGCCAGTTGTAAAAACATATTTCTTTGACTTCCTTACTGAAGTCCCTGATAAAATGAATAAATAGAAGAATTTGTGTAAGTAAAATCGTATTAGTCCTGTGACATGCAAGATGAAGGTAAGACTTATTTACGTTATTATACTGACGGTCAATGAACACGCACCCTTAACTCCATATGTTTATTCTTTTGGATTATTCGCAAATCATTTGGAATAAAACTGCTGAACCAATATCTTTTATATTTTAAGTATTTAAACTTCATACGTAACTTGTCTTACATGTTTATTGGTAGGCTTTTATGACAAGCGTTAATCTTTACATTTAACATTGTTTACTATGGATAATCATAAAAAGAAAACTGTTCCACTAATTTTCAACCTACATTAATTTGTCTCTTAATAAATTCCAATTGATTTTACTGGCCTTCTTCTGACATTATTGTGCAATGAATGTTTCCGATAAAATGATTGCATTGTGCGATGTAACTGAAGAATCCCAGAAATGCACGTGCCTTCATTACAACACTGTGGAATGCATTTAATCCTAGTATGCACCTAATAGCAGATGTTAAATGTCCAGTCTTCCCGAAATTGGAGGCCAGTATGCTGGACATTTGTTCAGACAGACTGGAACATTGTGTCGGACCGAAAGATAATGTGTCTGTCCGAAAATTGTTTCTTCAAAAAATTTCAGTTTGTGTTATTTAGTAAATATCTGGTTAAAATTAAGTACTTTTACCATGTTTCATAAGAGTTTTATTTCATTCTTTTGCGTAGGTAGGACATTATCGGGAAGACTGAATTATGTCGATTGTATCATGCTTTGTCCAAAATGCCTGAAATTCTAACTTTTAAAAGGATTTGTTTTGTGGTGCGTTTTCATTGACCGTGAGTATAATTCTAACGTGTTGCTTAATACTTGACGGGATTCCAGTTTGACTGAGGTTGATTGAGTCTTTATAGTGTTCAGAGCAAATAAAGACTATGAAACCTTCCTTGTGATTGTGGAATTAAGTGTTGCTTTTTTGTTGTTGTTGTTGATTTTGTGTTGTTGTTAATGTTGTTTTTTTTTTAGATTATATTAACTTAATATCTGGTTAATATCTACAAAACATACTAGCATTTTAAAAGATTTCCAATTAAACAAATAGGAGTAGAACGAAAACCTTAACTCTTTATGGTTCATTTCGCGATCTTTATAATAATATATGTGTCTTTTATATAGCATATGAGCATCAGTACAGTCACGAAATAATAATTGAAGAAAACAAAAATTAAAATTATCACAATACAAATGAGAAAATGAAAATACATATTATTTAATTTATTTTAATTGTTTTAAGAAACAATGCGAATCTTTTTAAATAGTGTGGAGTTTGACTTAGATCAGTAAATTAATTATTAGTTCACTGCTTAAATGTTCCGTTAATGATAATAAAAACAAAACGGAAAGATAACCAAACAAGAATGCTGACTGTTCTTTTCCAATAGTTCTGCCCGGATCAGTACTGTTTCGCGAGTGGATGCGGATTGCCAAATAGGTAATTATTATATACCGAAAGAAAAAATAAATGCATATAATGGGATTACTTTATTTCAACCAGGCAACAAAAATGTATTTTTTTCCTTGCAAGCATCTACCAGTAATTGCTGGAGGCAACTGATTGTCCTTTAGTATCTGTGCACTATATTTTGTTAAGCTATTGACTTGTCTATGCGGGATTTGGTTCTCAATCTTTATCCGAGACTTTTTAATGCAATTCTGTACGCATTAATTAATTTTTAATGTGTTGTTTGTGAAAAAATTATGCGTAATTGCACAGATACGCGTCTTATCTGGAGCACTGAATATTGATAAGTACCTGTTTTATGTCGCAGATTGAGAGAAAAATAAGACGAAAACCTGTACGTTTGGAATAATTTCGAAGTAGCTAACCCGCCAATAACAGCCCAATTTTACAACATATGTACACCGTTTCCTAACCTACTGACGACGAGATATATATATAACTTACATATTTTGAGAATCTAAGCTCTATAGACACAGTATAAACGGCTTTAACCAGCCAGGCCAAACTACAAAGCTGGAGCGTTGAATTAAGAGTTACCAACTGGTACAGTCATGGATGTTTTAAAAACCCATGAAAAATCCTAATCCTACATTATTATATGACCTAAACACCTGGATAGAGTATTAATGAAATATATTGTACATATTTAGAGATTCACTTACATATGGCTGCATTATTAAATCAATAAGCATTTACATCTATGGCGATACTCAATATTTCGTTAAAAACAATATATAAGATTATATATAAATAAATTTTAAAAAAAGGCAATAAATGAACTGACATTTTTTTTTAATTAAACATTTGTTTTCAGTGTAGATGATCCCATCGTGAACATTTTGTCAGTATTTGCATAATTTGCATTTAATTTAATAGAAAATGATATGAACGTTTAAACTGTGTTAAGTTTTCAAAAGTTTCTAAGTGCTGTTTTGGACAGTATTCCCTTTTCGTTTATATGTTTGCACCGCTTCATGGGTCGCTATATCAGTTGTATGAAAGGGATAAATGACATATATTATTATTTTCATATAAGTAGCATTGATCTGATGGTACTAGTAGCATTGACCTGATGATACTGGTTTTAGACATACATATGTTTATGGCCTACGATATTATTTTCATATAAGTTGCATTGAACTGATGGTACTCGTTTCAGACCTTCGGTATTATGGCCTACGGTATTATTTTCATTTAAGTAGCATTGACCTTATGATACTGGTTTTAGACGTACGGCAATATGGCCTACGGTATTATCTTCATATAAGTAGCATTGACCTGATGATACTGGTTTTAGACGTACGGCAATATGGCCTATGGTATTATCTTCATATAAGTAGCATTGACCTTATGATACTGGTTTTTGACGTACGGCAATATGGCCTACGGTATTATCTTCATATAAGTAGCATTGACCTTATGATACTGGTTTTAGACGTACGGCAATATGGCCTATGGTATTATTTTCATATGAGTAACATTGAACTCGTTTTAGACCTACGGTATTATGGTCTACGGTATTATTTTCATATAAGTAGCATTGACCTGATGATACTGGTTTTAGACCTAAGGCATTGCGGCCTACGTTATTATGACCTACGGTATTATTTTCATTTGTTTTGTATGGTGTTTTACGTCATTTTCAACACATGTAAGGTTATATATGACAGTCGATTGTTTTGTGGTTGAGGCGGACCACCCACTTTTCCTGGGTAGGACCAGTACTGTACACCTCCCGCCATCCTTAAGAATCGACACTTCCTCACTTACACGTACTATTTTCATATCAGTAGCATTTACCTGATGGTACTGATTTTAGGCATACGCTTTCAGACCTAAGTTATTAATTTCATATAAGTAGCATTGCCCTGTTGGTATTTTTAGGCCTATGCTATTGTTTTCAGATAAGTAACGTCATACTAGTGGTGCTAGCACTGGCAAGCTTTGGGAATGGAAAGCCGATGTCATCCAGAAGACTTGAAGGATTCTTAAGTAAGTCAGTTGACGTTCATTTAACCTTCCAGCCTCCGTGGTCTAGGGGTTAGTTCGAGTTATATTGCGTAGCAGAGATGTTGCGAATGATAATTCAATTGTCCAACACTGTCTCCGTGTCCGAGGTGTCAACGACGTTGCGTTGTAACCTTTCTTGCCTCTCACCGCTGCGGGTTCGAATCCCAATAACAGCTCAACTGTAAGTGAGAATTGTGTCGAATCTTACGGATGGTGGGAGGTAAACAGTGCTGGTTCTAGCCAGGAAAAATTAGTTGAGAAGCGAGGTTTACAACGCAACGTCGTAAACTACTTGACCACGGATGCCCGAAATATATTTAACACTCGTGCCCATTAATGATTGAATTAGTAGACTCTTTGAAAAGAAAATCACATAAAGTTCGACCGTACGTCTCATCCTATACTTTTCGCCAACGAGTTAAATAAATTCATAAAATAGCACTGTTGAGACACTCAGTATATGTGTTTATCGCATGCATGCCGTTATTCCAGATATCATACAAGGGGGGTGGCTAGCGATAAAATAGTTGCTTGTTGTTACAAGCATATATCATGAAAATGTCTCGGCTTACGCCTCGATATATTTCATGATATATACTCGTAACATCTCGTTGGACATTCTATAACTAATACTTATAATGCAATAACTATTTTTTTTTATTTTTTTTTTATTATACAAGACATTATTTCCAAAGATCACTAATTGACATACTTTGATTTTTTTTTTTCATAATCAGTTATTTTCCTTTGCTTGCAATTTGCATAATTATAGGTTATTATATTTGTATTGTGATATATGCACGAGTCCTTTTGCGTATTAATATTGCGCGACTTGAGAAGCGCAATATTTATGCGCAAAACAACGAGTGCATAGCATACGCATTTTTAAATTAGAGGGAATAAAATAGGTTGTAACATTTAATTTTCACCCCAAAAACATTTATTTGAAACAAACATATTGTCATTACATCATGGGAATTTTCACAATGAAATCAACATTGTTTACATCACGTGGCATACTTTCTTTGACATGGACAGAAAAGTGCACCAATCACGAATAAATATACATTACACACCCAATATGACTTTACTATACGTCAATATGGGCGAATATTGACGTTTCCTATTTCATTGAAAGTAAACGGAGCTTGTAAATGCGTATGCAATAATACAAAATAAGACATTTTCAAAGACAGAATATTGACTAAAGCTACACAGTCTCAATATCAATCGATTTCTTCTTTGTAGGCGTGCCTTTATTTGTAACTTCATGTTGAAAAACTTATATCGAAATCGGGTATTTAAACGAGCAAATATAACGCAGGACATCATTTATTGTATAGACATCGACCAGTGCACATCGTACCTGTACACAGGTAACATCATTATGATCTACAGAAGAAATCAAATAGCCTCTTTCGGGACTCGAACACACGACCTTCTGATTTCAAGTCAGGTGCTCAGTCCACTGAGCTATATCTCCTCTTGAGAAAATGGTTTACAAACTATCAAGATGAATCCATAAATATATAGTCCATATTGTCGGACGTGTAAATTAACATTGCCTGGTGTAATACTATATGTTATCAATATAAAACTAATATTTCGCCTCAGAACAACCATATCTCGACTTGTTATTTAGCGCTTGATGTGTTTGTGGGTGCGCTAGTTATTACGTAATGCCCATTTAGTGTTAATAACGCTAGAACATACCAAGAAATAGCAGTGGTCTAGTGGTTAAACGTACGTCCATCAAAACTTAAAAGCGCAACGGCTGTGGTTCAAATCCCGTTCCGGGCCGGGCAATTACTTTTTGTATCACATATATTCTGAAGCCGTTTAGTTATCGATGTTACCTGTACGAAGGCTAAATACAAATGTGATATTTTACGCATCGATTTCTGCTTATTTACCTACTTTTGGGGTGTTCGTCGATTTGAAACTATTTAAGACGTGACTCATTCATATTCATGAGTTATTACCAGTTAAAATAGAGACTCTGTAGCTTTAAGCTGAAACAATACATACGCAAACAACAGTGTATACCCGATACTTTAAGAAGTCCCCTCACACCCCACCCAAACCCCCATCACACACAAACGCCTCGAGGCGGGTTTCATCATTTTAAGTCACACTATCACAGCGTGTGATATTTTACTGCTACTACTATAAGTTTTTATTTTTGCTCGCCCTATGGCACAAGGCCTTTTGGCGAGCGTTTCTAGGTAGTTTAATTTATTTATTTATTAATTATAATTTAATTATAATTATTATAAGGAGGTTATTTTAACGTTATCATCTTTCAAGAAATGACAAGAACATAGACACTTTAAAATATGCCCAATGAAGATTATGGGGTTCACCAAAGTGTTGTTGTTTTTTTAAATAATTTACATCAAATAGCCAGGCCATCGAAATGGGTACCAGCTAGGGGCATGGGTCAGGGGTGAGTGAACTATCAAAACAGTATCTAGTAAGTTAAAAATGTTCTATTTATATATGTACATTATCCATATTTTGTCTGATCATTGCTCCCTTGTTTAATTTACTGAAATGGTTAGACCAGGCTTTAGATATATTAAAAGCATAGGTGGATTATTTCCTTCCAAAGATAATTAAATGAAGAGACAATACATATCTTATTACCTTATAGGTACATGAAGGAGGTATATCTCCTATTGAGGAGGTGTATAGTAAATATTGTCATGTGTAATTTATACATTTTATACAATGTGGGTTATGCTGCAGGATATGTTTAAAAGATGGGAGTATTGAACAACATAAAACAAAATGATGACGATGACTATACGCGTAAACATGCAGAAAATAGATATGTCGTTGGTCTGTACTAGAAAGCCAGTATGACTATCGTATAGGCTTGCTAAGAGCAGTAAACTTAATTTGCATTAAAGTAACCCAGTCAATATAATTTAGAAAACTCCGTATTGATTACCAGATAGAAAACTAGTTCAACGACCGTTTAACTAAATGACAAACAATTCAGACCGATTTACTCTCTAAATATTGGGTAATATACTGAACTTGGAAGATATGGCAGATATGGAATATTCTCAATAATATCAGTGTTTTCTAGCCCAGCAGACAAAACTTACAAGCTGATCCACTAGGCCTTCAAAAAGTGCAGTTTTATTACATTATATATGAGAGTATGTGTTTGATCCTGGACCGTTCAGCCTGCGTTGTCATCAAACTCAAAATATAGGGCATCGAACAACTAACGGATGAAGAAAATCATATTCTATTTACTCAAGTTCAAAACTATATAAAAAACACTAAACGATTCCAAAATAACTTTAACTTGTATCGAAATACCGTTGTATTTTGTCTAGATCAACTGTCGCTATGTTTCTATCAGCAGGGGATATCGGGTTTTATTTCGGTGGAGATTGCGTGGGGGTAAAATGGCAAGGCAGAGTTTACAATTTTTGGAATTTTTTTCTTCGTTTTTCTTATCAAGTTCATATTTAAATGTATTTTTACAATTTCAAACCGATAATCAAGTACACTTTTTCAACCACAATGGAGAGAACTGTAACTAATGTTGTAATAACTTGTAGTTCAATCCATTTGCATATGTTGCTATGAATATTATGATGTTGAATTTATGTATTGTAACATATCTCCAATAAAATATTATTAAACTATCAGACTCAAAAATCGCCCCAACGCCACCGGATCTGTCCAATGTTATACCTATATCAATTATTGAATTGTTTTCCGCATTAATATAAGTGAAGTGATCTTATTACCTTATAGGTACATCAACTTTTTTAAGAAGGTATTTTATAGCAGCTGAGGGACACCTAGATGCCTAAAATTACAAGCGCATCCCATGTCTCCCTCAAAAGTATTTAGACCAAGTTACTCACTAAATATTGGGTATTATATGGAAATTGAGAGATATAGTAAAAAGGGATATGTTCAATAATGTCATAAGTAGTTTATTGGTTTTAAACAATGGGGGTTATGCTGTAGGATATGGTTAAAAGATATTTTACGCATCGATTTCTGTTTCTGCCTTATATACCGACTATTGGGGTGTTCGTCGAATTGAAACTACTTCATACATGACTCATTCATATTCATGAGTTATTACCAGTTAAACTAGAGACTCTAAGGTATTTAGACAACTCTGAAAATGAATTAGTGTAAATATATTTACATGATATAAAAATACAACAGCAAAGAAAAGATAATATATTTATAGCAAACTAACCTGATATTGTTTATTGTTCTAAGTGTGATAAAAACTAGTGAACTGTCATTAATACAGACCCGATTAGATTGCTTCACTGCGCATGTCCCGTTTTACAAACAATTTAATTAACGGCTGTGTAGCAGTCTAAAACCCGATTTGCTGTTATAGTCTCGTTTATGGTCTTCATCCGGTACATTCGAACACCTTCGGAATCAATTTCTTGCGTCAACTTTTGTAATATGGAAAGTATTAAGGCAATAAGGTGCGTAGCTCCGCCTCTAACCCTATCACTTACCCTAACGCTAACAATAACTTTTATTACATCTAATTTTCATGCAAAAGTGAAGTCCTGCCTCGATAGAGTCTCTCTCTCAATGGTTGAATTTACTAAGCTATCACTGTTTTTCTTTCAGATGCATGCAATGGACAGTATCTGTGCAGTAATCATAAAGGTACCAGAAGAACTTTCAAGACAATAAAACGTTCTAAACTTTGCGACGGATTTGGTGACTGTCCGAATTCAGACGACGAATTAGACTGTCGTATGTATATATTTTAAACTTTTAATTTGGTTATATAGACATATTCACATTGAACTGTTTATTTCTGTTTGATGTTAACTAGTACATGTTAACAAACCAAAACAAACTAAATCATTCGCGACACCTCGTTTACTTCTTCAAATGATCCCCAAGAATGACGGGATTGGCCGAGTTTTGTATTGTGTTTCCGTTTTATAGTAAAACTATCATCATTGTATTATTAACTGATTATATTCTTCTTTTCAAACTACCAACAACTCGTGTGCTATAACAAATGAAGCTGCGCAGCTGACCATTGGGTTCATTTGAAGAAAACAACTTGTAAGAATGTACTGAAGTATATATCCAAATATGCAGACTGTGTAGTAGTCTAGATCATCTGCGACGCCTGTTTGTTTTCAAGACAAACAAGTGTCGAAGATGATCAATACTAACTGCGTAGTAACGTGTAGTTTCGAGCCTTCTCTAGTCTTGATCATCTTCGACGCTTGATTGTAAATACTTGTAAACGTCTTGACAAGTTGTGCAAAAACAAATTTGAAACTGGAACCACGTGATCGTAATTATTATTTGTATGGGATGGCGAGCTGTCCGTCGTCCGTCGTCTATCGTCTGTTAAGACCCTTGAATTAGGTAAAAATGCTATATTTTGCCTCGTTAAGACGATAGGGCTTTCATTTTTCATCCAATCTTTACCAAACTATACCAGTTTGTTAATATCAATGTAAGCTCAGGCAAGTTTGAAAACCAGCTAGATCGGACCAGAAACAACGGAGGTATGGCCCTTGATTTAGTTGCAAATGCTATATTTTGCTTCATAAAGACGATAGGCCCTTTGTTGTTCATTCGATCTTTACCAAACTTTATCAGATTGATAATATTAAGGAAAGCTCGGATAATTCGAAAACCATCTAGATCGGACCAGTAACAACGGAGTTATAGCCCTTGATTTATTTAAGAATGCTATCATTAAGACGATAGGACCTTCTTGTTTCATCCGAATTTTATCAAACGTTATCAAATTGTTACTATCAATGAAGTCTTGGTCGAGTTTGAAAACCAACCAAATCGGATTAGTAACAGCGGAGTTATGGCCCTTGATTTAGTTAAAATGCTGTATTTCGCCTCGTTAAGACGAAAGGGCCTTTATTTGGCCGGATTTAAATGAAACTGTGCAGGGATGAGCAGTACCAAGCCTAGTTGATTTTTGGGTTAATATTTTTGGCCCTTTAAAGCTTTAATTACACAAACATTTTCCTGACTAGTACTCCTGAACCTCTGGCCAGATTTCAACGAAACTTTGCAGGGAAGGTCAGTACCAAGCCCAGTTTTGCATATCATCGTTATGTTCGGATTGACAGAATTTTGACGGTCCTTTAAATGTTTTGGATACACAAACTTTTTTCTGGTCTAGTTCTCATGAACCCCTGCCGGATTTCATCGCCGTATTTCGGTTAAATGATATGTGGCAGAGTTATGGTCCTTTAAATGTTTTAATACACAAACTTATTCCAGACAAGTCTCTTCAGATCTCTTTGCCAGATTTCAAAGAATATTGGCAGGGATGATCAGAATCAAGCCTATTTGCGCATTTCATGGCCGTGTTCCAGTTGAATAAATTTGCCAGAGTTATGGCCCCTTAAACGTTTTAATACACTAACATTGTACAGACTAATTCTCCTGAACCTCTGGCCGGATTTCAACGAATCTTGGCAGGGCTGATCAGTACCAAGCCTAGTTGCGTATCTCATTGCCATGTTCCGGTTGAAGGATTGTTGACAGGGTTATGGTCCCTTATACATAAGCTTTATCTTTAGCCAGTAAAGTATTTCTGACCATCCGCATTTAGTTCGTCGATATAATGATTAAGTTTGCCTCTTTGTTTATATATGAATTTATTGTCTTTCTGCCTTTCTGTATAACTTGGATAGCAGGTATTCCTGTCTCAGCCAATCAGAAACCTTACCAGTGTATCGGCAAAAAAACCCAAATTTTTCAGGAGGTCTTGTCTAGACGTATGTCTTGAAAACAAGCAAACGTCGCAGATGATCTAGACTATGCCTTCTCTGGCATACTCTTTTAAAAGGTGTTCGTGGCTCTAAGGGTCAGAGAAACGCCAACAGAAAAAGGCCGGAAATACTAAAAAGTAATCCGGACCTTCTCTGACCTGTTCGCAGCCTTTTTTAAGATTATATTTATTCTGGCTGTTTGTGGTCAGAGAAATTCCCATAGTAGATCTCCAGCAAGGGAGAGGAGCTACCTTCTTCTGTGTTTAGTCAATGTATCCCGAGTATGTATTCATTTGCAGTAAATTTCTAGGGCCAGATTTTATTTCATAAATGTTTACGTTTATTTAAATCCAAATCAAAACAACGATAGATTCTAACAGTTTATACATTGAACAGGTAATTTTTCTTCTTCTTCCTTTTCTTCTTCTTCTTCTTCTTCTTCTTGTCTGTCTCTTCTTCGTTTTCTTCGTCTTCTTCGTCTTTTTCTTCTTCCTTTTCTTCTTCTTCTTCTTAATTCAACGCTATTTATGTGAACATAATATTAGAAAGAATACTTTTATGGTAGAAATTGTGCGCTTTATATTCGAAAAGATTGGTACAGATTTACTCAAAGGTCTTCTGTTTGTATGTGAAATAAATTGGTCCATAGAATAGTCCAGTTATCACATAAAAAACAAAACAACTTTGAGTAATATTGTACCAAACTTTTCGAATATAAAGCGCACAATTTCTACCATAAAAGTATTCTTTCTAATATTATGTTCACATAAATAGCGTTGAATTACTGTCATGTGTTATACGATTGACATTGCTCATGCCTAAAATACGCATTTGGTTGAACCTTTCGCTTTCCCCATCCATATTGAATACTTTTTTTTTCTTCTTTTTTTTTAAAGATGGCCGACCAATAGTCTTAACTCGTTTAATATAATTTGTGTATGTTTAAAGCTTGTACGCCGTTGACACCACCTACTAATGGCGAAGTGGTATATACTGGCTATACTCGATACACGCTCACCGCCGTCTTCTCCTGTGATCCAGGCTTCGAACTTGAGGATGCTCAATCAAGGACTTGTGTGCCCCCTGGACAATGGTCTGGTAAAAGCCCAACGTGCAAGGCCATAGGTTTGTTTATACGTTAGCATACGTTCAAATTCTATATATATATGTAGGGTAACCTTAAAATGTTGTGCATGAGGTCGGAATCTGGTGAAAATCTAATGTGTATAGACGAAAACTCGTGAATGCATTGCGTTAAATACGTTGCTTCCATAGAATAATGACTTAAAAGAGTTAATAGGTGTAAGTCCAAATTTGACCATAACGTATACAGTCAAGAAGTCTTACCATAACGTGTGTGATACATAGAACACAATAACATTCTTGCTGATGAACAGAACGGTTTCAGGTCAAACATGTCATGTGAGGAACACGTGTTTACGCTGAACAGCGTGATCAGGAATAATAAAACAGTATTTACAGCATGTATAGACCTTAAACGTTGCTTTGACTACATAGACCGAGATATGCTGCTATATAAACTTTTGTTAAATAAAGTAGACGGAAAGTTATATAACTCTATCAAAAACATATATACCAGTTCAACGTCCTGTATCCGTATAAACCACATACTCACTGACTGGTTTGACTGTTTAACCGGGGTAAAACAGGGCTGTAATTTGTCACCGACAATTGTTTCCGTATTTGCGAATGACCTTGTACAGGAGATAAATGACCTTGGCCTTGGAATCCCAGTAGGTGACACAAAGATGCAAATTCTGATGTATGCCGACGATATTGTCTTAATGGCGGATAACGAGGAAAAACTACAATCGATGTTACATACTGTACATAGCTGGTGTAGGCGGTGGAGAGTTCTGATAAATGCAATTAAGTCGAAATGCATGCACTTCCGGAAAGGTAGAGCTCAACGAAGCGAATTTACGTTTAAAATCGGTGAGAATATACTTGAGACTGTGGACACATATACATATCTTGGTGTTACCTTCCATGAGAAAAACGATTTTTCTTATAACTGTGAAGCATTGGGAATAGGTGCCGGTCGTGCTCTCGAAAGCATAATAAATAAAATACATAACATGAAAGACTTCGGATTTAAATCATTTGATAAACTATATAAATCTTGCGTAGTACCCATTCTCGACTACTGTTCATCAGTGTGGGGTTTTAAAAAAGTTCAACAAATAGACAATGTTCAAAACAGAGCCATGCGGTACTTTCTTGGTGTACATCGATTTACACCAGATTTGGCAATGACTGGAGATACCGGGTGGATACCTAGCGTCTACAGAAGATAGGGTTCTATGCTACGACTGTGGAACAGATTGATTCAGATGACTGACAATAGAATAACAAAGCGAATTTTCGATATGGACCATTCCATAATTGGTCACACGACATTAAACTCGGGATGACAAATTCAGAAATTTGGAAATCGTCGAACACGATTAATACAAAACATATTGCAGTCTCTGTTTGTTTGAGACTGTTCATGAACGGTAGTTATAAGTTCTTGCTACCGTTCACGCCCTCTAGCCCCGGGTTGAGCAGAACTCAATACTAAATGCCAATAGTACATGAATTTGAGTCATACCGATGATGGTATGCATATGACAGTGAACATTAAACTTTCAATGCGGTATTTTCACTCCATTTCATGACCACCGGCGTATGGTCCTAAATTCTAACGAGAAAACAAATGTCGAAATAAACAAAATGGAGTTTAATTGGGAGCAAATGTTATGAAGCCTGCGTATCACAGGTAACAGTCAAAAGACTAAATCAGCGACATTGATAATGGCTTCGTAACTTGTACAGCTTCTGGTGATTGGTCAACACCTGACGAAACCCTTACGTGTTCACCTAGTAAGTCTAAGCTGTGTCTATTACGAAAAAAAGGTAAACACTATAGTTCACATTGTAGTGAACGAATAGTAATGTCAAACCTTCAAACAGAATAAGCAAGCTTCGTCATTTGTCGGCCTATACACGTTTGTGAAAACAATTACTTCTTTAATTGGTTTTCGATTTTTACGAAATTTGATGTGAATATTTATTTCTCCGATCTAGTTGATATACGATAATAAATACATCATTAGGTTTTCTTACCGCTACAGAATAAATGAATATGCAAAATTTATATTCAGGAACATAAGAAAATATTTGTTTAAGGTTTCAACATCTGATGCTGTATATTTATATAGATGTAAGGTAATAATATACTAATGATAGTGCTTCTATTGACAATATGTGCCACCATAATGATCATAATAAAAATATATGTTTGTAAAGTACATAAAACTGCATTTTAGCTCACCTGGGTCGAAGATGAGCTATTGCTATCACTCATCGTCCGTCTTTCGTCCGTTGTCGTTACCGTTTTCGTTAAACGACTGCTTTCTTGTCTGTGTTTGTTATTTTTAAATGATCCGTTTTAATGTATTTATTCTCCCCAGAATCCGCTTCTTCGACTTTGACCAAACTTCACCTGGATGACCTTATGTCAAATTGTTAAAATTAAATCTACGCGACATCCAAGAACACTATACGTTTTTGGTTTTAGTTGTAATTCTTGGTTAAATGTTTCGTTGTAGTTGATGGAGGTTGGTCGGAATGGTCAGAGTACACGGCGTGTTCCGTCACGTGTGGAGGCGGCACTCAGTCCCGGTCACGTACCTGTACAAACCCCTTACCTGCAAATGGTGGCACTGATTGCTTCGCACTTGGAGACGACTCCGAAAGCCGATCCTGTTCTACAGACGCATGTCCTAGTAAGTCGATTACCTTTAAGATTAAGGTAATAGTAGAAACCAAACCATAATCATTTTCAAGGATTTTTTTTTATTTCGACAGCCACCATATAGTGGTCAATGTATAACCACCAACGCGTCGTCAGCAATCTTAATTTGAGTATTTATTCTTAACTATTAGAAAAAGCAATTATCTCTGATAAACGCTAACGGTAATGAAGGCGACGCGCTAGCGGAGCCGTAAAACATAAATTCAGACAATAAAGCCAACGCCATGCCGTCCCAGATTGAACATCTTAGCATGATTATCTAGATTCTAATGTTTTTCTATTTAAATGCCGAAAATATAAAGTAAAATCGTACTTACGCACTTGTTTTTTTCTAGGAAAACTCAAATTTAACGGTAACGGCATTTTGCCGGCTTCATCCAATGACGTTACTTGTTAATGTATTTCTTCTACCCAGAATCCGCTTCTTCGACTTTGACCAAACGTCACCTGGATGACCTTATGTCAAATTGCTAAAATTAGCTCTACGCGACATCCAAGAACACTATACGTTTTTGCTTTAGTTGTAATTCTTGGTTAAATGTTTCGTTGTAGTTGATGGAGGTTGGTCGGAATGGTCAGAGTACAATGAGTGTTCCGTCACGTGTGGAGACGGCACTCAGTCCCGATCACGTAGCTGTACAAACCCATCACCTGCAAATGATGGCGCTGATTGCCTCGGAGGGAACTCCGAAAGCCGATCCTGTTCTGCAGACGCATGTCCAAGTAAGTCGATTACCTTTAAGATTAAGGTAATAGTAGAAACCAAACCATAATCATTTTCAAGGAATTTTTATTTTATTTCGACAGCCACCATATAGTGGTCAATATATAACCACCAACGCGTCGTTAGCAATCTTAATTTGAGTATTTATTCTTAACTATTAGAAAAAGCAATTATCTCTGAATAACGCTAACGGTAATGAAGGCGACGCGCTAGCGGAGCCGTAAAAAATAATTTCAGACAATAAAACCAACCGCATGCCGTCCCAGATTGATCATCTTAGCATGGTTATCTAGATTCTAATGTTTTTCTATTTAAATGCCGAAAATATAAAGTAAAATCGTACTTACACACTTGTTTTTTTCTAGGAAAACTCAAATTTAACGGTAACGGCATTTTGCCGGCTTCATCCAATGACGTTACTTGTTAATGTATTTCTTCTCCCCAGAATCCGCTTCTTCGACTTTGACCAAACGTCACCTGGATGACCTTATGTCAAATTGCTAAAATTAGCTCTACGCGACATCCAAGAACACTATACGTTTTTGCTTTAGTTGTAATTCTTGGTTAAATGTTTCGTTGTAGTTGATGGAGGTTGGTCGGAATGGTCAGAGTACAATGAGTGTTCCGTCACGTGTGGAGACGGCACTCAGTCCCGGTCACGTAGCTGTACAAACCCATCACCTGCAAATGATGGCGCTGATTGCCTCGGAGGGGACTCCGAAAGCCGATCCTGTTCTGCAGACGCATGTCCAAGTAAGTCGATTACCTTTAAGATTAAGGTAATAGTAGAAACCAAACCATAATCATTTTCAAGGTATTTTTATTTTATTTCGACAGCCACCATATAGTGGTCACTATATAACCACCAACGCGTCGTTAGCAATCTTAATTTGAGTATTTATTCTTAACTATTAGAAAAAGTAATTATCTCTGAATAACGCTAACGGTAATGAAGGCGACGCGCTAGCGGAGCCGTAACAAATAATTTCAGACAATAAAACCAACCGCATGCCGTGCCAGATTGATCATCTTAGCATGGTTATCTAGATTTAAATGCTTTTACATTTAAATGCCGAAAATAGAAAGTAAAATCGTACATACACACTTGTTTTTTTCTAGGAAAACTCAAATTTAACGGTAACGGCATTTTGACTGCTTCATCCAATGACGTTGCTTGTTATAACGTTATGTCACGTCACGTACCTTTCTGGGTGTAAATACGCAAATATGAGGCGTTACATTATAGTTGTATTAGACTGTTTTTACTCCACAAACGAACATATTATATAGTTTAAACGTTCACACATTGCAATATATGTAGAAAAACGAAAAACGATAATATGGTTTGTTTAATGACATAGAAAAGTTTGAGTAGTTAAATTAACCCTAAGGTCCATGTATTGGTCAATTATCTGGTAATATTAGAGCAACTATTCAACAATAACCAGCACACCAATCACAGTTGAGCACATAATTGAATACACGCTGACATGAATATGCAAATTAACCAACCAGATTGCAGATCGTTATCAATAATACGTACATATGATACAACTGAAACTGCGCAAGATTAGTGTCATGGTTCGAGCCCCACAAAAAGAAACATAATATGAAACCAAATCATGTTATAATATTTGAATAATATTGTTTGAAACTACATGAAATAAAACTGATTGATTTCAACCATTATGTATGTGAGCGTTCTGTATAAAACGCATAGAAGCATCTTGCGCGTTACAGTGAAGGAACACATGGCAATCTTTCTTTTTTTAAAAACTCGCGGATTCCCTGTTTGGTTTGTGTGTGTGTGTGTGTGTGTGCGTGCGTGCGTGCGTACATGCGTGTGTGTGTATGTGTTTAACCTAACTTGTATTTGTTCAATCATTAATATTAATTATAAGAATAATATAAAGCAAACAACCAACAGTTGATGCCAATAATATACTTCAGACTTTGGTGGATTAACGAAGTAAAATTAAAACTCGAATTTGTCTTTAACTACGTGGATATGCAAGCAGGTTTAAACTCAAAATGATACTGGTTTAATAAATAATAATGCTTGATAAAGTCAAGATTGCAGTGTGTCGATTGACGACCTTAAAATTGACTAAATGCTCAAACCGAGCAGTTCAAGAGTATGTTAAACAATCATTTCAAATTACCCATAATACTCTTGATGGATTATACAAAATGTAATCGACGCAAAACAATGTATCAATTGTTTTACTTTTAGTTATTTATTTGAATTTGTTTGTTTGTTTGTTTGTTTGTTTGTTTGTTTGTTTGTTTGTTTGTTTATTTGTTTGTTCGTTTGTTTATTTATTTATTTTATTTATTGATTCATTTATTTATTTATTATTTATTTTATTTATTCTTTGATATATTTGTGTTTATCTAAATTGATTTGTTAATTTAGTTCAACATTTGTTTCATTTATTTCACTAACAGTTCCACTTGATGGTTGTTGCGTAGAAGCCCCGGCGTGCTCCCCTGATCAGAGATCTTTCGGAAAGGTGAAATGCGAGAAACCTGATGATTCATCCAGTACGGGTTGTACTCCAAACAAAACTTGCCAATGCAACGAAGCTAACCATTGGATACAGTCTGGTGATGAATGCGTTTGCATGGAAGGCTATTTAGAGAATACAGAGACGCTAAACGGCCAGGAAACATTTGTCTGTCTGAAAAATATAAATGATTAAATGTAACCGTTATTTTCTTCTTTCAGAATGTCTATTTTGCTTAAATTCAGACACACATATTTTACAGGTGTAGTTAATTTGGATAAAACAAAAATACCTTAAACATGGTGATATTGAAGAAATTATTGCATTCTCTAAAAACAAACTTGAACAACACATATCCCCTATGGAACTTTATTTACATTTGAGAAATAAAATAGAGATAGAAGATTAATGAGTAACGATGTCTTTTTTGTTTGTGAGGTCTTATTTGGCCTTTTATTCATCTTTAAATGTGTTCTTTGTTTTTATGTGTGTTTGTGGTTGACTGTCGTCCTTAAAAGCTGCTTTTCCTGGTCGATTTGTGTATCTATATTTCCATAGATATACCTCTAACTATACTCATGCTATAATATTCTTTTCTATCTTTCTATTATCTACCTTTCTCTCGAAATAGTTCTATTAAACGTTTTAAACTAAACGTTTTCCTTTCAATACATTATATTGTAATTTATTGGTGAATATAATTTCATCATTATAGCTTTGTACATTATTGTATTGAAAAGAAGTAAAATGTTAAAACAAACCAATGCGTTTTTACATTGAAAATACTTATGCATGCAGGACAATAACAAGAATACAGAGACGCAAAAAGGCAAAGAAACATATGTCTGCCTGCCTGATATAAATGATTAAATGTAAACGTTAATTTCTTCTTTCAGAATGTCTATTTTGCTTAAATTTAAACACACATATTGATAGAATTTTACAGGTGTAGTTAATTTTGCTAAATCAAAAATATCGCATTTTTTCATTGAAAATAAAAGGACAATCGGTTCTAGGACTGGTCCATCCAGTCTCAGTAAAATGTGGCTGGGTGGGGGTATACTGTAATTTGACTACGGCGTGGTATTCCAGTGTGTCAGCACTGCTACAAGCTGACTGCAACAAGTAGATACCGTCGTGATATGACTGAAATATGGTTTTATCATGCAGATATGACTGAAATATGGTTTTATCATGCAAATATTCACCTTTCTGCCTAATAAAGGGATGACCTTTTAAACTTTGCTTTATTAGGCACAGACCAATAGAGCAAATCAATGCGGAATCCCTCGGCGTTTATTTTACGTAACGTTATATGACGTCATGCACGTAACGTTGCCTGGCGTCATACAAAAAACAAAACATGGCGGCGTCCTCGATAAGCGTAATATTCTGAGAAATAGGTAATACTAGTAAATCATACAAAAAATGTGGATAATCTACATGATAAACAGAATATTTTGTCAGTGCCTTTTACTATCAAGTTTATTAGGCTTGGCACGAAAACGAAGAATGGCGTTCTTCGTTTCCTAAGCCTCACCTAATAAACTTGATAGTAAAAGGTACTGACATAATATTCTCTATATAAACGACGTAAAACCACATACACACGTAGCTCTTGTAGATGCAGTGGTGAATATTAATTGTAAAGAGTTTCCCTCCCATATACCTTATTTTGAAAAACTGTGCCTCCCGTGGTGGGGCCTAACTTGACCAAAGATCACCATTTGAATACATAGGAAGGGTTAGCTTATACTACATGTATGCAATACATGATCTCTATGCCTAGTGGTTACAAAGAAGCAGATTTTTCTGGCATTTCCCTATAAAAAGTAGATAATAAAAGCGGTAAATTTTCCCGTCAGTAAAACAGGTCGAGTCAGTATATCAAAGCTGTACATACATTCTTTGTATTTAACAAACACAACTCGAGTTTGTGTTACTATAAATACATCGTTTGTCATTAACTGGAATTTACATTTTACTTAATAAATTTATAATAAATTAATTTCTTTTCATTTATAGTTTTGAATCTAAACCCCTTTTGGAGACCTAGGAACCGTTGAAACAAACTTTATAGTATAGGTTTATGGGTTTAAATCATGGGTGACAATGCGACACCCGGCAATGCGCCATTGTGCCATTGCGATACGACAATGCGACATGTGAAACGACACTCGACATTGCAATACGACAACGCGACATTGCGTTACGACACTGCGGCATAATTGTCGCGATGTCGTATCACAATGTCGCGATGTCGTATCGCCATGTCGAGTTGTCGCATTGTCGGGGATCGCGTTGTCGCACACGACATAGCGACATTGTATTTGGCTCCAACCGGACACCGTAGGAATCAGTTAAATTGGTATACAAGCGTTTTATGAGTCAAATATTGGTATAAAAAATAGTTCAGCATATAAAAGTAAATGTATTGGGTGAAATAAACACTGTGTCTTGTTTCAGTATAAATGTTGTAAGTTGATTTTTGTTATACAACCGCTCTTGGCGCTCTTGCCAATAGTGTTATAATATATATATATATTGCCGTCCGTCTACATAATTATATCGGTCTCTAGATTTAAAAAATAATTTGAAAAAAAAATGACAATGTTTCAGGAATATATATTTCGAAGTAGAACATTTGATAATGTTACTAGCTATTACCTTAGTTAAGTAAGTAGTCACGTGACAAACAATTAAGTCATTTATTGCGCTGTATGACGTCAAACGTTCTCGGTTTGTTCACTCCCAGGTGAGGACACGTTTTCCGTTATGGAACAAAAATTCAGGGATTGTATGGTTACGGTGAAAATGTTGGACATATTTGATGCTTATTAATGTATTGTGTATTGATGCATATGATGGGTTCAAATTACTGGTATATTTACCAAAAAGTATTTTATGGCATACAAACAAAAGACACAAAACAAAAGCGGTACTTAGCTCATGACATAAGTAAAATGTGTGCTTCTTTTAGAAGCATATACATATAATTATTTATATTATGGTAAACTTGAACTGTTAGGTATTTGGTTTCGATCACTACATTACATAATACATACTATCGTTCTCGTAATATATTTAGTTATAATATTCAGATGATAGTATTTGTCTCTCTTTTGTGCGTGACAAACTGGACACATTTTCCAACGCATCATAATGTATATCTGTCTCGTGCAATACGCGGCTCGCCGACGCGATATTACACCGATCATAATCTTGCAACATGAGAACAGTGATACAAATTATCCTAAGCCGGTCAAAACTGTTACATAAGAAACAGTAAGGGGAATGAATATGATAAAAAATAAATAAACAGTTTGTAGATGTTAGCAGTTTTTTATTTGTAATTATCAACAATCAAAACATTTATCATGAAATATTTGAGAACTAGATAAACTAGTCATCATGATACAAAATGAATATATTTTTAATTTTGGCATATATGTTGTATAATGCTATAATATGAATATGTCAGACATCTGAAATAGTATGTGTAATCAGGGTCCTTGTATAACTGGTGTCAGACTAATTTTGTTCATGTTAACAGTTTTACTTGTTTGGTTAAGTTTCTGGTTCAAGTAAGCCTTGTTGATGTAGGATACACACGACACATATATCTATTTATCTATTAACGTTGATTAAGCTAATGATGTGAACTTCGTAAGATGTGTTTTCTGTTCGGGTTTATATGTATTTTTATTGAAAGAAATATAAAAAGATCGGACAGGGAAAGTATCATTCAAGGAGGACAATCAACCACACAACACAGAAACAAACATGGAAACAGACACACAAGAAGGCAAAAGTAATACTAAAAGTAAACGACATCACAAACACAAAAGGGTTGACAATAGGGCTACCGCCTTGGAACTGTCAGTGGCAAAGTAGGCCACTGGGGGGATTAAACCGGTTCTAGGGTGCGCCAAACCTCACACTTACCCTACTGCCATCCCATTAAAACAGGACAGTGTAAATAAAGAAATCCCCGCCATGATCTAATCTCTAACCAACAAGGCAGTATCAATAGGCAATATAAGTAAAAAACACAAATATGCTCGTGTAAATATAATACAAAAAAACAATAGCCTAGAAAGCCACAATGAAGGTACTCAATGACTTGGCAGAAGCCAGAGCAGTAAGAGAATACACCATTAAGGGCACGACAAGAAAGATCATGGGCAAACATCAAACGCCACCGTCCCAATGGGCTTTAGGTAGGCGTCATCATAGGGTCCACAGCCTGTCCGGTCATCGTACAATTAAAGAGGAAAGCGTAGTGGCGAACTGAAAAGTGTCCACCACCAAGCATGCAGTACGTTGCAAAATGATAGGGTCATAACCTCTTTTTATAAACTTTTTAACAAGTTTAACAAAGATAGTATGAAAGTGATCATGACCAAGAATCTTACGAAGTTTATAAATCACATCACCATAGAAGTCAGGTTGTGATAGTCCTTGTCGCAGACGAGTCCTTAAATTACATTTATATTTGGAAAAAAGATCAGGGTTACGATAATAAAATTGTGCAAAGGTTTTACGAGAGTGTCTTTAATAATCATAACATTGTTAACGTTACAAATCCAGGTTAAACTACTTACTGTACAACAAAAGCTGTAAACAGCTCAGGTGAACTCTGTTAGGCTTCAAATTTAAAAACAAAACTACCATTAATAAAAAGATACTTAATTTGTTATTACAAAGATTTAACAAATATCTACAAAATTTACTTTTTTTAATTAACTGAAACAAAGTATGATAATTTGTATGAATATGCATGACCAATATGTATGTGGTAATTTATGTATAGAATTTTGTGTATTTAAAATGCATCTTTGAAACAGTGATTTGTATGTACGACGTTTCGTGCAGAATGCCGAAAATGAGATTAATGTTTTACCATGAAACCCTGAAACATACTATCTAAAATCACTTATAGGTTTAAAAACTGTTGTTTTTTCACTCTCAGTATATGCAATCAGTGTTTACTTATCATTTAGTTTTCTTGACACCGCCATCGGTTCTTTTCGAACAATTTCTGAACTGTTGTACATATAACATATTTTGATCATGGGTATTGTTGACTTAATTCAAAATGCTTTATTGTATTTCTTTACCATAAACATACTAAACATATCTCAGTATTATTACATACTAGGTAATACAATTTGCACTTTTCCGTTGTCTTCGTTATTATGCCGTATGTTTAAATGTATTACGGATATGTATATATATATATATATATATTTTACAACTTGTTATTTATTTAACCCGTAATATATTAAACATATAGTACATATATTTATCAACCAAACAGTGCTTAAACCAACACAATTATTTCGAGCGCTTTCGGCTTTTATCGCCTTCTTCTGGATACATACATACATTGTTAAAGTTACAAAAACAAAGACATACATTTCAGTAAAAAATGTTTCAAAGCAAAAACATAAACCTGTTAATACTATAAGCGTGCGCTGTGTGCGCCCATATCACTAAATGGTATTACACAATTGTAAGGCGGTAACAGTGTACATGTAAGAGACAAACGTTGTGTTCCTATAACACTTTCAATTCCAAAGATGCGTGTTATCACACAGGCGTGAAACAATTTGTCTGGGGTTTATATGCCGCGCTGTCAACGGGTCAGGCTGGTATTATTAGAGTTCGCGGAAATAAACGGCTTCTGGTTCAATGATGGCGTAAACATACACTGACATTTTAAAAGATATAATGAAATATAAAATGTATAAATGCATCATTTTAATGTATATGTTTACATTTAATTTACTGAAACAAGTAATCCTCTTAGCTGCTATTACGTTTTTTTTTCCACTTTTAGCTTCTATGTCAATTTTTTCCCATCGCTTTCTAACATTATCAATCAACTGAGTGTGGTATTTATAAATAGCTTTCTCCTCGACTTCTTTCCCTTTTTTTGCAACTGGTTCCATGCGCATGGGATACATCAGTGAGTCACGCGGTGGTACGTAATGGCGTTGAGTGGCTGCCGTGCCGTTGCGATATTTCCAGCAGTAATGAATTCCCACTGTGTCTATACAAGTCGTGTTTACTATATACTTAGATCTAACGTTCTTGTCAAATATATACTCTCGTCTTGACTGACGGAGTATGACCTCGAGATGTAGTTCTCGTGCCTTTTGTTTGCCCTCAAACACGTTTTTACTCTCCGTCAGAAAACTACTTCGAATACTGTACTCGCACGCATCATGCGGAAATGACGTCACAAGCTGGTTCCATGTCTGCATATTCTTCCTAGGAACGATGAATTCATCAAGATCTACATAAACAAGATACCTAGAGACCCGATAGTTCTTAAAAAAGCAATCATTCGTCATCGCAATCTGACCTTTATAGTGGATGTCTGCATAACTCGGAGGCATCCATTGGATGACTTTGACGGATCCCTCGCGTTGATAATGGTTTAGTATTTCATCCGTTCGTCCAACCGTGCTGTAGTTATAAATGTAGAACATATCTGCTCCGAGTAGTTTGTTTAACTCGATCCACTGAACGAGTTCATGCTCAATACTATAGTTGTAAAAAAAGGGAGCTAAGCACACTGTAAAGTTACGCAACTCTTTGGGATGGTGCATGATGGGAAGCTTATGTAGCCTGGCGTGTTCATTGATTGGAATAATCGATAGAAACAGCGGCTGGTTATCGTCTGGAAGAGGGAAGTACAGAAACACCGATTTATAACTGAAATAATAAAATAGTTTTAACATGATTGAAACATCAAAGAAGATTTATGTACAAAATGAAATAATAAAATATTTTCAACATTGAAAATACATAGGAGATTGATGTACAGAAGCAGTCATGTAAAACTGAAGTAATAAAATAATAACACGTTAAAACGTTTATTATCAAAATTCTATTATCCTGGCAAATAGCCGATTTGCAAAACTTATGAGTGACAGTAAAAGGGACACACGGCAATCTTGAAGATTTTATAAAGCATTAAAATATGCGTCTCGATTTATTAATCCAGTATCATATTGACTTTAAACCTGCTTGCATAAAATTAAAAAAAATAATTTAGATTTCATTTTTTTTGTCTTCTTATTATAGCAGAGGTTTAAAAATATTATAAGTACAATATTATCAACGGTTAGTAATATGCAAAACGAGTTTCTTTCTGCTATTCTTATAATTAATAATGAAGTCAGAATATGCTTGTTGTTAACCTTAAAGCAGAAGTTAGCCACTTTGTGTCAGGTATTTGTGTATAATATTACCGTCAATTTTGCATTAAATCCCCCGATGTAACCAGCCGTTAATAGAAACAACTGATTAGATACGTACGCTTCGTTAAAATGGCACTCTGCATTTTAAACTCTTGTGTTTACGTAAACAGTACCTGTGCTAAACATAAACCAGTTGGGTCTGCACACTTCCTGTGTTGTGCTTAGCGTCGGCGCAGAGTGTAGGGGATACAGCGTAATTAGTGCACACATATTTATTCGGCATAGTGTGTACAGTTTAATTGTATTCAGTTTATTTGTTAGCTTAAACCCCAGCGTTCGGTAGTCCCTACCGTCATTATGTATACACTGTAGCCAGTTAGTATTTCGTCTGCTTCAAGATAAAGGTTTCAGCACTTTAACCAATCACTAAGATTTTTTATTACAGTTACAGCTATTAATAGATGCACAAAATTCAAAACTGACAGTTAGGAATAAAAGTTTTGTTCTAGAAAGTATGGAAAATAAATACATTATATAATTATTTTGATATGTCTGTATAGAGTATTTTGATATATCTGTGTAGAGTTTAATGCATTTACATGCCAAATTTTATGGTTTAAAATATCTTTATTATTTAGAAATGTGTGATTAAACCTCTCTGAGCAGCCTAATGCATAGAATCATCAGAAAAGTTCCTCTGGGGCCATTTTGGGTTTGTTATACTTAACCCTGGCCTTTAAGTTTCTAAGTTGTAACGCTTCCGAGCGCTTCGTCAGCTGTTTAAGTTTATGTGATAATAAACATATTTTGCCCTTAATGACTGAACACATGTAGAAAATCTAACGGAACTTCGTGAGTTTTTCAAAATACAAGATGTCCCTTTAAAATATGCAATACTTAAAACTAGCATTCAAATACACAATAGCATTTAAATTTTAATATATATAAATTATAGAATTATTTAGGTTAAACTTAGGAGATCGCTGAGCCCGATACTTATATTTAGTTATCGGTGGTACATTTGCAATTTCTTTTGTTTTCTTACTTAATTTTTGAATCGGTGGTTCCACTACTCCTGCCGTTAAAAGGCTCTGGGTATTGTTTAACCACTTATAGCATATGTTGTCTGCTTTTAAATTTAGTATTTTGGCTGTTACTTATGATATGCAGGCTTCATAACCGATGCTCCCAACTAAATTCCATTATGTTTATTTCGCTCTTCGGGGCATTTAATTTTATTAGATACTGGGACTATACGCCGTACGACATGGGGAAGCATATGACTCCATGTCCACCGCCGTATGCATGCCATCTTCGGGATGGTTTAAATTGTGTACTATTGATTTTATGAATAATGAGTTCTGCTCAACCCGGGGCTAGAGGGCGTGAGCGGTAGCTAGCATATAACACTACCGCTCATGAACAGTGTCAATCAAACCGAGACTGCAATATTTCGTATGTGTCGTGCTCGGCCGTTTCCAAAGGTCCATTATCATACTTTATTTTAGCAATAAAATATACTAAACAAAAAAAGAAACCTCCGCTGATGTTGATGCTGATTGTGTAGACAGCAAAACAGGAAAAAAAATAATGATGTTTAAGCATAATTAGATAGACCGCCAACAATAGTCCTAACAAAACTGGTTTTGAAAAGCTAGGTACACAATGGAGCTAGCCGCCTTTTTTCTTAAAACATGCATTTTGGCCACAAAAAAAACAAATTAAATCTACGAAAATTACCCAAAATGTGTCCAAACAATATTCTCTATAATTTTATGTTCCTTACCAAAATATTCACAAAAATAAGCATAACACAGATTGTGTAGATGGCAGCTTTTGATTATCAACAATCCTCAAATTACGTCCTTTTAAAATTTCCATATAATCCATAAAAGAGTATTGCTTGGCAAATTTGAAACTGTTTAATGGAATATCTAGTACTCACTTAAGAATGACGTTAGTTATATTTCAATATATGTCTGTAGGTACTAGTACTGTACTCTAGTGTAAAAAGCATTCATATAGCTGGCTTAGATATAATTACACAAAAGTGTGAGATATAACCTTTTTTCAAAATTCTATATATGTAAATAATCATTTTTTAAACAATAATTTTAGTGTTTAATTTATGACATTAGTGATACCTGTTTTAAACAAATATTGTAGAAAATGTAGGTATCTAGATATCAGTGAAGTCTTTCTTTCACATCAAACATTATTTTTATTAAAACGCTGTTTAAGCTTTTATACGCCCTCTAAATATGGCCTATGGAAATACCAGCAAAAAAGTCGGACGTTGTTTTTTTGTTCAGTATAGTTTATTTTAGCAATAAAAAAAAGTATTTAATACGTGTGAAATAAAGAGTTTTATTTTTAAATCATTACCAGAACTACTTTTTTAAACGAAAATAAACTTGTTTTTAGAAAATTACAATCATTTTTTAATATCAATATTAATTTTCTTGAAACAACTTAAGGATGAATTGCCCTATGTCCTATTCGAACATTTAAGGGTACGCATATGAACTATATATACTGGTATAATTGATGATATTTGCGATTTGAATCTGAATTTTGCTTTTTCGAAAGGTAATCAAGTTGTTAATAATAATTTCTCAAATATGGCTATGTTCAAAGTTTTTCATAAAAGTCACGTTGTACTCAATTTTCAACGTAGTTAGCATCACAACGTGTATAGTCACATGCAATTAATCTTTTTTATTACATTTCTGTGAGTGAAAGATTAGGATTTCTCAGTGAAAGAATATTCATAATCGCTAAATATTAATAACTAACTCCAAACAAATATAACTAACTGCGACGTTGAGTTATGACGTCAATAACGTATTGATGACGTCGACGTCATCCGCCAATAACGCTAAATAATGCGTATAATCTGGTTAAAATCATAGATAATCTGATTAAAAATGTAATAAATATATTATTTAACTGTTGTGATCGATTATATGGAAATCCTTCACTCAATGGTAGGCGTGTGTTGTTTTTTTACTCACTTGCTTACGCTCTTCGTGAAAAAAACACACGCCTATCATCTCGTGAAGGATTTCCCTATAATCGATCACAGCAGTTAAATAATCCCTTTGAATCACACTTTGCGTCTTGATAAAACTTTCATCTGACATATATATGATATCATTGAAATAAAGATGTAAAATGTTATCTATACAATTGCATGTACCTATTTCTCTCACCACTATTTTACCGAGGAATTTTAAGAAAGAAAACAACGTTGAAGCATAATTATCTTTTAAATGGCTGGACAAAAAAAACACACACTTTAATATGTTTCAGAGAATTTAATTGCCTATCGAAATATAAAGTAAAATGTTAAACACACGCCTATCATCTCGTGAAGGATTTCCCTATAATCGATCCCAGCAGTTAAATAATCTCTATAAATCACACTTTGCGTCTTGATAAAACCTTTCATCTGACATATAAATGATATCATTGAAATAAAGATGTAAAATATTATTTATACAATTACCTATTTCTCTCACCACTATTTTACCGAGGAATTTTAAGAAAGAAAACAACGTTGAAGCATAATTATCTTTTAAATGCCTGGACAAAAAAAACAACACACTTTTAATATGTTTCAGAGAATATAAAGTAAAATGTGCTGGTCATTGAATAATCTTTTGTATTATTCTTGTTTTATTGACCACAATGCCCTTCGATAAAGACGTCTCTGTCGACGTCGCGCTATGAAGATAACGATGTCGACGGTATTTGTATTAAAGATACAGTGTACATGTTGGTGATATACCAACAATTATTTTTTAATAATCAGCTCTCCATATTAATAGTGATAGTAACCTGCTAGACGAGCTGTGCATGTTATGCAACATAAATTACTGGAGGTTTTCGCAAATCGTCAATTTAATTAGCAAAACTGTTAGTTTCGAACGAAGCTTACTTACTTACTTATTTATTGGGTCAATTTCTTATATACTATATATATTTCTTTAGTAAATATTCAATGAAATACTTTTGAAAATAAAAACAAACTTACTCCATTTCGTGGTGATCTTGTAACATCCATATTCTCCCCTTCAGCGTCAGATTGACGTCATTCGCGTACGTCAGTTCACAGTAAAACTTAGGTAAGAACGTGTTACCATTCACTCCTAGAGTACGCACGTTAGGCTGACCGTTAATGTGATCAAGAAAAGACGAAAATACTAAAAATGTCCCGTCTTTGGTAACATTTTGCCAATACTCGTCGGTTGCTTTGGGATTATTGTCAAATACAAAGTTTTCAATAATTTCTATATTTGGATATTTAGTCTGTATCTTTTTAATTTTTGGAGTTTTTTGTTCAATCTTCTTTTTTTCTTTAACAACCGCAATATCTCGTTTTTCAATTGCTTTTAAACTGGCATGATTGTTCTTTATAAAATTCGCGCCATTTTGTTTTATCGCCTCTTCCGGTTTGACGAGTCCCTTGTGCTTGAAATTTAACCATCCCCTTGACTTCTGGCTCAACAAGTTCACGTACTTCCGGTTTTACGAGTCTCTGTGTTTCCGATTTAACGAGCCCATGTACTTCCGGTTTTACGATTCTCTGTGTTTCCGGCTTAACGAGCCCATGCACTTCTTGTTTTACGAGTATATGTACTTCCGGTTTATCCAGTCCATGTTTACCATTCATTGTATCATCATTTACCAACACATTGTTTATTATTTCGTCATAATCATCGTTGACGTGTCTGGACAAATACCTGTCAATACTATCGTCCTTCAATAAGTCATCTTTAGCAAGTTTTATATAAGAAAATATCAAAATGATAATAGTCATTATGTATAGATATGTCATCATAATAGCCAACGTCTTCTTGTTTGCGTACGCGCTTAGCTGTAGCAATACATCTACAAATAATCCCATTCTTAACATTCACTGTGTTGACATTATAAAGAAGCAATATTTATTTCCCTATGAAATACCTGTCTTGTTCCTTAAATGCAACGTAGAAGAAAATGACGTTATTTTACGAAATAGGTGGAATTCGAGTTACAGCTTTGCAATGCAGCATATTCAAAGCGTGACCAAAATATTGGGCGACTCCACTTATTTCATATCATAAGCTTAAATTATGAACACGCCCATGAACTCACCTCCATGACTGGTATAATATTTTATGCAAATATCTACCTTCACACGTATTCAATTAATATTTCAGTGTAAAAGGTGAACCAATTGGAAAGATAAAATAAATATTTAAAGCTACATACCCTTAACTTTATGATGTACTTAATCATGAAAATGAATGAGTAACGGGTGAAAATATTTGCCGGAATATTTGCCGGAAACCGGATTTGAACGAGGAATTGTGCGATCCTATTTGCTCTGTAATACCTGCAGATAAGCACTAAACGATATATTTGTATCTTTGTAGCATTTTAACACTAAATAAACACAATAACTAGCGCACGTTCACGTGCACAAACATGTTCACTTCTAAATAACAAATTGACGTAAAGTTATTTTGAAATCCTAGTATCATGAGAAAATATATAGTTGTACACTACGCAATGCTTATTTACGAAATGATTGACTATAAACTGATATATCTTGAGATGCGTTCAAATATATTAAGTACCATTCAAAATAACAAACAAAAAAGCAATAATAATAAGTCTCGTTCGAAAGACTGGTTAGGTGATAAATACTTTTAATTATTTCGATAATTAACCCAAATCGGTAATGGCTGGAACTGAACCTGCAGTCTCGGTGTCACTAATCCGCGATGCTAACCACGGAGGCCACCATTATATGTCCTAATGTCCTGCGTCAAATTTGATCGCTTAAATACCCGAATTTGGAGCGAACTGATGAATATTTAATAACAAAGAAATATCGCATACACAGAGGTATGCGACTTAAATAAAGGGTCTATAGCTTTAAGGTCGTTGTTCACGTTCCCACCCAATACACCTCCGGCATGTAATAGCGAATGCTTTGACCTTTATACGTACTGCATGAGAACTATACTCTTAAAATGAAAAGGTATCAATATTCAAATTTAGTTTTTAAAGGAGTCATTTAATACATAATTAGAGGCAGAAGGAGTCAAGTTGCTGTTTCCTTTAAGTACACTAGGCTTATTTTACCATTAACGTGGGCGTTGCAAACGTCGTGTTTGGGGACTATTGAATGGGTTAGTGACATCAATATTAATGGTTATTTATTAGGTTGTCACTATGAAAAAAAAGGGAATGAATGTATTAAAGTTTTCTTTGAAATCTTGTTTTCAAATAATTTTAAATGATTAATGTGGATACACATATAGATGATGAGATAGATATATGGTTTAACGCATTGTTTGCCTTTAATATTTTATTTATTACATGACATTGTGTATATGCATAGAGGTAAATCGCAAACATATGGTATATCATTGATATCATTAACTTCCGCAATGCATTTCCTAAACTTTTCGTTTAAAATGTTTTATGATTGTAAAACTAACATACTATTTATTTTGAAAGCAAACTGGGACAGGCCGTAACTAATGTTGTAGAAATTGTGGCCCAACTTTTTTGCAAACTAATGTAAATGTTGCAATAACATATGTTTAAACCATATCATTGATGTACTAGCATTGATCTACGCTATATTACATTAATTGAATAACATATGTTTTATTTATTACATGACATAACTTATATGGATAGATGTTATCGCACGATTACGTGGTCACAGTATTAACTTTCATACCCAATCCAACCCATTCTCCAAGAAAAGGAAACGGGGTAGGCTGGGGTATGAAACACAACCTTAATTTCGGCTTAAAACATTTGCATATTTTAAAGGTATTTTAAACAGGGTAACGCATTTTTTAATTAAACGTGTTTTATTGTCGAATTATCCGTTATAACATCCTTCAAATATAAACTTTCGCTTCACTTGAAGGAATTAAGGCGGACCATGTAAAGCAAATCTCTGATATATCACATTTATTGAATAAATTATTGTTGCATTTATTATATGGCGTAACTTGTATGCATATATGTAATAACGCAGATCTGTTATATTATATTTATTGAATAAATTATAGTTGATTTTATTACCATGATTACAAGAAATACTGTATAATTACAAATGTATAACACAAAGTCGATGGTAAATCACATTTATTGAACACATTGTTGTTTCATTTATTACATGGCATAACGTATATTAAGTATACTGATGTTATAATGCAGATTTACAGTGTACGTCATTTATTGAACAAACTTAACATAACGTATACTAAATATACTGATGTATTAATGCAGATATATGGTATATGTCATTTATTGAATAAACTATTGTTTCATTTAGTACATAATATAACGTATATTAAATATACTGATTTAATAATGCAGATCTCTGGCATATGTAATTTATTGAATTAACTTAACATAACGTATATTAAATATACTGATGTATTAATGCAGATATATAGTATATGTCATTTAATGAATAAACTATTGTTTCATGTATTACATGACATAACGTATATTAAATATACTAATGTATTAATGCAGATATATGGTATATGTCATTCAATGAAGAAATTATTGTTTCATTCATTACAGGACATATTGTATATTAATATACTGATGCAATAATGCAGATCAATGGTACATGTCATTTAATGAATAAACTATTGTTTCATGTATTACATGACATATTGTATAATCATATAATTATGTATAGTTTCAGATTTAATGAATACATAATGTTTAAATTAAATATCACTAAGTGGTGCCCGATTTTCCCCTTTAATTGTACACTTTCAAAAGTATGACTGACAAAACTATCGATATCACTGACACGAAACCTTCGCTTAATTCCGTCAAATAAATACATAGTTTCAGGTACAACATGTACAATATTAGAGATTTGCAATCGGATAACGACGTTGAGATAAATATTTGTTGACGCATTACGTGGTCACGCCTTAATACTATTAAACGATGCCATCATGGGAAAGCTTATATTAGCAGGATTTTATAACGGATAGATCGACAATAAAACACGTTTAAAAACATTTTTACAGAAAGAATGCGATAACCTTTTAAAATTACCTATTAAATGTTTTAATTTTACAATATACAATCTGTTTAAGCCGAAATTATGCCTTAGGTTTTATTTCATACCCCAGCCAACCCCGATTTCACTTCTTGGAGAAGAGTTAGTACTCGGACCACGTAATGGGATACATTTTTTTTTTCTCAAAGCAGGTGCTGCTAATAGTATATATTGCATACAACGTGCATATTGTTATGCCGCATGTTACTTCCGGTTTAATTATTGTTTATGACAATGTTTGGTTATATTGATAACAGTTCTACGTATAGTTACGAGAGGTGTTCAACTTATAAATGAACACTTTTGTTTAAGATGGGTTTTTTCAGGAGAAGTGATTGTCATAACAAATACGTGATTTAATGATGTGAAACTGTCATTTAGAACGTATGCATTTAAAAATAATATCCAATTTCACGCGTTTTTTTTTAAATTACATTTTGAATAAAGTGTACACCATTTTCTAATTTTAAACCTATACGTTGCTGTTGCCTTGGAGTTTTACCTTAAACCAAATAATTGCACTAAATGCGTATCATAATTGTTTAAACCTGTGTTTATAATTTAAATATGATGGTATGTTTTATTTTAAGACAAAAATATAGATGCTGAATTAAAAGCTCGACTTTTTATCGCAATATTAAAACATTGACAGATAATAGGAAAATTTGCTCGTATGTTACTGATAATTTTATAAATTAACCAAAATAACTATTTTAATCATATTTTGTGATATAAAAACATGAACAGTTATTGTTGATGTATATCATATATGTATATCATATACCTTATAAAGATATCTTTGGTAAAAAAATATATTATTTTTATCATGATTTGCAAATGTGTGTGTTTTGCCCCTAAATTTTAAGTTATATATTTTTCTATCTTTTCTTTTGAGAAACTTATGAAATTTTTTTTTTATAGCGGATGAAGTCACAAAAATGCCTGCAGTTAATGTTTTGAACTAGAAGCTTTCGTAAATTTAGTCATTTGCATAGTTGAATTTCATGTTAATTTTCGCTAAAATCTTGAAAATCGACAAATTAAAAAAAAATGCATATTACACTTTTCTACGTTCAGGCATGGACATATCGTTTTACTATAACCTTTAACGATATTTTAAAAGCATTTGTGTTAAAATTTGTATTGCAGTTATTTTTATAATTGACGATTTTTGCTTCAAAATGTCATTATTTACCCATTTTCAAAAATGCGGATGCAGCAACATTAGAAAGCACATAATAGTAGCATGTCATAATGATTCATATCGAAGGAATCGTTAGACTTGACATTACAATCAACATATTCGGCGAAAATGTCAAGATAGTTGATTCAGTTACACAATAAAAGTGTTCAAATATAAGTTGAACACCTCTCGTATATGTAAATCAGAGAGAAAACAAATAAGCATATTTTAGGTCCATCGATGGTAAACTTATAATTATGAAGTGCATGTTTGCTGTTGTTTTTTCAGTTTTAAGTACCTATAAGTTTATTGTGATATAGTGAAATATGGCTTCCTTGGTGTTTTTTGGGAATATAAATAGAAAAATGCGAAACTATCAAAAACATCCAAATGGATGGAGTATGGACGTTAATACTCGGACCACGTAATGGGATACATTTTGAGGGGTTTTCTCAAAGCAGGTGCTGCTAATAGTATATATTGCATACAACGTTCATATCATTATGCCGTATGTTACTTCCCGTTTAATTATTGTTTATGACAATGTTTGGTTTATATTGAAAAGCAATTCTACGTATAGTTGTATAATAATATGTAAATCAGAAAGAAAACAAAAAAGCATCTTTTAGGTCCATGGATGGTATACTTATAACTATGAAGTGCATGTTTGCTGTTTTGTTTGTTTTCACTTTTGAGTACCTATAAATTTATTTCCTTCCTTGGTGTTATTTGGAGATATAAATAGAAAAATGCGAAACTATTAAAAACTTCGAAAAACAGCTAAATTGGCTTTTGCCTCACAGGTTCATCAATTTGAATAACCAACCACCAGAGCTGGTTTGCTGAGGTAGCATGTGCGAAGCTTGCTGTCACAATGGTTGGGGTTGCCGTACTTGCATATACATAGCTTGTCCAGGTCACAGGTTGTCATTTGATGCAGCTGTATCAGACATTGGATTTCTAGGACAACTCACTGATGCTCAGCAGTTGGCTTTAATGCAGCAAATAGGAAAATACATTGAAATCCCCAAAATATTTGAAATAGTTGGGAACTAAGTTACCATTAATAGAGGTTCGGTAATGACACCATTTACGGCACAGTAGTTGGCAAGGAAGAGATAGACACAACATCAGTAGACATATTCGGTACATCCGCACATGCATGTACAGCTTGCGCGTTGAACATTCCATTGGCGAACTTAAGTTTTATATAATTGTTGGGACTTTAATAAGGCATCCCAGACCTATCTTACCATATGTCGTCAGCATGTTTGAGGGACTTCTATGCCGAAGGAAATTACCTTTAATAATAAGTTAATACAGTAATAAATCCATAAGAAATGTAGCAACACAGCCAAACCATTTTATTATTGAGAGTTCTGAAAAATAACTTGGAACAAGAAAGAAACGCCTGGTGGAGTTAAAGCCGGGTTGTCCAACATATGACAGATGAGTGCCTGTGTGTTTGGTGAAACTATTTAATAGAACTTTTCTAGATACATTTTTTTTTTTGGAGTAGGAGGATACTTTCATTTTGAAAACCTAACTGGACGCTGTGGTTTCTATAGGACACTATATCTATTGTTTTATATTAATTGCACATGGCAGTGCTGAGATATAAAAAAAATAACTGGACATCGCAAGGCCGAGATATAAAAAAAGTGTTGATGCTCGTATAACAAAGTTAAAAAGGTTAATATAACATATATTTTGGAGAAAGTAGGTCATAGTGACCTAGTTTTCAGGGTAAGGTCGGTGCTTGATAAGAGGAAGGTACTGTTAAAATGTGATGAAATTGGACATGGCAATGTTGAGATATAACAAAACCTTTATTTCCCCCCACCGCCAAAACTTAAACAAAAAAGTTAACGTAAGGCATATTTCGAAGAAAGTATGTCACAGTGACCTAGGTTTCAGGGTATGGTCGGTGCTTGATAAGAGAAAGTCGCTGTAAAAGTTTGATGAAAATCGGACATGTTAATGCTGAGATATTACAAAAACTTTATTTCTCCGCCACCCCCACGCCGAAACTTAAACAAAAAAGGTTAACGTAACGCATATTTTAGAGAAAGTAGGTCACAGTGACCTAGTTTTTAGGGCAAGGTCAGTGCTTGATGAGAGAAAGGTGCTGTTAAAATTTGATGAAGATCGGACATGATAATGCTGAGATATAACAAAAAGTGTATTTCATCGCCACCGCCCTTCAACGCCCAATCACCCCTCCCACCGGCGAAACTTAAACGAAAATGATAACGTAACGCATATTTTAAAGAAAGTAGGTCACAGCGACCTGGTTTTCAGGGTAAGGCCAGTGCTTGATGAGAGAAAAGTGCTGTTAAAATTTGATGAAAATCGGACATGGTGAAGCTGAGATATAACAAAAAGTGTATTTCCCCGCAACCCCCGTTCCCCCGCCCCCACCCTCCCGGCGAACTTAAACAAAAATGATAACGTAACGCATATTGTTAAAGTTTGATCAAGATCGGATATGGTAATGCTGAGATATATAGAAAACACAAAATGTTGACGCCCACCATTTTGGTTTACGCCAATCTGTAAGCCGATTTGTTTTCTCAAAAAAACAAGGCTAAAAATGAAAAATTACAGATTTATAGGGAAAACATTACAACAGTTCTATCTAAACTATTTTTTTAATGGCAATAATGATTCATATGACCAGTGAAGGATTTTGCATTCATTTGTAGTGATTTCCTTTGCTTTAAATGACATTTATCAATATTTATTATATGGTAATTTGGAACTATTACGTCATAAGTCTCAAAATGGTGACTCCCATATCCGTTTTAGAACAACTTTCAAATTCTCATATATTTTTTGTTTATGATCCGAGTTTGATAATTCTTTCATCCTTTTCCAAGTTTTTCAGAATTCTCAAAAAAGAGCTGTTTGTCTGTGTCGCTATATTCCCTTTATTTGGTGCATTTTGTTTGTGACAGTATTATGCAGTAGATTTCCCTGCTTTTGGTCCAGCACCCTTTTTTGTACCATGTGCATTTTTATTATAATGTGACCGAAACATAATAGTTTTGTCATATATTGATACAGTGTGTCCTGTTTATCAAGGTAAAGATTAGACAAAATAACTTTACATTTGAGATGAACCCTATTTAACTTTAACATTCCACATCCGACGTCCATAGCCACATCGTCATCCGATTGAGATGTCTATTAGTCACTGTTAGTCGATTAGTCGGCATTGTTTGAGTTATAATTTTCTCATATTTACATGCTTAAGTTTAGTATTTTTTTTATTTTAGAGCACATGCATATGTTTTTTATATAAACTCACTTTGCAGGATCTTTAGTTAGGCAAACTTCGTTAAATATTAAAAGAAATATAAAGCTAAAATATACCTGAATCGAGTGTCCCGATCAGGAAGTCACGTGGTTTCGCTACGGTGACTATCAAGAGATTAAGATCTGTTTTTCCTTTATTTGAATATAAGAGTAGAATACCAATACTAACACAAGGAGCACCGTTAAAGGAACATATGACCATCTTGATTAGTTCAAAAATCACGGCGTCCCGTTAGTTTTCAAGATAACTTGCATACTTTCAATCATTAATATTAATTATTCGATCGATTCAAAGCAAATTGTTTTTACATATTACTAACTTTTGATAATCTTGAACCAATAATATTATTTTTATAAAATTGGTAGAGTATGGAAGTAAATTGAAATCTCAACTGTTTATTTAATTATATGCAAGTAGTATTAAAGTCAAAATTAAGCAAGTTAAATCAATGGAGGTGCAAATATCTTTTGAATAAAATTCAAGATTGCCATGTATATGGGATACACAGCAATCTTAAAGTTTTTGGCAAGCATTGAAAGTATCGTCTCGATTTATTTATCCAATAACGGTTTGACCTTAAACGGCTTACATATAATTATATAACATTTCCAGTTCTCGTTGTTTCATATGAATTATTAGAGCAATTTAATCAAAAGGTCATAATATGCAAAAACAGTTCGCTTTAAAAATATATAAGTCTAATTAAAGCAGGGTCCCATTGACATGAAAAATGCTTATTAATAAATGCAGAAAATTCTCAAGTTATTGCGTCTGTGTGATCAAGATCGATTCAGGACGTTTCTGAACCAAATCATTTCGACACCTAGACGAATCGGCACCTAGATGTTTCGGCATCAAACCATTTCTGCATCTATTTTAATTTTAACCATAGACGTTTTGGTACCCATTTATATTGGAGTATTATAATGAAGAAAAGAAGTTAAGAAATTAAATATTTTCTATAAGATCCCTTGTAATTCATTTTAAATGCAAAGTTGATTGCCTTAACGGCAACTCCGAAGCGGTTTTGAGCCTAAATACAACTAAAACATGAACATAGATAGGGCCCTTATGATAATCACTTGTAAAATTTAAGTAAATTTGACTTTTATATTATATTGTAGCATGGTCACTGCAATTCCCTTTGTAATAGCTCAGGTGTAAATCGTTTAATTGAAAATGTGTTCCCTTTAACATGTATAATAATGTATACCTAAGACCAAATACAAACTTATCTGTATTCATACAGTATCTTTTAATTCTTCACTTTACCTTCCTGTCATCTCCATATCGACGATTACAGGTATGTGACTTGAACTAAGCCTCCACAAACTAACCCATTATTAAAAATCGGCTATGTTTAACGCATGCGTTATACTTTTCTTGTTATAATTAATATTAATAATTAAACTAATACAATTTCTTTACAAAAACTAACGGGAGGTCGCTAGTTTTCATCAAAACAGTCAAGATTGCCCTGTATACCTTTACATTTAGATTCAACTTCAGATATTGTGTTTACCTATCTTATTCTAACTGAATACATATAAGAAGCTATCAGTGAACTGTGTAATCAGACATGCGTGAGATCCCACATCTATCAAGAGATCACTGGCGTTAACAGACCACCATTTCAGATCCCAATGGTATTCCTTTACATTGAAATGCAACTGTATTAAGATACCACCTGTGTTCAGAGACGAATTGATCAAAAGATCGCATGCTTTAATAGACAACCATTTCAGATCCCAATGGTATTCCGTTACATTAAAATGCAACTGTATTAAGATATCACCTGTGTTCAGAGAGGATTTGATCAAAAGATTGCATGCTTTAATAGACTACCATTTCAGATCCCAATGGTATTGCTTTACATTAAAATGCAACTGTATTAAGAATCCATATGCGTTAAGAGACCAATTTGATCAAGATATCACATGCTTTCATAGACCACCATTTCAAATCCCAGTGGTATTCCTTTAGATTAAAATGCAACTGTATTAAGAATCCACATGCGTTAAGAGACCAATTTGATCAAGATATCACATTCCGTTATAGACCACCATTTCAGATCCCAGTGGTATTGCTTTACATTAAAATGCAACTGTATTAAGAACCCACATGCGTTAAGAGACCAATTTGATCAAGATATCACATGCTTTAATAGACCACCACTTTAGTTCCCAGTGGTATTGCTTTACATTAGAATACAACTGTATTAAGATACTACCTTTTTTAAGAGACACATTTTGGTCTTCCATTTTGTGATCACATGTAATACTTGTAATACCAGTGTTATCTTTCACCGTTATGATTTACTGTAATTTTTCAATGCCGGAAGAAAGAATTTCTGTACATTATGGTGGAGTCTAAATCCGACAAATTTGCTATTATTTCGGGCGTTTGTTTATATAATAATAAGCCAAAGGTTTTTCAGCTATGTGAGTAATTTTAACAAAATGTTAATTCATTATATATAATTGGAAGTGGCAATTTTAGTGGTAAATAAAAACACCTAAATTTCGAAATTCGGTTTAAAAATAAATATTTTACAGCCGTCAATTTAGATTAAGCTTTTTGTTTGTAAATTCCTATCTATCTGTCTACATCCTACATTACCCTCTTTCGGGTATTATGTACATCTGCCGTGTTGCTGGGACAGCAAAAAATTAAAAAATCTCAAATATAACTTCAGTTAGCCTCAATAGTTTGCTATCAATTTTTCAGCATGTCTTAATTTTGGTTTGCCTAACTCATTAAAACCATTTTTGGATAAAAGGTCGAAGCGTCCAAATATGCAACAGAGGGTAAAAATACTTTTTGAACTTCCCCTACCCCCACACACATGCACACCAGTCAAATTATTGGGATCTCGGGAAGGAGGCTGTTCCTGCCCCTGTCAGTGTGAGTAACATCTGAGGGCCTAACCTTCGTTTAGTCACTGTAGACCTGGTGTTGTTCTAAATACTAGTAGTTATATTTTTTCATAATGGACCATAATGTTACTGTGCGGTAAAACAGGATGCGATGAAGGTTAGCTTACTTGCCTTTGGATATAGAAGTCTGGGGTTCGACTCCCGGAGGTTCACGTATCGAGATTTGAAAGATCTAGAACTTATTCGTGCAAGATGGTTGAACAATCTAGAACTTATTCGTGCACGATGGTTAAAGTTACTGTGAAAGTATTTCATTTTTCATACGGATGTAAAACCGTTGGTCCCCTGTGCAGGAGAGGCATACCACTATTCAGGTTAAAAAGCTCGCTGAACTTCTGTGGTTATCACAAAAAAAAGCCTGCAGGTAAACTCATCCACAGAAACGAAACTGTGATAATCAAAAGTATGTGTACAATACGTCCATAGTATTGGAAGGAAGAAAGAAAGAAAGAAGAAATAAAGAAAGGTGGATCGGTAATAAGCACCATGCTCACTAATTTTTACTTACAGACCATACGTCATAATGTGAGGACAAGATGATGACGTAAAATAATGACGTCTTGTCATCTTATTATAATTTCCGTAACATTTCCGGAAATTGCCAAGTTGTTCGGGTTTGGCACGAATGAAAACGGAATAATCTCGTCAATTTCCGTCAATGGCTTTCAATAGCGGACGATCCGAATACGGAAATCTGCGAAGAATTCCGACTGCATTTATGGTTTTACGGGAAAACGAGATGGCGATAAACAAATGAAAGATGATGTTTTTTAACGGTAGTTATCACATCATTTGTTTGCAAGACATATACATTTCTGCGACACGAAATCTACTTTTATTAAATTGTGAATTGTGTTGACGAATTTTGACCAATGAACAATTTGCAAGGTAACATATCAATATCTCTTATAGTTTTCAAGAAGTTGTCGTTACAAACTTGTTTTTTAATAATATATTTTTAGCTGTGGCGGCCATCTTGAATTTCCGGCCAACCTGACATTTTGCTAGGATCAACCAGACATCAAGAGGAACATTCCTATGAAGTTTCATGAAAATCCGTCTAGCAGTTTCAGAGGAGTAGTCGCTACAAGTTTTTACTATATAACTCTATGTAAACAAAGATGGTCGCTGGCAGCCATGTTTAACGTCAAATGAAAACGATTTTCGTCATGAACCAACATCATGTCCTGCTGATCATTTTAGAAAAAGTCCCATATCCATATCCATATCACTTACAGTTTTCAAGAAGAAGTCGCTACAATCTTGTTTTTTAAATAATCTTTTTTTAACCCTGGCGGCCATCTTGAATTTTTGGCTAATCTGATATTTTGCTATGCTCAATTAGACATCAAAAGCAACATTTCTGTGACGTTTCATGAAAATCCGTCAAGTACTTTCAGGAGTAGTCGCTACAAGTTTTTACTATATAACTCTATGTAAACAAAGATGGCAGCTGGCAGCCATGTTTAATGTCAAACCAAAATGATTTAACATGAATTTTTGCTAGGATCAACTAGACTTCATGAGAAACATTCCTGTAAAGTTTCATGAAAATCCATCCAGTAGTTTCAGAGGAGTAGTCGCCGCCAAAAAAAGTTTACAGACGGACAGACGGACGACAGACATCGCACCATGGTATAAGCTCTGCTGATCTTTGATCAGTAGAGCTAAAAACATGACTGGGTTATTGTTCGTCACATCATTAGTAATGCTCAAGTTACCAGATAACTCCCCAAAATCAAGACAGAGTTATTGCTCTTCTACAAAGTAATAGGGTTCATGACAATGAAGGCTCATGCCACATTTTATTTAAATACAATTAGTTAGTAATATTTAAGTTACAAATTAGTAATATATAAGTTACTAGTGGAAGTGATACAGGATGGACACGACAGACGGGATGCGACGGACATCGAGATTCCTATATAGTTCCAACTTTACTTCGTGAAGCGGGGAATAATGAATAATTTGTAGCTTTTATGCTTTTATTGAACTGGAATATATAAAACAATTGTACAAATGACATTCATCCCATTTTAATATTGGGTAGACAAACTGCTCATGCTAATCGTTTAAAATTTTAAATATGGTGGATCCACTTTCACATTTTATACAGTGAATTGCTACTACGAGTGGATTTTGGCCACCCTTTCTGTTGTTTTTATCTCTTTCATTGTATTTTCAAGTCCTTGTTTGCAGTACAGTGCGGACATACGATGCCATTGCGTTCGGACGCTGTGGTTTCTATAGGACCCTATATCTCATTTTTGTTCATCAATATAAACAGAAAAACAGCAAAGTTCATCACAAGCCGAACATTTTGAGTGACTAACGTGAATCAGTGTAACAAACAGAAGATTATTTATTTGCATAAATACCGGAGTCTAATCTAATACTGTTCAAACTGTCTATACATAACTGTTTATTAAAATACGTATGCACATTATATATGTAATATGAACTATTATCACGCGAATTAAATCCAAATATGTAGGCTAAATAGTAGCAAGAAAATGTTACATTTAAAAGCTACAGATTATATAAAGACCTAGTTACAGTAACTATGGAATCTTATTTGCAATGACTAAGTATTTCTCACCTATGTATAACATTTGTGTTTCTTGAAAGTGCATCATAAGCCTCTGTAGCCGGGCTGATTGAATTTCGAATGATTGTTTGTATCGTATATGTAAAACAGGTTGTACTATAATAAATAAAATATCTATCTATTAGAACTACTGCTCATCTAGGCAGAAATTAGAACTTAAATCTACTGCTCAACTAGGCAGAAATTAGAACTACTGCTCACTGAGGCAGAAATTAGAACTACTGCTCATCGAGGCATAAATTAGAACTACTGCTCATCGATGTATAAATTAGAACTACTGCTCATCTAGGCATCAATTAGAACTACTGCTCGTCTAGGCAGAAGTTAGAACTACTGCGCGTCGAGTCAGAAATTATTATTACTGCTCATCGAGGAAGTAATTAAAACTAGAGATCTAGGCAATACTAGAACTACTGCTCAGCGAGGCAGAAATTATAACTAATACTCATCGAGGCAGAAATTATAATTACTGCCCATCGAGGAAGAAATTAGAACTACTGCTCATCTAGGCAGAAATTAGAATTACACCTCATCGAGACAAAAATTAGAACTACTGCTCATCGAGACAGAAATTAGAAATTAGAACTACTGCTCATCGAGGCAGAAATTTGAACTACTGCTCATCTAGGCAGAAATTAGAACTACTGCTCATCTATGCAGAAATTAGAAATTAGAACTACTGCTCATCTATGCAGAAATTAGAAATTAGAACTACTGCTCATCTAGGCAGAAATTAGAACTACTGTTCATCTAGGCAGGAATTAGAAATTAGAACAACTGCTCATCGAGGCTGAAATAAGAACTAATGCTCATATAGGCAGAAATTAGAACTACTGCTGATCTAGGCAGAAATTAGAACTACTGCTCATCTAGGCAGGAATTAGAAATTAGAACTACTGCTCATCTAGGCAGAAATTGGAACTTAGAACTACGCTCATCTAGGCAGAAATTGGAACTACTGCTCATCGAGGCAGAAATTAGAACTACTGCTCATCGAAACAAAAATTAGAACTACTGCTCAACGAGGCAAAATAAGAACTATTGCTCACGAGGCAGACATAAGAACTACTGCTCATCTAGGCAGAAAGTAGATATACTGCTCTTCCTGGCAGCAATTACAACTATTGCTCTTCTTTGCAGAAATTACAACTACTGTTCTTCTTGGCAGAAATTAGAACTACAGCTCATCGAGGCATAAATTAGAACTACTGCTAATCGAGGCAGAAATTAAAACTACTGCTCATCGAGGCACAAATTAGAACTACTGCTCATCTAGGCAGAAATTAGAAATTTGAACTACTGCTCATCGAGGCAGAAATTAGAACTAAAGCTCATATAGGCAGAAATTAGAACTACTGCTCATCGAGGCAGAAATTAGAACTACTGCTCATCGAGGCAGACATTAGAACTACTGCTAATCGAGGCAAAAATTAGAACTACTGCTCATCTAGGCAGAAATTTGAACTACTGCTCATCTAGGCAAAAATTAGAAATTAAAACTACTGCTCATCTAGGCAGAAATTAGAACTACAGCCCATCTAGGCAGAAGTTAGAACAACTGCTCATCGAGGCAGAAATTAGAACTACTGCTTATCTAAGCGGAAATTAGAAATTAGAACTACTGCTCATCCAGGGAGAAACTAGAACTACTGCTCATCTAGGCAGAAATTAGAACTACTGCTCGTTTAGTCAGAAATTAGAACTACTGCACATCCATGCTGAAATTAGAAATTAAAACTACTGTTCATCTATGCAGAAATTAGAACTACTGCTCGTCTAAGCAGAAATTAGAACAACTGCTCATCTAGGCAGACATTATAAATTACAACTACTGCTCATCTAGGCAGAAAGTAGAAATAAAGCTCTTCTTAGCAGAAATTACAACTATTGCCCTTCTTTGCAGAAATTAGAATTACTGCTCTTCTTGGCAGAACTGAGAACTACTGCTCATCGAGGCAGAAATTAGAACTACTGCTCATCTAGGCAGAAATTAGAACTACTGCACATCTAGGCAGGAATTAGAAATTAGAACTACTGCTCATCTAGGCAGAAATTGGAACTTAGAGCTACGCTCATCTAGGCAGAAATTGGAACTACTGCTCATCGAGGCAGAAATTAGAACTACTGCTCATCGAAGCAAAAATTAGAACTACTGCTCAACGAGGCAAAATAAGAACTATTGCTCACGAGGCAGACATAAGAACTACTGCTCATCTAGGCAGAAAGTAGATATACTGCTCTTCCTGGCAGCAATTACAACTATTGCTCTTCTTTGCAGAAATTACAACTACTGTTCTTCTTGGCAGAAATTAGAACTACAGCTCATCGAGGCATAAATTAGAACTACTGCTAATCGAGGCAGAAATTAAAACTACTGCTCATCGAGGCACAAATTAGAACTACTGCTCATCTAGGCAGAAATTAGAAATTTGAACTACTGCTCATCGAGGCAGAAATTAGAACTAAAGCTCATATAGGCAGAAATTAGAACTACTGCTCATCGAGGCAGAAATTAGAACTACTGCTCATCGAGGCAGACATTAGAACTACTACTAATCGAGGCAAAAATTAGAACTACTGCTCATCTAGACAGAAATTTGAACTACTGCTCATCTAGGCAAAAATTAGAAATTAAAACTACTGCTCATCTAGGCAGAAATTAGAACTACAGCCCATCTAGGCAGAAGTTAGAACAACTGCTCATCGAGGCAGAAATTAGAACTACTGCTTATCTATGCGGAAATTAGAAATTAGAAGTACTGCTCATCCAGGGAGAAACTAGAACTACTGCTCATCTAGGCAGAAATTAGAACTACTGCTCGTTTAGGCAGAAATTAGAACTACTGCACATCCATGCTGAAATTAGAAATTAAAACTACTGTTCATCTAGGCAGAAATTAGAACTACTGCTCGTCTAAGCAGAAATTAGAACAACTGCTCATCTAGGCAGACATTATAAATTACAACTACTGCTCATCTAGGCAGAAAGTAGAAATAAAGCTCTTCTTAGCAGAAATTACAACTATTGCCCTTCTTTGCAGAAATTAGAATTACTGCTCTTCTTGGCAGAACTGAGAACTACTGCTCATCGAGGCAGAAATTAGAACTACTGCTCATCTAGGCAGAAATTAGAACTACTGCACATCTAGGCAGGAATTAGAAATTAGAACTACTGCTCATCTAGGCAGAAATTGGAACTTAGAACTACGCTCATCTAGGCAGAAATTGGAACTACTGCTCATCGAGGCAGAAATTAGAACTACTGCTCATCGAAGCAAAAATTAGAACTACTGCTCAACGAGGCAAAATAAGAACTATTGCTCACGAGGCAGACATAAGAACTACTGCTCATCTAGGCAGAAAGTAGATATACTGCTCTTCCTGGCAGCAATTACAACTATTGCTCTTCTTTGCAGAAATTACAACTACTGTTCTTCTTGGCAGAAATTAGAACTACAGCTCATCGAGGCATAAATTAGAACTACTGCTAATCGAGGCAGAAATTAAAACTACTGCTCATCGAGGCACAAATTAGAACTACTGCTCATCTAGGCAGAAATTAGAAATTTGAACTACTGCTCATCGAGGCAGAAATTAGAACTAAAGCTCATATAGGCAGAAATTAGAACTACTGCTCATCGAGGCAGAAATTAGAACTACTGCTCATCGAGGCAGACATTAGAACTACTGCTAATCGAGGCAAAAATTAGAACTACTGCTCATCTAGGCAGAAATTTGAACTACTGCTCATCTAGGCAAAAATTAGAAATTAAAACTACAGCCCATCTAGGCAGAAGTTAGAACAACTGCTCATCGAGGCAGAAATTAGAACTACTGCTTATCTAAGCGGAAATTAGAAATTATAACTACTGCTCATCCAGGGAGAAACTAGAACTACTGCTCATCTAGGCAGAAATTAGAACTACTGCTCGTTTAGGCAGAAATTAGAACTACTGCACATCCATGCTGAAATTAGAAATTAAAACTACTGTTCATCTAGGCAGAAATTAGAACTACTGCTCGTCTAAGCAGAAATTAGAACAACTGCTCATCTAGGCAGACATTATAAATTACAACTACTGCTCATCTAGGCAGAAAGTAGAAATAAAGCTCTTCTTAGCAGAAATTACAACTATTGCCCTTCTTTGCAGAAATTAGAATTACTGCTCTTCTTGGCAGAACTGAGAACTACTGCTCATCGAGGCAGAAATTAGAACTACTGCTAATCGAGGCAGAAATTAGAACTACTGCTAATCGAGGCAGAAATTAGAATTACTGCTCATCTAGGCAGAAATTAGAAATTAGAACAACTGCTCATCTAGGCAGAAATTAAAACTACTGCTCATCTAGGGAAAAATTAGAAATTAAAACTACTTGTCATCTAGGCAGAAATTAGAACTACTGCTCATCGAGGCAGAAATTAGAACTACTGCTCATCGAGGCAGAAATGAGAATTACTGCTCACGAGGCAGAAATAAAAACTACTGCACATCTAGGCAGAAAGTAGAAATACTGCTCTTCTTGGCAGAATTTACAACTATTGCTCTTCTTTGCAGAAATTACAACTACTGCTCTTCTTGGCAGAAATTAGAACTACTGCTCATCGAGACAGGAATTAGAACTACTGCTCATCGCGGCAGAAATTAGAACTACTGCTCATCGAGTCGGAAATTAGAAATACTGCTAATCGAGGCAGAAATTAGAACTACTGCTCATCTAAGCAGAAATTAGAAATTAGAACAACTGCTCATCTAGGCAGAAATTAGAACTACTGCACATCTAGGCAAAAATTAGAAATGTAAACTACTGCTCATCTAGACAGAAATTAGAACTACTGCCCATCTAGGCAGAAATTAGAACAATTGCTCATCGAGGCAGAAATTAGAACTACTGCTCATCTAAGCGGAAATTAGAAATTAGAACTACTGTTCATACAGGCAGTAATTAGAACTACTGCTCATCTAGCCAGAAATTAGAACTACTGCTCATCTAGGCAGAAATTAGAACTGCTGCTCATCTAGGCAGAAATTAAATCAACTGCTCATTTAGGCAGACATTATAAATTAGAACTACTGCTCATCTGGGCAGTAATTAGAACTAGTGCTCATATAGGCAGAAATTAGAAATACTGCACATCTAGGCAGAAATTAGAACTACTGCTCAGCTAGTCAAAACATAGAACTTAGAACTACTGCTCATCTAGGCACCAATTAGAACTACTGGTCATCTAGGCAGTAATTAGAACTACTGCTCATCGAGGCAGAAATTAAAAAAACTGCTCATCGATGAATCAATTAGAACTACTGCTGATCTAGTCAGAAATTAGAACTATTGCTCGTCTAGGCATAAATTAGAAATACTGCTTGTCGAGGCAGAAATTAGAACTACTGCTCATCGAGTTAGAAGTTAGAACTACTGATCTAGGCAAATATTATAACTACTGCTCATCGAGGCAGAAATTAGAACTACGGCTCATCGAGGCAGAAATGAGAACTACTGCTCATCGAGACAGAAATAAGAACTACTGCTCACGAGGCAGAAATAAGAACTACTGCCCATCTAGGCAGAAATAAGAACTGCTACTCTTCTTGGCAGAAATTATAATTATAACTACTGCTCTTCTTGACAGAAATTACAACTACTGCTCATCGAGACAGATGATACGATCCTTGAGAACCAGAATTATTATTCAATTGTCATTTGTTTTCATGTTCATAGTCATCATCTCTCACGTGCTACATGCGCTTTAGCAGAAAACGATGAGCGAAACATTAAACGTCTACAACATATTTTGGAGCAGAACTTTCCAGATATTGGGGGTTCGAAAAAAAAAATATAAATATTTTTTATTAATATTGTTTGGTTTTATTCATTTCATTTTGCAGGCGAGAAGGTTATAGATTCATTCTGCATATTCTTTTTTCGATGTAAAGGGATGGTGGTCATGGAATGCTCTTTCCAGTTGGCGTTATTTAAACCGTGTTTGTTGGTGCGTCATAAAACCCAAGTCATCCCGGTTTCTACCAGGTATGTTTATGTAATAAACTCAATGAAGATCTGTTGCATTTTTACACGGAACCATATCATACGCCCATTTTGTTATGTCTGGTATATGTTTGCGATACTTGTCCTGGTTATTCATCCTTTCACAGATGTCACACAGCGCCCTCTGGTACACGGCTTTGTAACCTATAGAGAAATACTGACTCTTTCGTTTTAACATCTCTGAGTAATCACCAAGAGACCAGGACAACTTTTGCAAATATTTCCCCAGTCCTGCTATCGTATTAAAATCACCCGTCGAAACGACCGTACCTTTGGGTATTAATTCTCTAGCATCGGCAGCAGTTTTTCCTCCACGAACAACCAGAATGGTGTCATACTCAAAATTATCGTAAACTTTTTCCGAAAAATACTGACAGCAAAAGGCGTTTTCAAACGCAAGAAAAAACTTATACTCATTCAGTAGTTTAAAACAGTCGTCATGGACGTATTGTTTACCGCAGTTCCAAGGCACTCCGCATTTTCCAAAAACATCGATGTCAATGTACTTTTGCAGTTCCTTTACATAATTCTCGCGATACGATGGTGTAGGGCAGTGCGAATTTATCATAACAGCAGTATTTTTTTTCTTCATAGTAAGTGCTTTAAAATCTCGAACAACGTCCTTCGGTTGTTTCCGAATTCGCCGTAAGGTAAGTAAATATCCGTATTAGTTTTATCGTATGTCATGGTCCAGTTAAAACCGTAGCGCCATTGCGGCTTTTTCCACCAGCCACCAAGATCCTCAAACGTAATTGGAGCTTCGTGTGCTGCAAACACCCATACCTGTCCAAGTGGTCTTTTAAACCCAACACGTTCAAAAACCCATCGTCCATCAAACAGAACAGCGTCACTTCTCCCAGCGTCCTTTCTGTCAAATGTCAATACGCAATTTTTGTGTTTACACTTATCAAAGGTTGTGTTCAGAACATTTGGGCGGAGCTTTATATAAGGAGGGCAGTTATACCAATGGATGAGATATTGTTTCGAATCATTTTTTGTTTTATCCACTTTCTGTTTCGAAGCTTTCTTTGTTTCACCCGCTTTCTGTGGTTCATCCGCTACGACGCTTTCCTTCGCTGGCACCAGGAAAGGGTCAAATTCCTCTAATTTCAATTTGAAAATAGTCGCGTTGCCTTCTGTTTTCGACTGACCCGTGACTTTGAAGGCAGCTTTCAACATCACCTGAAACATATCGAAATAGTTATAGCATGGTGTAACTGGAGCTTCTGCGTTCTCGAAATCCGACAGAAAAGAAAACGTTATTATACTTTCTTTTTTTGTTTGAAGACTGAATTATAATGAAATTATTCGCTTTCAGCGGATGACCATGTCATTGCCGTATGTATCAATACAAGTCGCATATTACGTCGAACATGTCATTGCCGTATGTATCAATACAAGTCGCATATTGCGTCGACCATGTCATTGCCGTATGTATCAATACATGTCGCATATTACGTCGACCATGTCATTGCCGTATGTATCAATACATGTCGCATATTACGTCGACCATGTCATTGCCGTATGTATCAATACATGTCGCATATTACGTCGACCATGTCATTGCCGTATGTATCAATACATGTCGCATATTGCGTCGACCATGGCATTGCCGTATGTATCAATACAAGTCGCATATTGCGTCGACCATGTCATTGCCGTATGTATCAATACAAGTCGCATATTACGTCGACCATGTCATTGCCGTATGTATCAATACAAGTCGCATATTGCGTCGACCATGTCATTGCCGTATGTATCAATACAAGTCGCATATTGCGTCGACCATGTCATTGCCGTATGTATCAATACAAGTCGCATATTGCGTCGACCATGTCATTGCCGTATGTATCAATACAAGTCGCATATTGCGTCGACCATGTCATTGCCGTATGTATCAATACAAGTCGCATATTGCGTCGACCATGTCAATGCCGTATGTATCAATACAAGTCGCATATTGCGTCGACCATGTCATTGCCGTATGTATCAATACAATTCGCATATTGCGTCGACCATTTCATTGTCATATGTATTAATATAAGTCGCATATTGCGTCGACCATGTCATTGCCGTATGTATCAATACAAGTCGCATATTGCGTCGACCATGTCATTGCCGTATGTATCAATACAAGTCGCATATTGCGTCGACACTGTGATTGCCGTATGTATCAATACAAGTCGCATATTGCGTCGACCATGTCATTGCCGTATGTATCAATACAAGTCGCATATTGCGTCGACCATGTCATTGTCATATGTATTAATACAAGTCGCATATTGCGTCGACCATGTCATTGCCGTATGTATCAATACAAGTCGCATATTGCGTCGACCATGTCATTGCCGTATGTATCAATACAAGTCGCATATTGCGTCGACCATGTCATTGCCGTATGTATCAATACAAGTCGCATATTGCGTCGACCATGTCATTGCCGTATGTATCAATACAAGTCGCATATTGCGTCGACCATGTCATTGCCGTATGTATCAATTCAAGTCGCATATTGCGTTGACCATGTCATTGCCGTATGTATCAATACAAGTCGCATATTGCGTCGACCATGTCATTGCCGTATGTATCAATACAAGTCGCATATTGCGTCGACCATGTCATTGCCGTATGTATTAATACAAGTCGCATATTGCGTCGACTATGTCATTGCCGTATGTATCAATACAAGTCGCATATTGCGTCGACCATGTCATTGCCGTATGTATTAATACAAGTCGCATATTGCGTCGACCATGTCATTGCCGTATGTATCAATACAAGTCGCATATTGCGTCGACCATGTCATTGCCGTATGTATCAATACAAGTCGCATATTGCGTCGACCATGTCATTGCCGTATGTATCAATACAAGTCGCATATTGCGTCGACCATGTCATTTCCGTATGTATCAATACAAGTCGCATATTGCGTCGACCATGTCATTGCCGTATGTATCAATACAAGTCGCATATTGCGTCGACCATGGCATTGCCGTATGTATCAATACAAGTCGCATATTGCGTCGACCATGTCATTGCCGTATGTATCAATACAAGTCGCATATTGCGTCGACCATGTCATTGCCGTATGTATCAATACAAGTCGCATATTGCGTCGACCATGTCATTGCCGTATGTATCAATACAAGTCGCATATTGCGTCGACCATGTCATTGCCGTATGTATCAATACAAGTCGCATATTGCGTGTCGACCATGTCATTGCCGTATGTATCAATACAAGTCGCATATTGCGTCGACTATGTCATTGCCGTATGTATCATATCAATCTACTCGTCTTTTGTCTTGATATCCGGTGTAAACAAATGAATCACTCCATACGACCGTTTGGAAAATGGGACGCATTAAGACATGGTTTGTCCTTCCGTACGTACGTCCGTCCATATACAATTCGCAATCCGCAAGATAACTACAACAGTATGAGACCCACTCTCATGAAACGTCTAAGAGGAGGAACTCTTTATTTTAGGGGCCCTACTTTAGAGTCAAAGGTCAGGTGACAGTGACATTATTTACCCGTGTTTACAAAGTGAAGTGGTGGCTACATAGGAATCCGTAAGTCGCGTCGTGTCCCATCACATCGTGTTAGGCATTTATGTCGCGTCTCGTAACACTGCTTTATTGCTAGCTACTTAAAAATAAACTCATAACAACTGATGACAACTGATGACCTTATGTCCGTCTACATCACCCCTGGTTGATTGCCTATTGTATTACCAAAAAATTGCCCTTTTTTGGACTTCGAATAAACAAAAGCGAAGGTATGGGAAATATGCATTCCGCACAATAATTTTAAAACCATAATACCTATACTCGTAAAACCAATTGATGTATATTGCCCTAGGTAAGAAGAGGAACCCTATTGATTTTTGGGCCAATATGTCAAAGGTCAAGGTCACAGTGACCTTATTTGGAAATATGCTTCAAAACCATAACACCTACACTCATTGAACCTTGTAGGTATATTGCCTTAGTTGAGAGGAGTGTTTTGGGAGACATAATGTCAAAGGTCAAGGTCACAGAGTGACCTTAAATGCAAATATACATTTCGCGTAATAACTTCAAAACTGTAAAATCTACACTCATAACACTTCATAGGTACACTGCACTTGGTGAGTAGAGTAACCTATTGCTTTTGGGGTAAGTAGTTCAAAGGTCAGTCATACTTACTTTCCACGGTTGTATAATGAGCCGTTAGGCGGCGCTCTTGTTTTTTTATTGTAATGTTGGTACTGATCGCAATAAGTTCACAAAGGGCAAGATGCGGGAATCCTATATTGTACAAGAGATCTTGCTCTAAGAACAACAATAAAAATGGGATTGAACTACTTTCATTAAACCATAGACTTCTAGGGGATTAAATAGTTTACTCATCATACAATATAGGCGTTTTTCATTGGCTAGAAGCAGTCACGTGTGAATACCCTTCTGATGGGAAATGTGCCAACCGCGCATTTTATTCCGTAATCGTGCAACAGTTCATCTATGCCAATGTCATGTTTTTATTCTTAAAAAACAACAACGAAGCATCATGTCACCACATAAGAAAACGTATACATTTTACATGGCTAGCTCAAATTCAATTTATTTTAAAGCACAATTATGCATTTTAGGGTGTTTTTTCTTGTATACAATAGTATATCTTCATTTTTTTGTGTGGACGCGCTATCCATTTCGATTCATCACACGCTATTTTCCGCTTGTTTGTGCGTGCTCGCTCTCATACATTCACTACGTAAGCGCTATCATTTCGAACTTTCCCTCTTCACGTCTTCAAATAGTGCAATATAAGCATAGAACCATGCATATCCAAAACAGTCTGGACTAAGATACCTCCGGTTTGGCTTGTTTCACTCAAGGAATTTTAAATAGGAGCAAATTTAACAACATATTTTCCTCTCATCGAAATAGATTTAGTGGAACCCGAAAGGTTACGTTTTCAAAAATGAAGATTTCGACTATACTTAGGTATTAAACCATGAATAACACATATAATTACTTATATCTTCATCCTGTACGTCCGTGACCATTCCTCATACTAAACAAATATTTTCCTCTCATCTAAATAGTTTTAGTGAAACCAGCAATGTTATCATGTCAAAAATCAAGATTTCGACTCGAGTGGTTGACATCAGTAAAAGTTAGGAATAATAAGGAATAATGCATACAATGATTTATATCTGCTTCCTGTACACCTGTGACCATTTTTCTCTCATACATAATTATAGTTTTAGTTGAAATGAAAATCAAGATTCCTATTCGAGTGGTTGACATAATTTAACGTTAGGTGTTAAACCAGGAATAACTCATAGACTATTTCATATATTCTTCCATACCTCAAACAAACACAATCTATTTTCCTCTCAACCATACGGCTTAAGATGAAAATCACGATTCCGACTCGAGTGGTTGACATCATTGAAAGTTAGTTACATGTATTAAACCAGTAATTAAGTAATATAATAATTTCAATCTTCTACCTGGATGTCTGCGACCATTTATCATACACAACACTACATATTTTCATCTCACCCATATATATTTAGTTGAAAATCACTATTGGGACTCGAGTAGTTGACATCATTTGAGGTTAGATATTAAACCAGGAATAAGTCATGGAATAAATTCAATCTACTTTCTGTACGTCTGTCACCATACCCCGTACACAACTCGACCTATTTCCCTATTAGCCATATATATTTTAATTAGTTGAAACAGAAACGTTACCTTGCCAAAGGTCAATATTGCAATTCGAGTGGTTGACACCATTTAAAGTTAGGTATTAAACTAGGAATTCAGTAATATAATAATTTAAGTCTTGCGACCATTGCTCATACAAAACACAGCATATGTCCATCTCATCCATATAGTTTTAGTTGAAAATCAAGATTCGGACTCGAGTGGTTGACATCATTTAAAGTTAGTTATTAAACCAGGAATTCAGTAATATAATAATTTAAGTCTTGCGAACATTCCTCATACAAAACACAGCATATGTCCATCTCATCCATATAGTTTTAGTTGAAAATCAAGATTCGGACTCGAGTGGTTGACATCATTTAAAGTTAGTTATTAAACCAGGAATTCAGTAATATAATAATTTAAGTCTTGCGAACATTCCTCATACAAAACACAGCATATGTCCATCTCATCCATATAGTTTTAGTTGAAAATCAAGATTCGGACTCGAGTGGTTGACATCATTTAAAGTTAGTTATTAAACCAGGAATTCAGTAATAAAATAATTTAAGTCTTGCGAACATTCCTCATACAAAACACAGCATATGTCCATCTCATCCATATAGTTTTAGTTGAAAATCGGACTCGAGTGGTTGACATCACTTGAAGTTAGTTATTAAACCAGGAATTCAGTAATATAATAATTTAAGTCTTGCGAACATTCCTCATACAAAACACAGCATATGTCCATCTCATCCATATAGTTTTAGTTGAAAATCGGACTCGGACTCGAGTGGTTGACATCATTTAAAGTTAGTTATTAAACCAGGAATTCAGTAATATAATAATTTAAGTCTTGCGAACATTCCCCATACAAAACACAGCATATGTCCATCTCATCCATATAGTTTTAGTTGAAAATCGGACTCGAGTGGTTGACATAATTTGAAGTTAAATATTTAACCAGGAATAAGCGTGAAATAATTTCAATCTTCTTTCTATACGTCTATGACCATTCTCCGTACAAAACTCGACCTATTTCCCTATTATCCATATAGATTTAGTGGACACCGAAATGGTTGACATCAGTAATTTTATATATTAAACCAGGAATTAGTCATGGAATACTACAATAAAACTGAAAGGTTTGGAAGCAACAAACACAAATAAGAGATACAAGTAGCAGACTTGATTTTATTTAGTCTATTCATGAGAGTTAATGTCGAGTGCATTACTTCTCACGCCTCCAAGCACCGGCTCAAGCTATATTTTACCTTAAATCCACGAATATCGAGCTTGATGATCCCAAAAGACCAGTAAGTAAAAACACTACCGATTTGTAGTCGGGGCAACTTTTTATGGCCGCCACACAGCACTAAACAACCGCTATAGTGAATGTCAACAAATACTGAAAAAGGCACCCGTTGGTAGCAACAAACACAAACAACAAAAGATAAAAGTAGCAGATTCGGTTTTACTGAGTTTGTTCATGAGAGGTAATGTCGAGTGCAAAACCTCTCACGCCTCCTAGCACCGACGTAAGCGATATTCTACTTTAAAGCAACGAAGGTTGGTCTTGATGATCCCAAAGGACCAGTAAGTAATAACACCACTGATTTGTAGTCGGGGCAACTTTTTACGGCCGCCACACAGCATTAAACAAACGATAGTGTGAATGTCAATACATACTGAAAAGGGGATCCCTTGGAAGCCATAAACACAAACAAGAGATACAAGTTGTATTGAGTCTGTTCTAGCACCGGCTTAAGCGAACTTCTACTTTAAAGACACGACGATTGACCCTGATGATCCCAAAGGACCAGTAAGTTATACATGTAACACTACTGATCTGTAATCGGACGTTGTATGGCCGCCACACAGCACTAAACAAACGCTAGTGTAAATGTCAATAAATTCTGAAAAGGGGATCCCTTGGAAGCAAAAAACACAAACAAGAGATAACAGTAGCAGACTCGGTTTATTGAGACTGTTCATGTGAGGTAATGTCGAGCGTCTCTCACATCTCACACCTCTCTTCTTTCTGTACTTCTGTGACCATTTCTCATAGAAAACTCGACCTATTTTCCCAATAACAATACAGATTTAGTGGAAACCAAAATGTTATATTGCCAAAGGTCAGGATTCCAACTCGAGTGGTTGACATCATTTAATGTTATATATCAAACCAAGAATATGTCATAGCATAATGTAACATTTCTTCCTGTACGTCTGTGACCCTTTTTCATACAAAACACAACACATTTTTATCTCATCCATATAGTTTAGTTGCAAATCACGATTCCGACTCTAGTGGTTGACATCATTTGAAATTAGATATTAAACCAGGTGTCACAAAATGTCACGGGTAGAGCGTACTGGTCGTACATAGCTCTTGTAAGTTATCGGTTACACCCAAATCTATTGTTCGAGTTGAAACAATTTCACAATATTCATGATCTATTCATGTAACACGTAAAAGCGTGCACATTTTAAGTGGCCACCAGAGAGGCCGTGTCATAAGTTTAGTTTTGTGCTAATGCATGTAAACGTATAGGTATATTTTCCTTAAACGGCAAAATTGTATAAGGGGCCTCTCGTGTAGAATCAATACTGCAGATTTAGCCACGTTTGTCACGGACTGAACGGGGGAAATAATGATTTGGGCGTAATGTTTGCTATAAAACCCATTGTCTACTAGCTCTCGCCGGGATGATCGATAGTACTTTGTTGGAACAGAGATTGGACGGCAAAATTTATAGGCAACATGTGCCTAAGCCATCCAGGATATAAGCCATTCAGGGTTGGAGTAAGCCATCTAGGTTTGGATATCCAGGAGTGGAGCTAAGCTTCCACGATTAACGTTTACGAGCGGTGGAGACGGTCCCCGTACCTGCGCAGCAGGTTTTACTAACGACAACCCCCGGGACACAAGGTGGGCCCGTTACCAGTCCTCACTGGAGGAATATCACTCACAATCTCAGTGGAGGTGAACTATCATTGCATCGCGTCATCAACCCTTACAGAAGGCATTTGATGACAATCATCCATTGAATTCGCGCATCATCATCTTCATGAGCTCTCGCGCATCACAGTTATCGCGCTAGATCAACATTGTTATAGCTTTAACAACACGTTAGTGTCTTAGACATTCAGTATTTATAACAATACTAAGAACGTCTTAAACGTTCAGGAGAACATTCTTTTCATAGTTTATTTGTGTATTCGCTTTTTTTTCAAAAAAACGGAATATATATGCGTAAGAACGGAATATATGTGTAAGAATGGAATAAATATGTGTAAGAACGGAATATGTATGTGTTAGAACGGAATATATATGCGTATGAACGGAATATATATGTGTAAGAACGGAATATATATGTGTAAGAACTGAATATATATGTGTAAGAACGGAATATATGTGTAACAATATATATGCGTAAGAACGGAATATATATGTGTAAGAACGGAATATATATGTGTAAGAACGGAATATATATATGTAAGAACGGAATATATATGTGTAAGAAGTGAATATATATGTGTAACAACTGAATATATATGTGTAAGAACTGAATATAAATGTGTAAGAACGGAATATATATGTGTAAAAACTGAATATATATGCGTAAGAACTGAATATATATGCGTAAAACTGAATACATATGCGAAAGAACGGAATATATATGCTTAAGAACGGAATATATGTGTAAGAACGGAATATATATGTATAAGAACGGAATATATATGTGTAAGAACGGAATAAATACGTGTAAGAACGACATATATACGTGTAAGAACGGAATATATATGTGTAAGAAATGAATATATATGTGTAAGAAATGAATATGTGTATATATGTGTAAGAACGAAATATATATATGTAAGAAGTGAATATATATGTGTAAGAACTGAATCTATATGTGTAAGTACGGAATATATATGTGTAAGAACGGAATATATATGTGTAAGAACGGAATATGTACGCGTAAGAACGGAATATATATGTGTAAGAACTGACCATATATGTGTTAGAAATGAATATATATGAGTAAGAACTGAATATATATGCGTAAGAACTGAATATATTTGCTGAAGAACTGAATATATATCTGTAAGAAATGAGTATAAATGCGTAAGAACTGAATATATATGCGTAAGAACGGAATATATAGGCGTAAGAACGGAATATATATGTGTAATAACGGAATATATACGTGTAAGAACGTAATATATATGCGTAACAACGGAATATATATGTGTAAGAACGGAATATATATGTGTAAGAAGTGAATATATATGTGTAAGAACTGAATATATATGTGTAAGAAAGGAATATATATGTGTAAGAACGTAATATATATATGTGTAAGAACTGAATATATATGTGTAAGAACTGAATATATATGTGTAAGAACTGAATATATATGTGAAAGAACTGAATATATAAGCGTAAGAACTGAATATATATGCGTAAGAACTGAATATATATGCGTAAGAACTGAATATATATGCGTAAGAACTGAATATTTATGTGTAAGAACTGACAATATATGCGTAAGTACTGAATATATATGTGTAAGAACGGAATATATATGTGTAAGAACGGCATATATATGTGTAAGAACGCAATATTTATGTGTAAGAACTGGTAATATATGTGTAAGAACTGAATATATATGTGTAAGAACTGAATATATATGTGTAAGAACGGAATATGTACGTGTAAGAACGGAATATATAAGTGTAAGAAATGAATATACATGCGTAAGAACTGAATATATATGCGTAAGAAGTCAACATATATGCGTAAGAACTGAATATATATGTGTAAGAACTGAATATATATGAGTAAGAACTGAATATATATGTGTAAGAACTGAATATATATGTGTAAGAACTGAATATATATGCGTAAGAACTGAAAATATATGCGTAAGTTCTGAATATATATGTGTAAGAACTGAAAATATATTCGTAAGTACTGAATATATATGTGTAAGAACGGAATATATATGTGTAAGAACGGCATATATTTGTGTAAGAACGAAATATTTATGTGTAAGAACTGAATATATATGTGTAAGAACTGAATATATATGCATAAGAACTGAATATATATGCGTAAGAACTGAATATATATGCGTAAGAACTGAATATATATGCGTAAGGACGGAATATATATGCGTTAGAACTGAATATATATGTGTAAGAACTGAATATGTATGTGTAAGAACTGAATATATATGTGTAAGAACTGAATATATATGTGTAAGAACTGAATATATATGCGTAAGAACTGAATATATATGCGTAAAACTGAATATATATGCGTAAGAACTGAACATATAGGTGTAAGAAATGAATATATATGCGTAAGAACTGAATATATATGCGTAAGAACGGAATATATATGTGTAAGAACGAAATATATATGTGTAAGAACGGAATATATATGCGTAAGAACTGAATATATATGTGTAAGAACTGAATATATATGTGTAAGATGTGAATATATATGTGTAAGAACTGCATATATATGTGTAAGTACGGAATATATATGTGTAAGAACGGAATATATGTGTGTAAGAACGGAATATATACGTGTAAGAACGGACTATATATGTGTAAGAACTGAACATATATGTGTAAGAAATAAATATATATGTGTAAGAACTGAATATATATGCGCAAGAACTTAATATATATGCGTACGAACTGAATATATATGCGTAAGAACTGAATATATATGCGTAAGAACTGAATATTTATGCGTAAGAATTGAAAATATATGCGTAAGTACTGAATATTTATGTGTAAGAACGGAATATATATGTGTAAGAACGGCATATATATGAGTAAGAACGGAATATTTATGTGTAAGAACTGAATATATATGTGTAAGAACTGAATATATATGTGTACGAACTGAATATATATGTGTAAGAACGGAATATATATGTGTAAGAACGGAATAAATATGTGTAAGAACGGAATATATATGTGTAAGAACTGAATATATATGTGTAAGAACTGAATATATATGTGTAAGAACTGAATATATATGTGTAAGAACTGAATATATATGCATAAGAACTGAATATATATGCGTAAGAACTGAATATATATGCGTAAGATCTGAACATATATGCGTAAGGACGGAATATATATGCGTAAGAACTGAATATATATGCGTAAGAACGGATTATATATGTGTAAGAACGGAATATATATGTGTAAGAACTGAATATATATGTGTAAGAACGGAATATATGTGTAAGAATATATATGGGTAGGAACGGAATATATATGCGTAAGAACTGAATATATATGTGGAAGAACTGAATAAAGATTTGTAAGAACTGAATTTATATGCGTAAGAACTGAATATATATGCGTAAAACTAAATATATATGCAAAAGAACGGAATATATATGCGTTAGAACGGAATATATGTGTAAGAACGGAATATATATGTGTAAGAACGGAATATATATGTGTAAGAACTGAATATATATGCGTAAGAACTGAATATATATGCGTAAGAACTGAATATATATGCGTAATAACTGAAAATATATGCGTTAGAACTGAATATATATGTATAAGAACGGAATATATATGTGTAAGAACGGAATATATATGTGTAAGACGGAATATATATGTGTAAGATGTGAATATATATGTGTAAGAACTGAATATATATGTGTAAGAACTGAATATATATGTGTAAGAACTGAATATATATGTGTAAGAACTGAATATATATGTGTAAGAACTGAATATTTATGCGTAAGAATTGAAAATATATGCGTAAGTACTGAATATTTATGTGTAAGAACGGAATATATATGTGTAAGAACGGCATATATATGAGTAAGAACGGAATATTTATGTGTAAGAACTGAATATTTATGTGTAAGAACTGAATATATATGTGTACGAACTGAATATATATGTTTAAGAACGGAATATATATGTGTAAGAACGGAATAAATATGTGTAAGAACGGAATATATATGTGTAAGAACTGAATAAATATGTGTAAGAACTGAATATATATGTGTAAGAACTGAATATATATGCGTAATAACTGAATATATATGCATAAGAACTGAATATATATGCGTAAGAACTGAATATATATGCGTAAGAACTGAACATATATGCGTAAGGACGGAATATATATGCGTAAGAACTGAATATATATGCGTAAGAACGGATTATATATGTGTAAGAACGGAATATATATGTGTAAGAACTGAATATATATGTGTAAGAACGGAATATATGTGTAAGAATATATATGGGTAGGAACGGAATATATATGCGTAAGAACTGAATATATATGTGGAAGAACTGAATATAGATTTGTAAGAACTGAATATATATGCGTAAGAACTGAATATATATGCGTAAAACTAAATATATATGCAAAAGAACGGAATATATATGCGTAAGAACGGAATATATGTGTAAGAACGGAATATATATGTGTAAGAACGGAATATATATGTGTAAGAACTGAATATATATGCGTAAGAACTGAATATATATGCGTAAGAACTGAATATATATGCGTAATAACTGAAAATATATGCGTTAGAACTGAATATATATGTATAAGAACGGAATATATATGTGTAAGAACGGAATATATATGTGTAAGACGGAATATATATGTGTAAGATGTGAATATATATGTGTAAGAACTGAATATATATGTGTAAGAACTGAATATATATGTGTAAGAACTGAATATATATGTGTAAGAACTGAATATATATGTGTAAGAACTGAATATATATGCGTAAGAACTGAATATATATGCGAAAAACGGAATTTATATGCGTAAGAACGGAATATATGTGTAAGAACGGAATTTATACGTGTAATAACGGAATATATATGTGTAAGAACAGAATATATATGTGTAAGAACGGAATATATATGTGTAAGAACTGAATATATATGTGTAAGAACTGAATATATATGTGTAATAACTGAATATATACGTGTAAGAACGGAATATATATGTGTAAGAACAGAATATATATGTGTAATAGCGGAATATATATGTGTAAGAACGGAATATATATGTGTAAGAACTGAATATATATGTGTAAGAACTGAATATATATGTGTAAGAACTGAATATATATGTGTAATAACTGAATATATATGCGTAAGAACGGAATATATATGCGTAAGCACTGAATATATATGCGTTTGAACGGAATATATGTGTGTAAGAACGGAATATATATGTGTAAGAACGGAATATATATGCGTAAGAACTGAATATATATGTGTAAGAACTGAACATATATGTGTAAGAAATGAATATATATGCGTAAGAACTGAATATATATGCGTAAGAAATGAATATATATGCTTAAGAACTGAATATATATCTGTAAGAACTGAATATATATGCGTAAGAACTGAATATATATGCGTAAGAAAGGAATATATATGTGTAAGAACTGAACATATATGTGTAAGAAATGAATATATATGCTTAAGAACTGAATATATATGCGTAAGAACTGAATATATATGCTTAAGAACTGAATATATATGCGTAAGAACTGAATATATATGCGTAAGAACGGAATATATATGTGTAAGAACTGAACATATATGTGTAAGAAATGAATATATATGCTTAGAACTGAATATATATGCGTAAGAACTGAATATATATGCTTAAGAACTGAATATATATCTGTAAGAACTGAATATATATGTGTAAGAACTGAATATATATGCGTAAGAACGGAATATATATGCGTAAGAACGGAATATATATGTGTAAGAACGGAATATATACGTGTAAGAACGTAATATATATGCGTAAGAACGGAATATATATGTGTAAGAACGGAATATATATGTGTAAGAACTGAATATATATGTGTAAGAACGAAATATATATGTGTAAGAACGGAATATATATGTGTAAGAACGGAATATATACGTGTAAGAACGGACTATATATGTGTAAGAACTGAACATATATGTGTAAGAAATGAATATATATGTGTAAGAACTGAATATATATGCGCAAGAACTTAATATATATGCGTACGAACTGAATATATATGCGTAAGAACTGAATATATATGCGTAAGAACTGAATATTTATGCGTAAGAATTGAAAATATATGCGTAAGTACTGAATATTTATGTGTAAGAACGGAATATATATGTGTAAGAACGGCATATATATGTGTAAGAACGGAATATGTATGTGTAAGAACTGAATATATATGTGCAAGAACTGAATATATATATGTGTAAGAACGGAATATATATGTGTAAGAACGGAAAAATATGTGTAAGAACGGAATATATATGTGTAAGAACTGAAAATATATGTGTAAGAACTGAATATATATGTTTAAGAACTGAATATATATGTGTAAGAACTGAATATATATGCGTAAGAACTGAATATATATGCGTAAGAACTGAATATATATGCGTAAGGACGGAATATATATGCGTAAGAACTGAATATATATGCGTAAGAACGGATTATATATGTGTAAGAACGGAATATATATGTGTAAGAACTGAATATATATGTGTAAGAACGGAATATATGTGTAAGAATATATATGGGTAGGAACGGAATATATATGCGTAAGAACTGAATATATATGTGGAAGAACTGAATATAGATTTGTAAGAACTGAAGATATATGCGTAAGAACTGAATATATATGCGTAAAACTAAATATATATGCAAAAGAACGGAATATATATGCGTAAGAACGGAATATATGTGTAAGAACGGAATATATATGTGTAAGAACGGAATATATACGTGTAAGAACGGAATATATATGTGTAAGAACTGAATATATATGCGTAAGAACTGAATATATATGCGTAAGAACTGAATATATATGCGTAATAACTGAAAATATATGCGTTAGAACTGAATATATATGTATAAGAACGGAATATATATGTGTAAGAACGGAATATATATGTGTAAGACGGAATATATATGTGTAAGATGTGAATATATATGTGTAAGAACTGAATGTATATGTGTAAGAACTGAATATATATGTGTAAGAACTGAATATATATGTGTAAGAACTGAATATATATGCGTAAGAACGGAATATATATGCGAAAAACGGAATATATATGCGTAAGAACGGAATATATGTGTAAGAACGGAATTTATACGTAAAATAACGGAATATATATGTGTAAGAACGGAATATATATGTGTAAAAACTGAATATATATGCGTAAGAACTGAATATATATGCGTAAGAACTGAATATATATGCGTAATAACTGAAAATATATGCGTTAGAACTGAATATATATGTATAAGAACGGAATATATATGTGTAAGAACTGAATATATATGTGTAAGAACTGAATATATATGTGTAAGAACTGAATATATATGCGTAAGAACGGAATATATATTCGAAAAACGGAATATATATGCGTAAGAACGGAATATATGTGTAAGAACGGAATATATACGTGAAATAACGGAATATATATGTGTAAGAACGGAATATATATGCGTAAGAACTGAATATATATGCGTAAGAACTGAATATATATGCGTAAGAACTGAATATATATGCGTAATAACTGAAAATATATGCGTTAGAACTGAATATATATGTATAAGAACGGAATATATATGTGTAAGAACGGAATATATATGTGTAAGACGGAATATATATGTGTAAGATGTGAATATATATGTGTAAGAACTGAATATATATGTGTAAGAACTGAATATATATGTGTAAGAACTGAATATATATGTGTAAGAACTGAATATATATGTGTAAGAACTGAATATATATGCGTAAGAACTGAATATATATGCGAAAAACGGAATATATATGCGTAAGAACGGAATATATGTGTAAGAACGGAATTTATACGTGTAATAACGGAATATATATGTGTAAGAACAGAATATATATGTGTAAGAACGGAATATATATGTGTAAGAACTGAATATATATGTGTAAGAACTGAATATATATGTGTAAGAACTGAATATATACGTGTAAGAACGGAATATATATGTGTAAGAACAGAATATATATGTGTAATAGCGGAATATATATGTGTAAGAACGGAATATATATGTGTAAGAACGGAATATATATGTGTAAGAACTGAATATATATGTGTAAGAACTGAATATATATGTGTAAGAACTGAATATATATGTGTAATAACTGAATATATATGCGTAAGAACGGAATATATATGCGTAAGCACTGAATATATATGCGTTTGAACGGAATATATGTGTGTAAGAACGGAATATATATGTGTAAGAACGGAATATATATGCGTAAGAACTGAATATATATGTGTAAGAACTGAACATATATGTGTAAGAAATGAATATATAGGCGTAAGAACTGAATATATATGCGTAAGAACTGAATATATATGCTTAAGAACTGAATATATATCTGTAAGAACTGAATATATATGCGTAAGAACTGAATATATATGCGTAAGAAAGGAATATATATGTGTAAGAACTGAACATATATGTGTAAGAAATGAATATATATGCTTAAGAACTGAACATATATGTGTAAGAAATGAATATATATGCTTAAGAACTGAATATATATGCGTAAGAACTGAATATATATGCTTAAGAACGGAATATATATGTGTAAGAACTGAACATATATGTGTAAGAAATGAATATATATGCTTAGAACTGAATATATATGCGTAAGAACTGAATATATATGCTTAAGAACTGAATATATATCTGTAAGAACTGAATATATATGTGTAAGAACTGAATATATATGCGTAAGAACGGAATATATATGCGTAAGAACGGAATATATATGTGTAAGAACGGAATATATACGTGTAAGAACGTAATATATATGCGTAAGAACGGAATATATATGTGTAAGAACGGAATATATATGTGTAAGAACTGAATATATATGTGTAAGAACGAAATATATATGTGTAAGAACGGAATATATATGTGTAAGAACGGAATATATACGTGTAAGAACGGACTATATATGTGTAAGAACTGAACATATATGTGTAAGAAATGAATATATATGTGTAAGAACTGAATATATATGCGCAAGAACTTAATATATATGCGTACGAACTGAATATATATGCGTAAGAACTGAATATTTATGCGTAAGAATTGAAAATATATGCGTAAGTACTGAATATTTATGTGTAAGAACGGAATATATATGTGTAAGAACGGCATATATATGTGTAAGAACGGAATATTTATGTGTAAGAACTGAATATATATGTGCAAGAACTGAATATATATATGTGTAAGAACGGAATATATATGTGTAAGAACGGAATAAATATGTGTAAGAACGGAATATATATGTGTAAGAACTGAAAATATATGTGTAAGAACTGAATATATATGTTTAAGAACTGAATATATATGTGTAAGAACTGAATATATATGCATAAGAACTGAATATATATGCGTAAGAACTGAATATATATGCGTAAGAACTGAATATATATGCGTAAGGACGGAATATATATGCGTAAGAACTGAATATATATGCGTAAGAACGGATTATATATGTGTAAGAACGGAATATATATGTGTAAGAACTGAATATATATGTGTAAGAACGGAATATATGTGTAAGAATATATATGGGTAGGAACGGAATATATATGCGTAAGAACTGAATATATATGTTGAAGAACTGAATATAGATTTGTAAGAACTGAAGATATATGCGTAAGAACTGAATATATATGCGTAAAACTAAATATGTATGCAAAAGAACGGAATATATATGCGTAAGAACGGAATATATGTGTAAGAACGGAATATATATGTGTAAGAACGGAATATATACGTGTAAGAACGGAATATATATGTGTAAGAACTGAATATATATGCGTAAGAACTGAATATATATGCGTAAGAACTGAATATATATGCGTTATAACTGAAAATATATGCGTTAGAACTGAATATATATGTATAAGAACGGAATATATATGTGTAAGAACGGAATATATATGTGTAAGACGGAATATATATGTGTAAGATGTGAATATATATGTGTAAGAACTGAATATATATGTGTAAGAACTGAATATATATGTGTAAGAACTGAATATATATGTGTAAGAACTGAATATATATGTGTAAGAACTGAATATATATGCGTAAGAACGGAATATATATGCGAAAAACGGAATATATATGCGTAAGAACGGAATATATGTGTAAGAACGGAATTTATACGTGAAATAACGGAATATATATGTGTAAGAACGAAATATATATGTTTAAGAACTGAATATATATGTGTAAGAACTGAATACATATGTGTAAGAACTGAATATATACGTGTAAGAACGGAATATATATGTGTAAGAACAGAATATATATGTGTAATAGCGGAATATTTATGTGTAAGAACGGAATATATATGTGTAAGAACGGAATATATATGTGTAAGAACGGAATATATATGTGTAAGAACTGAATATATATGTGTAATAACTGAATATATATGCGTAAGAACGGAATATATATGCGTAAGCACTGAATATATATGCATATGAACGGAATATATGTGTGTAAGAACGGAATATATATGTGTAAGAATGGAATATATATGCGTAAGAACTGAATATATATGTGTAAGAACTGAATATATATGCGTAAGAACTGAATATATATGCGTAAGAACTGAATATATATGCTTAAGAACTGAATATATATCTGTAAGAACTGAATATATATGCGTAAGAACTGAATATATATGCGTAAGAACGGAATATATATGTGTAAGAACTGAACATATATGTGTAAGAAATGAATATATATGCTTAAGAACTGAATATATATGCGTAAGAACGGAATATATCTGTGTAAGAACTGAACATATATGTGTAAGAAATGAATATATATGCTTAAGAACAGAATATATATGCGTAAGAACTGAATATATATGCTTAAGAACTGAATTTATATCTGTAAGAACTGAATATATATACGGAAGAACTGAATATATATGCGTAAGAACGGAATATATATGCGTAAGAACGGAATATATATGTGTAAGAACGGAATATATACGTGTAAGAACGTAATATATATGCGTAAGAACGGAATATATATGTGTAAGAACGGAATATATATGTGTAAGAAGTGAATATATATGTGTAAGAACTGAATATATATGTGTAATAACGGAATATATATGTGTAAGAACGGAATATATATGTGTAAGAACGGAATATATATGTGTAAGAACGTAATATATATGTGTAAGACCTGAATATATATGTGTAAGAACTGAATATATATGTGTAAGAACTGAATATATATGCGTAAGAACTGAATATATATGCGTTAGAACTGAATATATATGCGTAAGAACTGAATATATATTCGTAAGAACGTAATAGTTATGCGTAAGAACTGAAAATATATGCGTAAGTACTGCATATATATGTGTAAGTAAGGAATATATATGTGTAAGAACGGCATATATATATGCGTAAGAACTGAATATATATGCGTAAGAACTGAATATTTATGCGTAAGAATTGAAAATATATGCGTAAGTACTGAATATTTATGTGTAAGAACGGAATATATATGTGTAAGAACGGCATATATATGTGTAAGAACGGAATATTTATGTGTAAGAACTGAATATATATGTGCAAGAACTGAATATATATATGTGTAAGAACGGAATATATATGTGTAAGAACGGAATAAATATGTGTAAGAACGGAATATATATGTGTAAGAACTGAAAATAGATGTGTAAGGACTGAATATATATGTTTAAGAACTGAATATATATGTGTAAGAACTGAATATATATGCATAAGAACTGAATATATATGCGTAAGAACTGAATATATATGCGTAAGAACTGAATATATATGCGTAAGGACTGAATATATATGCGTAAGAACTGAATATATATGCGTAAGAACGGATTATATATGTGTAAGAACGGAATATATATGTGTAAGAACTGAATATATATGTGTAAGAACGGAATATATGTGTAAGAATATATATGGGTAGGAACGGAATATATATGCGTAAGAACTGAATATATATGTGGAAGAACTGAATATAGATTTGTAAGAACTGAAGATATATGCGTAAGAACTGAATATATATGCGTAAAACTAAATATATATGCAAAAGAACGGAATATATATGCGTAAGAACGGAATATATGTGTAAGAACGGAATATATATGTGTAAGAACGGAATATATACGTGTAAGAACGGAATATATATGTGTAAGAACTGAATATATATGCGTAAGAACTGAATATATATGCGTAAGAACTGAATATATATGCGTAATAACTGAAAATATATGCGTTAGAACTGAATATATATGTATAAGAACGGAATATATATGTGTAAGAACGGAATATATATGTGTAAGACGGAATATATATGTGTAAGATGTGAATATATATGTGTAAGAACTGAATATATATGTGTAAGAACTGAATATATATGTGTAAGAACTGAATATATATGTGTAAGAACTGAATATATATGTGTAAGAACTGAATATATATGCGTAAGAACGGAATATATATGCGAAAAACGGAATATATATGCGTAAGAACGGAATATATGTGTAAGAACGGAATTTATACGTGAAATAACGGAATATATATGTGTAAGAACGGAATATATATGTTTAAGAAGTGAATATATATGTGTAAGAACTGAATACATATGTGTAAGAACTGAATATATACGTGTAAGAACGGAATATATATGTGTAAGAACAGAATATATATGTGTAATAGCGGAATATATATGTGTAAGAACGGAATATATATGTGTAAGAACGGAATATATATGTGTAAGAACGGAATATATATGTGTGAGAACTGAATATATATGTGTAATAACTAAATATATATGCGTAAGAACGGAATATATATGCGTAAGCACTGAATATATATGCATATGAACGGAATATATGTGTGTAAGAACGGAATATATATGTGTAAGAATGGAATATATATGCGTAAGAACTGAATATATATGTGTAAGAACTGAACATATATGTGTAAGAAATGAATATATATGCGTAAGAACTGAATATATATGCGTAAGAACTGAATATATATGCTTAAGAACTGAATATATATCTGTAAGAACTGAATATATATGCGTAAGAACTGAATATATATGCGTAAGAACGGAATATATATGTGTAAGAACTGAACATATATGTGTAAGAAATGAATATATATGCTTAAGAACTGAATATATATGCGTAAGAACGGAATATATATGTGTAAGAACTGAACATATATGTGTAAGAAATGATTATATATGCTTAAGAACAGAATATATATGCGTAAGAACTGAATATATATGCTTAAGAACTGAATTTATATCTGTAAGAACTGAATATATATACGGAAGAACTGAATATATATGCGTAAGAACGGAATATATATGCGTAAGAACGGAATATATATGTGTGAGAACGGAATATATACGTGTAAGAACGTAATATATATGCGTAAGAACGGAATATATATGTGTAAGAACGGAATATATATGTGTAAGAACTGAATATATATGTGTAATAACGGAATATATATGTGTAAGAACGGAATATATATGTGTAAGAACGGAATATATATGTGTAAGAACGTAATATATATGTGTAAGAACTGAATATATATGTGTAAGAACTGAATATATATGCGTAAGAACTGAATATATATGCGTTAGAACTGAATATATATGCGTAAGAACTGAATATATATTCGTAAGAACGTAATAGTTATGCGTAAGAACTGAAAATATATGCGTAAGTACTGCATATATATGTGTAAGTAAGGAATATATATGTGTAAGAACGGCATATATATATGTGTAAGAACGGAATATTTATGTGTAAGAACTGAATATATATGTGTAAGAACTGAATATATATATGTGTAAGAACTGAATATATATGTGTAAGAACTGAATATATATGTGTAAGAACTGAATATATATATGTAAGAACTGAATATATATGTGTAAGAACTGCATATATATGTGTAATAACTGAATATATATGCGTAAGAACGGAATATATATGCGTAAGCACTGAATATATATGCGTATGAACGGAATATATGTGTGTAAGAACGGATATATATGTGTAAGAACGGAATATATATGCGTAAGAACTGAATATATATGTGTAAGAACTGAACATATATGTGTAAGAAATGAATATATATGCATAAGAACTGAATATATATGCGTAAGAACTGAATATATATGCTTAAGAACTGAATATATATCTGTAAGAACTGAATATATATGCGTAAGAACTGAATATATATGCGTAAGAACGGAATATATATGTGTAAGAACTGAACATATATGTGTAAGAAATAAATATGTATGCTTAAGAACTAAATATATATGCGTACGAACTGAATATATATGCTTAAGAACTGAATATATATGCGTAAGAACTGAATATATATGCGTAAGAACGGAATATATATGTGTAAGAACTGAACATATATGTGTAAGAAATGAATATATATGCTTAAGAACTGAATATATATGCGTAAGAACTGAATATATATGCTTAAGAACTGAATATATATCTGTAAGAACTGAATATATATGCGTAAGAACTGAATATATATGCGTAAGAACGGAATATATACGTGTAAGAACGTAATATATATGCGTAAGAACGGAAAATATATGTGTAAGAACGGAATATATATGTGTAAGAAGTGAATATATATGTGTAAGAACTGAATATATATGTGTAAGAACGGAATATATATGTGTAAGAACGGAATATATATGTGTAAGAACGGAATATATATGTGTAAGAACGTAATATATATGTGTAAGAACTGAATATATATGTGTAAGAACTGAATATATATGTGTAAGAACTGAATATATATGCGTAAGAACTGAATATATATGCGAAAAAACGGAATATATATGCGTAAGAACTGAATATATATGTGTAAGTACGGAATATATATGTGTAAGAACGGAATATATATGTGTAAGAACGGAATATATACGTGTAAGAACGGAATATAAATGGGTAAGAACAGAATATATATGTGTAAGAGCGGAATATATATGTGTAAGAACGGAATATATACGTGTAAGAACGGAATATATATGTGTAAGAACTGAATATATATGTGTAAGAACTGAATATATATGTGTAAGAACTGAATATATATGGGTAAGAACGGAATATATATGCGTAAGAACGGAATATATATGTGTAAGAACTGAATATATATGTGTAAGAACGGAATATATGTGTAAGAATATATATGCGTAAGAACGGAATATATATGTGTAAGAACGGAATATATATGCGTAAGAAGTGAATATTAATGTGTAAGAACGAAATATATATGTGTAAAAACTGAATATATATGCGTAAAAAATGAATATATATGCGTAAAACTGAATATATTTGCGAAAGAACGGAATATATATGCGGAAGAACGGAATATATGTGTAAGAACGGAATATATATGTGTAAGAACGAAATATATATGTTTAAGAACGGAATATATACGTGTAAGAACGGAATATATATGTGTAAGAACAGAATATATATGTGTAAGAACTGAATATATATGTGTAAGAACGGAATATATATGTGTAAGAACGGAATATATATGTGTAAGAACGGAATATATATGTGTAAGAACGTAATATATATGTGTAAGAACTGAATATATATGTGTAAGAACTGAATATATATGTGTAAGAACTGAATATATATGCGTAAGAACTGAATATATATGCGTAAGAACTGAATATATATTCGTAAGAACGTAATAGTTATGCGTAAGAACTGAAAATATATGCGTAAGTACTGAATATATATGTGTAAGTACGGAATATATATGTGTAAGAACGGCATATATATATGTGTAAGAACGGAATATTTATGTGTAAGAACTGAATATATATGTGTAAGAACTGAATATATATGTGTAAGAACTGAATATATATGTGTAAGAATTGAATATATATGTGTAAGAACTGAATATATATATGTAAGAACTGAATATATATGTGTAAGAACTGAATATATATCTGTAAGAACGGAATATATATGTGTAAGAATTGCATATATATGTGTAAGAACTGAATATATATATGTAAGAACTGAATATATATGTGTAAGAACTGAATATATATGTGTAAGAACTGAATATATATGTGTAAGAACTGAATATATATGTGTAAGAACTGAATATATATGCGTAAGAACGGAATATATATGCGAAAAACGGAATATATATGCGTAAGAACGGAATATATGTGTAAGAACGGAATTTATACGTGAAATAACGGAATATATATGTGTAAGAACGGAATATATATGTTTAAGAAGTGAATATATATGTGTAAAAACTGAATACATATGTGTAAGAACTGAATATATACGTGTAAGAACGGAATATATATGTGTAAGAACAGAATATATATGTGTAATAGCGGAATATATATGTGTAAGAACGGAATATATATGTGTAAGAACGGAATATATATGTGTAAGAACGGAATATATATGTGTAAAAACTGAATATATATGTGTAATAACTAAATATATATGCGTAAGAACGGAATATATATGCGTAAGCACTGAATATATATGCATATGAACGGAATATATGTGTGTAAGAACGGAATATATATGTGTAAGAATGGAATATATATGCGTAAGAACTGAATATATATGTGTAAGAACTGAACATATATGTGTAAGAAATGAATATATATGCGTAAGAACTGAATATATATGCGTAAGAACTGAATATATATGCTTAAGAACTGAATATATATCTGTAAGAACTGAATATATATGCGTAAGAACTGAATATATATGCGTAAGAACGGAATATATATGTGTAAGAACTGAACATATATGTGTAAGAAATGAATATATATGCTTAAGAACTGAATATATATGCGTAAGAACGGAATATATATGTGTAAGAACTGAACATATATGTGTAAGAAATGATTATATATGCTTAAGAACAGAATATATATGCGTAAGAACTGAATATATATGCTTAAGAACTGAATTTATATCTGTAAGAACTGAATATATATACGGAAGAACTGAATATATATGCGTAAGAACGGAATATATATGCGTAAGAACGGAATATATATGTGTGAGAACGGAATATATACGTGTAAGAACGTAATATATATGCGTAAGAACGGAATATATATGTGTAAGAACGGAATATATATGTGTAAGAACTGAATATATATGTGTAATAACGGAATATATATGTGTAATAACGGAATATATATGTGTAAGAACGGAATATATATGTGTAAGAACGTAATATATATGTGTAAGAACTGAATATATATGTGTAAGAACTGAATATATATGCGTAAGAACTGAATATATATGCGTTAGAACTGAATATATATGCGTAAGAACTGAATATATATTCGTAAGAACGTAATAGTTATGCGTAAGAACTGAAAATATATGCGTAAGTACTGCATATATATGTGTAAGTAAGGAATATATATGTGTAAGAACGGCATATATATATGTGTAAGAACGGAATATTTATGTGTAAGAACTGAATATATATGTGTAAGAACTGAATATATATATGTGTAAGAACTGAATATATATGTGTAAGAACTGAATATATATGTGTAAGAACTGAATATATATATGTAAGAACTGAATATATATGTGTAAGAACTGCATATATATGTGTAATAACTGAATATATATGCGTAAGAACGGAATATATATGCGTAAGCACTGAATATATATGCGTATGAACGGAATATATGTGTGTAAGAACGGATATATATGTGTAAGAACGGAATATATATGCGTAAGAACTGAATATATATGTGTAAGAACTGAACATATATGTGTAAGAAATGAATATATATGCATAAGAACTGAATATATATGCGTAAGAACTGAATATATATGCTTAAGAACTGAATATATATCTGTAAGAACTGAATATATATGCGTAAGAACTGAATATATATGCGTAAGAACGGAATATATATGTGTAAGAACTGAACATATATGTGTAAGAAATAAATATGTATGCTTAAGAACTAAATATATATGCGTACGAACTGAATATATATGCTTAAGAACTGAATATATATGCGTAAGAACTGAATATATATGCGTAAGAACGGAATATATATGTGTAAGAACTGAACATATATGTGTAAGAAATGAATATATATGCTTAAGAACTGAATATATATGCGTAAGAACTGAATATATATGCTTAAGAACTGAATATATATCTGTAAGAACTGAATATATATGCGTAAGAACTGAATATATATGCGTAAGAACGGAATATATACGTGTAAGAACGTAATATATATGCGTAAGAACGGAAAATATATGTGTAAGAACGGAATATATATGTGTAAGAAGTGAATATATATGTGTAAGAACTGAATATATATGTGTAAGAACGGAATATATATGTGTAAGAACGGAATATATATGTGTAAGAACGGAATATATATGTGTAAGAACGTAATATATATGTGTAAGAACTGAATATATATGTGTAAGAACTGAATATATATGTGTAAGAACTGAATATATATGCGTAAGAACTGAATATATATGCGAAAAAACGGAATATATATGCGTAAGAACTGAATATATATGTGTAAGTACGGAATATATATGTGTAAGAACGGAATATATATGTGTAAGAACGGAATATATACGTGTAAGAACGGAATATAAATGGGTAAGAACAGAATATATATGTGTAAGAGCGGAATATATATGTGTAAGAACGGAATATATACGTGTAAGAACGGAATATATATGTGTAAGAACTGAATATATATGTGTAAGAACTGAATATATATGTGTAAGAACTGAATATATATGGGTAAGAACGGAATATATATGCGTAAGAACGGAATATATATGTGTAAGAACTGAATATATATGTGTAAGAACGGAATATATGTGTAAGAATATATATGCGTAAGAACGGAATATATATGTGTAAGAACGGAATATATATGCGTAAGAAGTGAATATTAATGTGTAAGAACGAAATATATATGTGTAAAAACTGAATATATATGCGTAAAAAATGAATATATATGCGTAAAACTGAATATATTTGCGAAAGAACGGAATATATATGCGGAAGAACGGAATATATGTGTAAGAACGGAATATATATGTGTAAGAACGAAATATATATGTTTAAGAACGGAATATATACGTGTAAGAACGGAATATATATGTGTAAGAACAGAATATATATGTGTAAGAACTGAATATATATGTGTAAGAACGGAATATATATGTGTAAGAACGGAATATATATGTGTAAGAACGGAATATATATGTGTAAGAACGTAATATATATGTGTAAGAACTGAATATATATGTGTAAGAACTGAATATATATGTGTAAGAACTGAATATATATGCGTAAGAACTGAATATATATTCGTAAGAACGTAATAGTTATGCGTAAGAACTGAAAATATATGCGTAAGTACTGAATATATATGTGTAAGTACGGAATATATATGTGTAAGAACGGCATATATATATGTGTAAGAACGGAATATTTATGTGTAAGAACTGAATATATATGTGTAAGAACTGAATATATATGTGTAAGAACTGAATATATATGTGTAAGAATTGAATATATATGTGTAAGAACTGAATATATATATGTAAGAACTGAATATATATGTGTAAGAACTGAATATATATGCGTAAGAACTGAACATATATGCGAAAAAACGGAATATATATGCGTAAGAACGGAATATATGTGTAACAACGGAATAAATATGTGTAAGAACGGAATATATATGTGTAAGAACGGAATATATACGTGTAAGAACGGAACATATATGTGTAAGAAATGAATATATATGCTTAAGAACTGAATATATATGCGTAAGAACTGAATATATATATGTGTAAGAACTGAAAATATATGTGTAAGAACTGAATATATATGTGTAAGAACTGAATATATAAGTGTAAGAACTGAATATATATGCGTAAGAACTGAATATATATGCGTAAGAACTGAATATATATGCGTAAGAACTGAATATATATGCGTAAGAACTGAATATGTATTCGTAAGAACTGAAAATATATGCGTAAGAACTGAATATATATGTGTAAGAACGGAATATATATGTGTAAGAACGGCATATATATGTGTAAGAATGGAATATATATGTGTAAGAACTGAATATATATGTGTAAGGACTGAATATATATGTGTAAGAACTGAAAATATATGTGTAGGAACTGAATATATATGTGTAAGAAGTGAATATATATGTGTATGAACTGAATATATATGTGTAAGAACTGAATATGTATGTGTAAGAACTGAATAAATATGTGTAAGAACTGAATATATATGTGTAAGAACTGAATATATATGCGTAAGAACTGAATATATATGTGTAAGAACTGTATATATATGTGTAAGTAATGAATATATATGCGTAAGAACTGAATATATATGCGTAAGAACTGAATATATATGCTTAAGAAATGAATATATATCTGTAAGAACTGAATATATATGCGTAAGAACTGCATATAAATGCGTAAGAACGGAATATATATGTGTAAGAACTGAACATATATGTGTAAGAAATGAATATATATGCTTAAGAACTGAATATATATGCGTAAGAACTGAATATATATGCGTAAGAACGGAATATATATGTGTAAGAACTGAACATATATGGGTAAGAAATGAATATATATGCTTAAGAACTGAATATATATGCGTAAGAACTGAATATATTTGCTTAAGAACTGAATATATATCTGTAAGAACTGAATATATATGCGTAAGAACTGAATATATATGCGTAAGAACGGAATATATATGCGTAAGAACGGAATATATATGTGTAAGAACGGAATATATACGTGTAAGAACGTAATATATATGCTTAAGAACGGAATATATATGTGTAAGAACGGAATATATATGTGTAAGAAGTGAATATATATGTGTAAGAACTGAAAATATATGTGTATGAACGGAATATATATGTGTAAGAACGGAATATATATGTGTAAGAACGGAATATATATGTGTAAGAACGTAATATATATGTGTAAGAACTGAATATATATGTGTAAGAACTGAATATATATGTGTAAGAACTGAATATATATGCGTAAGAACTGAATATATATGCGTAAGAACTGAATATATATGCGTAAGAACTGAATATATATTCGTAAGAACGTAATAGTTATGCGTAAGAACTGAAAATATATGCGTAAGTACTGAATATATATGTGTAAGTACGGAATATATATGTGTAA